>JARLTB010000094.1:6095000-6695000 GCA_030141615.1 Unio pictorum | reverse complement strand
ATTGCATGATAAGTTATAGACCTGGCTATATTTTGACTATTGCATGATAAGTCATAGACCTGGCTACATTTTGACTATTGCATGATAAGTCATAGACTGGCTATATTTTGACTATTGCATGATAAGTCATAGACTGGCTATATTTTGACTATTGCATGATAAGTTATAGACCTGGCTATATTTTGACTATTGCATGATAAGTCATAGACCTGGCTATATTTTGACTATTGCATGATAAGTTATAGACCTGGCTATATTTTGACTATTGCATGATAAGTCATAGACCTAGCTATATTTTGACTACTGAAAGTCATAGACCTGGCTATATTTTGACTATTGCAAGTCATAGACCTGGCTATATTTTGACTATTGCATGATAAGTCATAGACTGGCTATATTTTGACTATTGCATGATAAGTCATAGATTGGCTATATTTTGACTATTGCATGATAGGTCATAGACCTGTCTATATTTTGACTATTGCATGACAAGTCATAGACTAGGTATAGTTTGACAATTGCATAAGTCATAGACTAGGTATAGTTTGACTATTGAAGGACAAGATGTGGAACTGGGTGTAATTTGTTTATTCTATGATCAGATGTGGATCTGAGTAAAGTTTCTAGTGATTTCTCCAGCTATCCAAGAACAGGAGCCTTTATTTATTTTGAATTATTACTTACTTATTCCATCACCACACTATTACGAACATCTATATCAAGTCAAGCAGAGTTATCACCTCTTGGTACAGGGATTGGCCCCAAATCCCATGAATATCTCAGTTATATATGTGGATATATGTTGATACTAGTCAGATAATTACATTTTTCCTACCCATGACCTAGACCAGGGTATGGCTATGGTACGTGACAAAGTTTCCCATCATTATCTTCAGTGGTTTAAACGTTATATTCTAGAAAAGAGACCAAGTCAAAGAATTGTATTTTCCTTCAATATGACCTTGACCTGCAAGCATGGTTATGGTACACAAGGATGGACAGATAATGCTGTAGCATGATACACCTGACTTAAGATAGTCTATAAAAATGCCAATTTTGAAAATGCCAATTTTGCAGACGCAAAATTCTGAAGCATACATAAAGTACATGTAGATTAATACTATATAACTATTCCATAAACACTGTTGGCAGATAAATTGAATAAAAGAAAGAAAATCAAATTACCAGATTGCTCAGGACACACACACTCTTCTGAACCGTACTTCTGGTGACATCATCTGTCTTGTTGACAAGATCCTAGAAACATACAAACAGCAGAAAACTAAACACACTGTATGACCAATTTTCGTGTTCCAGCATTCATTGATTTCAGACCTGGACTGAGAAAGTTCTTTGAGTGTTGTCAATTTTTCAAGTTATTTGGAAAATATATCAGCATACAATTTCAACAGCATAAAAATATTCTTCATTCAATTTCCATATTTCTAAATTTTAACTTTAAAAAAAGTCACTGATAGTGATATTATTTTCAAGAGCCAAACCAGAAATAAACTACTGTGTTCTTAGACTACTGTAAATAAAAAAAAATCTGAAAGACAATTTCATTTGCAAACAATTTAATTTAGAAAAGAATGTCTCGGAAAGTACCTGCATCATCGGTATAACTCATTTTCCTTTTTTTATCGGGGCCCCGAGTGGCCGAGTGGTCTAAAGCTCTGTCCATTACGGACCACTGCCATCTCACCTCTGTCTGCGTGTGTTCGAGTCTAAGATTTGGCAAATGAAGTTATGTGAGAAAGCTTGCCAGTAGCTTCTCGTGGGTCGGTGGTTCTTCCGGGGGTTGTCCGGGTTCTTCCTCCACCATTTAATACTGGCCGCCATGTATAGCCTATATTGTGCTGAAAAATGGCGTTAAACCATAAAAAAAATAAACAATAAAACATTTTCCTTTTCAAATATTAAAGGAATATCAAAATATCATAAGGAAACACTTTCATTATAACTAAAGCTTGGCAACACGTACTGGATTCTTTACCGATTCCAAAACTTTTCCAGTAAAATGTTTATTTAATTGAAAAAGCTGTGACAATACCACACACTGATATGTCTTAATTTTCAAATTTGGTTACATATAAATATTTGATTGGTTATTGATGATGTGGTCAGTATGCCTGTACATAAATATACACAATAATGGTTTTCACTAAAAAAAAAAATTATTTCAGAATTCTTTTATTTCTCTGAATTGTTATAAAGTGCAGTAACAAGTCACAAAAAGAGTAGCCAATAATACGTTATCTTGGTTATATAGTGTCATTCTCTGGTAACTAATCATTCTTTTTAAAGACATGACACCGGACTGTAAAACAGACAGGGTAATTTGTTTGGATAACTTTTCTAAAATATATTCAGCTTTACAAACCAGAAATGTTTTAAAAGATTTGATGAATGTATTCACACTGAAAATCTGAATCAAAGATGGGGGTCTAAAATCAGCGGTGAGAGAAACAATCATGTACTTTGCCAACAGGTGCACAAGAACCATAGACAGACCTGAGCTGATCTAACTGTGGAATTCAATAATACAATACCAGTAACTGTTTTCCAAAGTACTTTCAAGAGAAAATTAACTTGATTGGAATTAAAAAGATATACAGTTCATAATTTCTAAAAAGACATTGCTATTACAATTTCATTGTGCTGTGATTAATGAAACTGTACTGTTGAGAAAAACTGGACCAGTAGTATTTGTAATGAGACAAGGGTTCTGTTAGATCCAAAGTCATTTTACCGTAAAACATCTATGCTATGTTCTTGGATTGTAGAAGTTTTAATGGATTCGGCATACTGACACCAACTGAAGACAACATCAATTTATTGAGGTGTGTACATATTAGAATTGAAGGCCTCTTGCCGCCAAAGAATTTCCTACAGGGTGGGTGGGTGTATTCTTCAAAAAGATATATGTTCTTGTATCTATCAAGAACTGTAACAGCAACTCAGTTGAAAGCAGCATGTAAATATTCAAACAATTCTCTGGCCATCATAGGCTCCTTGTGTTAGTTATCATGAGTGTATATTAAACCAATTTTAGACTCATAAAAGCAAAGGAATCATTTTCAACATCTTCAGACTTTCTTCTAAATTTCTTGGACACTATGATTTTAGATTAGGACCAGTCTGAGATTACAATTACTTCAATGTCATGTGAAATGGCTCCTCACTTAGGACCTACTACATTCGCTCTTAATTTCTGCAATCTGAAAATGGATTCTTCTTTAGCTTCTTTAATTAATTTTAAAAAAATTTTTTAATGAAATTAGTTTTTGCTTTTCTTTTCTACTCATAAGCATACAAGTTTCACATGTTTTTAATTTTTTAATTTTTTAATTTTTATTTGCTTAGATACTATGTTTCGCTTCACGGAAAGTTTCATTCTGTTGATTTAAAATCTTATATCAGCAATTATCCTAATCTACAGAGTGTGTTATGTATGGCAGACTGGGTCAATGCTGTTTATTTGAAAAATCATATAGCAATGATTGTCCTAATCTATTGGTGTGTTATGTATGGCAGACTGGGTCAATGCTGTTCATTTGAAATCATATAGCAATGATTGTCCTAATCTATTGGTGTGTCATGTATGGCAGACTGGGTCAATGCTGTTCATTTGAAATCATATAGCAATGATTGTCCTAATCTATTGGTGTGTCATGTATGGCAGACTGGGTCAATGCTGTTCCTTTGAAATCATATAGCAATGATTGTCCTAATCTATTGGTGAGTCATGTATGGCAGACTGGGTCAATGCTGTTCGTTTGAAATCATATAGCAATGATTGTCCTAATCTACTGGTGTGTTATGTATGGCAGACTGGGGTCATATATCATGCACTGAAATCATATTGTGATGACCAACCTAATCTACTGGACCAGTGTGTTATGGGATTAAATACTGGGGTCATATATTATGCACTGAAATAATATAGTGATGACTAATGAAGTCTACTGGTATGGATGACAGATTTGGGTCATACATTATGCGCTGAAATAATATAGTGATGACTAACCAAGTCTACTGGTGTGGATGACAGATTTAGGTCATACATTATGCACTGAAATAACATAGTCATGACTAACCAAGTCTACTGGTGTGGATGACAGATTTGGGTCCTATATTATGCACTGAAATAATATAGTGATGACTAACCTAATAAACTGGTGTGGATGACAGATTTGGGTCATACATTATGCACTGAAATAATATAGTGATGACTAACCAAGTCTACTGGTGTGTTATGTGATGGAAAATTAGGGTCCATGCTGTTCACCTGAAGTCACACAGCAGTAATTATCCTAATATAGTGTGTGCTATGGAATGGGAGATCAGGGTCTATGCTGTTTATAGTTGAAAGTACATTTTGTGTAAATACAGCAGATGATAAAGAATTCTACCTTGGCATCCATCTGTCTGTAACAGGCAACTCCATACACTGTCCTGTGATGTGTAAACCTTGCTGGCAAATGGAAATAGATTGTATCTGAAAATAAATAAATATATGAATGCATTCATACATAAACCAGTTTGGGCACATGATCATAATTTTACTGCAATTCTGTCTGTGTTCCCCAAATCTCGAGTCCTATGCACCACTGGTAAATAAATAACTCGCACACTGTTAATGATTTTAAGTGGAGGTATATGGTAATGAGTAACTCACACAAACTGTTAATGATTTTAAGTGAAGGTATATGGTAATGAGTAGCTCACACAAACTGTTAATGATTTTAAGTGGAAGTATATGGTAATGAGTAACTTGCACAAACTGTTAATGATTTTAAGTGGAAGTATATGGTAATGAGTAACTAAACACACAAGCTGTAAATGATTTTTAAAACATTTAATTTGCAAAAAGTATCAGTTTAACCCATCAAAGTCAAATATTCTCTAATGAAGAATATTTGTAATTACTAAATATATTACATTTTTAAGAAAAGGTATCATGATCATGAACACTGATTCATTATTTTTTTCAAAACAACCAAAAACATTAACTGTATATACAGAAATTTGTATAATCTGAACCATCTTTGTGTCGATTCTTTATTTCCACACTTAACAAAAAGATGAGGATAATTTCATCTTGCCTGTCATTAGAATCCTTTCATACCGCCTGTCACGGGGATGACTTAATACTACTTATTATGGGGAACACTTCATCCTGCCTAACATGGGGATCATTTCATCCTGCCTGTCATGGGGATCATTTCATCCTGCCTGTCTTGTGTAATTTCATGAAATGACTCCTATGCTGAAGTATACACTTTAAACAGGGGCCCTGAGTGGCTGAGTGGTCTAAAGTGCTCTCCATTACGGATCACTGCCATCTCACCTCTGTCTATGTGGTTCAAACTTTTATCCATCGCCTGGGGGCCAGAACTGTGGAGGACTGAACACATTTGCACCTACATAACTGTATATAAAAATGTGTAGTAATTTCAGGAACTTCAACTGTTGTGCAAGATGGAGACTTAAACATTGGGATTCGCTTCATGATTGTCTGTGGAAATACACAATGGTCACAGAACCTGATCCTCCCAGGAAAGCACAAATTAAAATTTGTTGTTTGGCCAGGGCCTTTTTACGGCCACTCCTCTTGTCAGTCCAGTACATGACATACATACATACATACATACATACATACATACATACATACATACATACATACATACATACATACATACATACATACATACATACATCAAGGTAGGACAAAACAGGATCACAGAACTATGTTTTGCAAAAACCTTTTAGTCTTAAAAAACATAAACACTTCGAGTTATGAAAGCAAGTGTTACTTTTTCAATGACAAAACATAATGCAAAGTAATAACTGATTCACTGATTATATTTTTATTAGTAACATTTATTAAATTATACACAAGCTTACAAAATAGTTGAATGTAACTACTAAAACATCAAGTATCATGACTACTAACTTGGCATCTACATCCCTCTACCGTGTTTCCCCACCCCACAAAAATGACTCCCCAATTGATTATCCAGTTGTCCAATTTTCTTGACAAATTTACTTTATCCTAATAAGTGAAGATAATTAATGCTTTACTGTAGTAATTGTAAATTAATTGATAACATTTGTAAACTGATTGACTCCAGGTATCTATATTAAGAAATAATGACTATATTTAAGAACCTTGCATATGGTTATGAGCTCCATCTGGTAATGCCAGTGAGGCAAGGTGTCTCCATTCTGGTGGTACATCATTACTATCAACTGGGCCTCCTTCAATTAATGGCGGATATGAATACTCCACCTGAAATTAAAAATTCTATAGAAAACAAGATATTTTCAACACTGGATGAACTCATATGTAGACAAAATGTTTACTTCTGCATAAGTAAAGAAGAGGTACTACAAATTGCACATGAAAAGCATGTCTCATGACATTTGCATGAAAAGTGTCTCATGACATTTGCATGAAAAGTGTCTCATGACATTTGCATGAAAAGCATGTCTCATGACATTTGCATGAAAAGCATGTCTCATGACATTTGCATGAAAAGCCTGTCTCAAGGCATTTGCATGAAAAGCATGTCTAATGACATTTACATGACAAGCGTGTCTCATGACATTTACATGAAAAACATGTCTCATGACATTTACATGAAAAGCGTGTCTCATGACATTTACATGAAAAGCATGTCTCATAACATTTGCCCTACTGATGATGACCATGACTACAGAATGAAAATGGGGTTGGGGTGGGGGGCCTACTGATCTAAGGTGATCACCTTTACAGATGACTGACATCTTGGCTCTGTCTGCAGGTTAGTCTTGGGATTGGTCAACATGAGTATGTGAGAAAACTGACAGCAGATTCCTGTGGGTTGGTGTTTTTTCAATGGGTTTTCCCTGGTTTCATTTCCATCAAATATAATGGTTGCCATGTAAAGTCTATCATGTGCTGAAATGTGGTGTTAAACCCACAAAAACACTGTGAAAAGCAGTTGACCAAGGTAAAGTTCCAAAGATGCTATTTGTGTTCAAAATTGAGAATATTGACAAAGAAATAACCCAAGAGCTCTGTGTATGCCTCTGACACTGGGAGTCCTGGATCCTCAATCTCCAGAAATTGAAGGTCCTGGAGAGAAAAGAGACAGCACAGGTGAAAAACCTAGCGTGCATCAGAGGGCATTAAATCACTACCATCAATAACATAGTAATTTGATAAACCTTCTTCACTTTCAAATATATAAATTTGTTGCGGTTGGAAACAAAGGTTTTTATCTTATAACCTATTGGTGAAAATTAATTTTACAACAAATACTGCACAAGTCGTAAAAGCATGACATGCATTTAAGTAAATTTTCAAATTTTTGCAAACAAATTCAGTGTCAGTGTGTAAAATTATGTAACAATTCTTAAAGGAATGATGTATACATGCAGTTGGGGAACATCTTGATTATGTGTACATGTACTGTACTCGAATCTGATGTATTTAATTACAAGGTTAGTTATATCACTAGCACTGTGTGGCCAAACAAACTGCTGGCTTTGGAAACTTAACCTTTCATGTCTTGCTTTTTTTTTATATCAGTAGCAATACACAGTGTCTTAAATACCCGTAAGATATTCAATATCAAATTCGGGTCAGTAGTGTAAGCAAGCCAATATGGTCTGCTACACTTTACTGTTAAAAAATGTATTGCCAGTATAAGTGTATGGGAAAGAGTGTCAGATGGGTTGGTACCATTTGCTAGATTGCACCACTGATTCAGAATGAATCTTAGACAATGGCTATTGTGTTTGAGTTTTCAGACAGATTGATTTTTAAAAAATAAAAAATATTTTTGTTAAATATTTTTATGCCATGCAATTTTGGGAAATACCTGTAGTTTTGAAACAATCAAACTGATGCACTTATATTTTCATATACAAATTAAGTTCTAAGTAAAAGTGCTTGTAGAAAGGGGGTGAACGGCTTGTTGATTGCTAAAAGTAGCCACGAAGTTATTCAAAAGTCATCATTAACTTTTATTTCATTTACCTTTTATAGGGTTCAACATTTTTACATTATCATTGACATTGTTGCTGTATATATTTACAAATTTTGTGTTGGATTGAATGGATAGCTAGTATAGGGTACAGAGCAGCGGTGAGATGTGCTCTGATACTGGTACTCTAAGGTTGATCCGAGCAGCTGTGTTTTAAATTTTGTGAAGTTTCTGAAATAGATATTGAGATGAACCAGACAGAATTGTGTTACAATAGTCCAGTCTTGAAAGTACTAATGAACACACATGTCTTAGTGGCATCAACTGAAAGATATTTGTGAATGGAGATGATGCATCTCAGTTCAAGATATGCAGCCTTGCATATGTTCATAAGCAGTTGGTACAATGTAAATGTACTGTCCAGAATAACACCTAGGTTTCGTACTTACTGTGTGAATTTAATGTTGGTGTTGCTGATATTTATTGTTTGAGATAAAGGATGTGAATGAGAAAATCTGTGTTGTGATCAAAATGGCCTCAGTTTCAACATCCTTTATCTGCAGCTTGTTACATGTCATCCATGATTTCACATCTGAAATGCACCTCTCTACTCCTTGGACTCCGGTAAGGCAGTATTGTGAATGCTAAATACATGCTGGAGATAGTGATGTAATATATCATGGTCTATTGTGTCAAATGCAGAAGACAAATCATGGAGGGTGAGGACTGTTATTTTTCCACCATCCAAAGCTGAGAAAATGTCATTAACTATTTTCAAATGAGTAGTTTCAGTACTGTGGCAAGGGTGATATGCTGACTGTACATTACTAAAAAGACCTTAACTGGATCAAGTTCACATGACTCTGGTGCACTCTTCATCATGATTGTACGTACCACAGAGACAGCTTCATATGCTGCAAATGGTTCTAGCTGAAATTCCGTATCACTATGGTAATGAGTCAACTGAAATTGTGTCATCCAGTAAAGCTCTAATGGTTTGTACCTTGTCACGGAAGAAATGTGCGAACAGATCCGGAAGGTCGACTGGAGAGAAGGTAGTCGGAAGTGGTGTTCATTTGTCCTGGACATTAGCTTGTTAGTAATCTCGAAGAGCTCTTTGCAATTTCCAAGGTCTTAGTACTGTAGTGGGCTGATTTCGCTGCATGGACTATGTTTGTGTTGTTCTTCATATATTTGTTTATGAATAGTGAGTCTGGATGAAAGCCAAAGCCACTCAGATTTACAGTGGTCTTTTTTAGTAGTGCGAAGTTGGTCAATAACACTGCTATACCACGGAGAACACTTGAATTCATATTCTGCACTTGGTGGCTGGGGCATGTTTTTCAAGCAATGAATGCAGGCAGTTATCTAGTTGATCTGCTGTAGGAACATAGCTGCCAACCCTGCAGGCTCATAATTAGTGAAAATAGAGATAAAAATTAGTAAATTATGATGTGAATGCATGAAATGATCCTAGAGTGTAGGAATATTTGTCGGAAGAAATGTTCAGTATGGTCTCCAGCTGTTAAAGGTAGATTATGTTGATTTGTTTTCTTTTCTTATTGCGTGTGTTTGGAGCAAATGTGGGGGAATAAGATCCCGATTTTATTCTCAAGTGCGGGAGGGTTGTCTAGTTGTAAGGAACAATAACCAGACTGCAACATATATGTGCATATATATATATATATATATATATATATATATATATATATATATATATATATATATATATATATATATATATATGCTAGACCCTGAGGCTAATAACTCCGTGCCATAAATGTACGAGAAATGACTGTTATTGAATGATATTAAATTTTTTTTTATTTTAATTTCACATTTTGTGTATTCATGAATTTAACTGTCGGCATTGCTAGCTGGGGGCTCGGAGCTTTGCATCTCTATATCATTACTTCAATTTCTGACAAAAACGAGCCAGGGTGAGTCTTCTGTAATAATTTAATGTAATATAGGGAACACCCCACCCCAACCGTGTTAACGAGAAACCTTTAGTCTGTAATTCTATTGTTATTTTACACTGTTTCAAAATAAGTTAATACTGCTGGACGCCCAAAACATAAATATCAGCGTCGAGGTCTTACATGTAGGACTAGGATTAATACAAAATCAATCGAGGAAGGACTGTACTTGCTCTCTTGCAAAAGGCCCGTCAACATGTATTTTAGTAACAAGCGGTCTCATAATCCGCCTGAATAACAAAGCTGCCCCTCAGCACCCAGTGTCCTATACAAATGGTTTGCGCCACAAGTCATGTCTGAAAGAATTATTATTTTTTAAAAAGGAGTATAATTGGTATAAACTATATACTGATTTCTCTAATCCACCCCCGCAGGTGTCACACCAACCTGACAACCCTTCTTGTGGTGAAATCCGATCACCACAACATGTAAAACCGGATTATCTTGGCTCTTTGATGCATTCGCCATGATTGTTTGAAAGCTTGTAAACAACAAGACGCTTTAATTTACAACATTGACAGGTTGGACCGTTGCATCCTCTTCCGTAGTATTTCCAATCGGTTTAAGTGACAGCTTTATTGATTAGATAAATGTCCTGCAATCTACCCAATCGAAAGTTGTGTATTAGTCAATCAGACTATCCCGATTGTACTCAATCGAGATTATCTCGGACTTTTTGCTCAAGTTGATAAGGTTGACGGAATTAACCGAGCGCCTTTCGGTGGCAATTAAAAGTTTTTGAAAGTAAAACTTTCATTACACGCAGAGCTACCATTCTTATTTGGTACAGCATAAATGATTCCAGATTTGTGCTTTTAAACTAAAGTCAGGCTCAAACTTTCTATATTAAAAAAACTGCAAGTCTTTTAGCTCTGCCGTACACATTCTCCTTTTTGCGATAATTTTGTTTGATAGCACCCTCAAATCAAACTCGAATAAAAAGGTGCGAAACTTTGGAGCAGAAAGCTAAATGTTACTGCGTATTTAACTTGACTGGTTTACAACGGATCTTCTAGTTTGTGTGAACTGTAAGAATTCAATAGATATCTTCTTTTGTTATGCAGTCTACTTTCTTTTTATAACTTCGTCGCATGATGCGGTTACATAACAAGGAAATCCTTACGTAGTGCAAGATGTCGAAATTGGTTTTAAAACTTTTGCTCACGGTGGCTGCCATAGCATCTATAAATGCAGGTCCCTTGCATGCGTCTTGCAAAATCAAGTGGTATGTAACAACTTACTTGAGGTGTTCTCAGCGACTAAGCTTAAACAATACAAATAGGTCTTATAATCATGATGCGGTTACATAACAAGGAAATCCTTACGTAGTGCAAGATGTAGAAATTGGTTTTAAAACTTTTGCTCACGGTGGCTGTCATAGCATCTATAAATGCAGGTCCCTTGCATGCGTCTTGCAAAGTCAAGTGGTATGTAACAACTTACTTGAGGTGTTCTCAGCGACTAAGCTTAAACAATACAAATAGGTCTTATAATACTAGACTAGTCCTACCTGTAAGACATAGCACATGTTGATTTTGTTTAAGTGCCTGACGCCACAAACGTAAATATCAGCTTCGGGTCTTATACGTAGGACTAACTATAGACCAGCAAGTTGGTCTAAGCCATTTTTTTTTTATTTTGACAGCGGCTTATGCCGCTATGCCAAAATAAAAAAAAGGCATAGAACTACTTCCTGGTCTTATAATACTAGTTATACAATGCATGACCACGGCCTTGATAATTATGTTTTGGGCGTCGACTAAGTAGAGCTTTGGTAGAACTGTCATACATGTACTATATAATATCTGTTGACTCTAGAACGTGTTACTCCCAGATATTATATATTTGGCCAAAGGTGATAGGACCATGCCGCAGGCATTTGAGTCTGGGGTAGACTAATATGTACACTCAACACGTGTGTGTGTGTACAGGGGCTCGTATAGTTGCTTATATATATATATATATATATATATATATATATATATATATATATACCCGCTTAATATGCAAGAAGTTATCTAAAGTGTTTAAAATTACAAAGTCTATTTAGAGTTTGACAGTGTTCTTACCATTGCTGTTGCAAGCCATACATTACTGTTCAGATTTCTTCCAAATGTTTATCTTATTCCGTTCTGATTATGGAAAAAGATTTAAGCAATTTTAGATAATTTTCATATGGACATTGTCACTTTTATTTATTAATTTAGGTGATTTCCCATGAAAAAGTCATCATGTTAACTAATCACTTGTCATCTGTTTGCATGTGGTGTGAATGGTTATCTCTTATTTTATGTTAAAGTTGAAATTGCTTGAATAAGACAGTGTATTTAGTCTAGTTAACTCTCTAAATCAAGCAAATCCTGATAATAAAGTTGTTTATTATCGTTTCTTATTTTTCCCAGGGAAAAAAAAGTGTTGAAAATAAAATACCATATAATAAGTGTAGATAAAGCTTTAGCTGTAGTTTTTAAAAGATTTTGTACTTATTATAGTTCGTTCTGCACAGCATAATGAATTATATCCATGCAAGTTTCTCATTACAGTATCATGTCAGTATCTCAAATGTATCATTTATACGTAATTCATATTGACATACAGCACAACACTGTTCATTAGATACATACTAAAAATGACTGGTTTGTATACATGTAATCAACCATGTTGATCCTGAAGACTGGAAGAATCCATATTTGATTCTGCAAAGAAATCAAAGGGAGGCAGCTGCATTATTGCTGCAAAAAGCAAATTAAGACAGCTATGCATTCCTTAATAAACAAACAAATGAAATCTTCTACAGGTCACAGCACATCAAAAGATTCTTGTATAGATACTATATGAGTGGTGTTATGCTCAATGTTGAAATGTGTCATGTGCAAAATGAATTTCAGCTATATTTAATAACACCAACCTGAAAATTCACTGAGCTACAAATGCAATGCTATGTTGAATGAACAATATAAAGATCATGAAAAGTTCAGTTTACAAGAATTATTGAAGGATTATTGAAAGATTATTGTTTAAGGGCCTTAGCATAATTTGATTTTTATTTAATACTAATATTACAATAGATGTTCATGATGTCATAATCATAATGACCTCATCTACACTATCATTGAGTGCACTCATGTTGGCTAAGTGTATCCAATGGGCAAATTGTATGACACATATATGAATGTGAGATGATAACATGACTATCTCAAATGGGCAAATTGTATGACACATATATGAATGTGGGATGACAACATGACTATCTCAAATGGGCAAATTGTATGACACTTATGACATGACTATCTCAAATGGGCAAATTTTATGACACATATGAATGTGAGATGATAACATGTCTATCTCAAATGGGCAAATTGTATGACACATATATGAATGTGAGATGAGTTTAATATCCCAGTGTATTTTATTCCCTTATACGTATAGCATTCTATTTTAGCATTACTTGATGCATTGCCAATACTATTAACTACTAATTTACTCTCTGTTGAAGCAGTATAAAAAATATGCTGTACTTAGAATCAAAAGTATGCTGTACTTATTAAAAGGGGGCAAAAATGAAATTCGCTCAAATTTTTTATATTATTTGCTACTATATGTATATTGGTCACTTTTTGAAAATTTGAACATTTCATTCTTACTCGTTACGAAGAAATTTATGAAAAACCGATCATATATCCCGATCCGTCTTGAATAAAACAACACGCTTCCCTCCCCTTCACAAATAGCGCAAGTGACGTCATTTGAGACACTGTACACACCGGCATTGTTGATAATGAATTATGGAGAACTCGTCCCATAGAGAACAGGTAGAACGATCCTATATAATAATTGTGAGATGTCGCCACATGGTTGTTAAGGCTTTATTTATTGTTGTCTTTCTTTAACCTAATAACTTATTAAAATTAAAAAATTTGTAACTTTTAAAGTTTTCCATTTGATCAACTCAGCTTCTGTGCTTAACGAAACAGACGAGACATCTGTCCCTTTTGCTCTGCTCTTCAAAATTATTTGATATATTTTAATTGGGGAAAAAAGAACATGATGTGAAGTTTTATATATGAAAGAGCTCCAACCTAATAATGAATGATACTTGAACTCGATAAAAAAAAACAGCATTG
Organism: Unio pictorum; assembly: GCA_030141615.1. Classification (NCBI taxonomy): domain Eukaryota; kingdom Metazoa; phylum Mollusca; class Bivalvia; order Unionida; family Unionidae; genus Unio; species Unio pictorum. Next base: position 6,680,921 of record JARLTB010000094.1, on the reverse strand, counting down.
ACGCATACTCGGGAAATACTGTCGCTACTGAGTTCAACATCGTTTAGTCTATTTCTAGTGTTTTCGTAATGTTATTAGTTCTTCATAATGCAAACTATTTAAAGTTGAACGAGAAGTTTAAAAAATATTTCACTACTAAATTACCGATGCAAAATAATAATGTTTACGTCATTTCATTATACATAACTACACCATGATCACGCGTACTAACGCGATTTTGTTACCTTAAATACGTATTTGAACTGCTCGACGTACTTGGGTTCGGACAACAACAATTTTAAATTTCAAGTTTAAATCCTGATCAAAACTGAATAATATTTCACATGGTCCGAATCAGAAGTTTGGAGAATCAGCCAGATAGCCCAAGTGGCCGAGTGGTCTAAAGCGCTCTCCGTTTGGACCACTGCCATCTCACCTCTGTCTACGCGGGTTCGAGTCTCAGATTCGGCCTATGGGGTATGTGAGAAAGCGTGCCAGTAGCTTCTCGTGGGTCGGTGCGTTTTCCGGGGTTTTTCTCGGGTTCTTCCTCCACCATTAATACTAGCCGCCATTTATAGCCTATCGTGTTCTGGAAAAAATGACGTTAAACCCTACAACAACAACAACAACAATAGCATTACCGAAGTAGAATATACCATTAACATCCAACCTTAAATGATAGATTCTCGGGACAAAGATGAACAGGACTCGTCAGATTTTGACAAAAATGGCGCTGCTCTTGGGTCTTTAGAGAAACATTCAAACTGGAAATGTCTCTGGCACAACCTGGTGTGTTGAGTTACCATAAAGCCTTCTCTCTTTAATTTGATCGCCCATAAAGCTCTCCTTTTAGGGTCCTTTGGGAATGTGAAAAAACTAATCTTCTGTCTGGAACTTACATTGTCTGTTTTGGGGGGTGGGGTGGCAGGCACCATACAGATCCCAGCCCCCATTTTCTTAAACAAAGGAACAAAGTTTTCATGCGCTGGTGTGTTCCTCCCGATATGTAGTTTGGTGGGTTTTTTTAAATATATATTTTTTCTCCTCTCTAAAATTTCCGTTTATGTAGTTAAAATTTGAGGGGTACTGTATCTTTAGTGTTTCCTGGGTTGATCATCCGAGTAGGTTTTATTCATATAGTCTCAAAATTCATTCCCCAGTTCATTTTGTCGACCTTGGCATTTGATAACCTGTACGCTATTTATGTTGGTGCTATAGGGATATATATTTTTTTTTAAAAATTAAAAAAAATTATATACATTTTTTTTATTTTTAGTTTTGAACGAAGTACGGAGTACTATCTTTGTTTGGGGGGGGGGGGAGGGAAAGAAACTGATTGTTTTATAACTTGTATTTTTTTCCGTGTTGTTCTTCGCATTGTCTATTTATTTCATATTGAATTCGACTGTGCTCGAGTGGAGGTCCATACATTTTTTAAAAAAAAATAAATTGTACTTCTCCAGACTATTATTTATTTATTTATTTATTTATTTATTTATTTACTTATTTATTTATTAGTACTTTTAAAGATTTTCCGAAATTGTTTAAGGTACCCTTTCATATGGGTTCTTTGTGCAGTGCGGGAGCTGCCCAGCGGTGTAATAGAAGAAGAAGAAAGTATTCTATATGTTCCAAGGTTTTCTTTTCTTCCTAAAAGATTAATTCGTTAGAGAGAGAGAGAGAGAGAGAGAGAGAGAGAGAGAGAGAGAGAGATTAAAAATAACGTAGATTTCTAGTGTTTGTTTAAATTTAATGGACAATTCGCTGATTTTAATTTTTTCTGTTAATTTTGGGCGAATGGATTCAGCTTATCATCATTCATTTGTAGCTTACTACACCGCATCCATGACTTAAAATCAGAACACTTCTCTATGCTTTAGATGGTGAAACCATCTTCATTTGGACATCTGGATTTATACATTTGAGTGTCGCATCCACTTATATACATATATCCAACTGCACAAGCGGATGTACAAAATGATAATTCACTTGAGGTTGAAATTTGAATTGGTAAACAAAGTCATTATTCAATCGGTCATGCGTTATTGTGTTATATCTTTCTACATAATACATTATGTAAAATAAATTGCCAGTAGCTTCTCGTGGGTCTTAATTTCTTTTTGGGGGGTTTCCTGGGTTCTTAATCTACCAATATATACTGGCCGCCATGTATAGCCTATCGTGTGCTGAAAATGGCGTTTAACCTAACAACAACAACAACATTCCCGAAGTAGAATATTATATTAACATCCAACCTTACAGGATAAATTCGTGGGATAAAGATAAACAGGACTCGTAAAATTCTGACAATGGCGCTGCTCTTGGGTCTTTAGAGAAACATTCAAGCTCGAAATGTCTCTGGCACAAAGTGGTGTGTTGAGTTAGCATAAAGCCATCTCTCTTTAATTTGATTGCTCATACAGCTCGCCTTTTAGATTCCTTTAGAAATGTGAGAAGAAAAAAAACAATCTTCTGTCTGGAACTTCTGTTATTTACACATCTTTTTTGTGGGGTGGGTGGAGGGGTGGGGTGGCGGGCACCAGACAGATCCCCGCTCCCATTTTTGAAAACAAAGGAACAAAATTTTCATGCGTTGGTATGTTACTCCCGATACGTAGTTTGGTGTTTTTTAATATTTTTTTTTTCACCTTTCTAAAACTTCTGTTTATGTAGTTAAACTGTAATGGGGTATTGTATCCTTAGTGATTCTATAGGGTTGATCATTCGAGTAGGTTTTATTCATCTAGAGGTCACCTGTATTCCATGTATGATATTGATGTGGGTGCTATATGTATTTGATATATAAGATTTTTTTCACAATTTTTTTATATTCATTTATTTGATTTTTAATTTTGAAAGAAGTACGATGTACTATCTTTGTTTAGGGGAATAAAAGAAACTTTTGTTTTTACGGCTTGTATTTTTTCCGTGTCGTTCATCGCATTGTCTATTTATTTCATAATGAGTTCGACCGTGCTCAAATGGGGATCCATACATTTTTTAAAATTTAAATTGTACTTCTCCATACTCGAGTCTTTTTTAATTTATTAGTCCTTTTACAGATTTTCCTAAATTGTTTAAGGTACCCTTTCATATGGGTTCTCTGTGCAATTTGGGAACTGCCCAGCGGTGGTATAGAAGAAAAATAAAGTATTCAATATGTTCCTTATTTTTGTTTTTCTTCCTAAAAGATTAATTTGCAGTGCATATTTAGAGACACTTAACTTGTATATTTGATTCACACAATTTAGAGCTGCTTATTGAACCATCTTGTTTCTACTTGACACTGCGCTGCACAAACTGAATATGACTTGTATGCGTTAATCGTCTCAAATGGCGTCACATCCTGTGTATTTGGAAGGGAGCTAACAAATTCGCGGCAGGGTATTTCCGTATGATTTCGCAAAACAGGACAGTATTCTTTTATAAAATTGAAGTGCAAATACATAAGATGCAAATAAACAAATAGTTGGGATAGATTAAATACACAAACTACTAAATATCCTTCTATTTACAATAAAATTATGCAGGTCCGGGTTTTTGTCCCCTTTAAGATCAAAGGTAGACTACTTAAGATCAAAGGTACACTACTTAAGATCAAAGGTAGAATACTTAAGATCAAAGGTACACTACTTAAGATCAAAGGTAGACTACTTAAGGTCAAAGGTACACTACTTAAGATCAAAGGTAAACTACTTAAGATCAAAGGTAAACTACTTAAGATCAAAGGTACACTACTTAAGATTAAAGGTACACTACTGAAGATCAAAGGTACGCTGTACTTACAAATAATCCTGTGAGATTCTACTCTTCCACATTGATATCTTTGTGATATTGTTCAAGGGAAAGAAATCCAGCAGACACCAACAATTACTCTTGGCAGTATTATACTCGGATTAATTTCTGTCATGGTTTTATCAGTTTTACAATGCTTGCCAAACACTACCTGAAATAACTCCAGATACCAGTAGGCAGCCATTATAGTCTCATACCATTGCCACTAATAGATCAATCTTTTCTTAAAGGAATAATTGGAAGTAGTTTATGGTTTACATACAGAATTTTTCTTTTTCAAAGGACTTTTAGAATACCATGCAGTGATGTGAAGCAGAAGATTGTAAACCAATTTGAAGCCTGGAAGGGTCCAGAAGGTTGTAAAAGTGGAGGAGAGAAGTGCTTATACACGGTAAAGGAGGCATTTAAACATGGAATGATTCCTGTAGTGTTTTTAATTCTTTAGTCATTGTGTACATACTATATATATTTATTCATGTGTGAATTTCCCCAAACTCCTTAAACTTTCCCCAAAATCCAGAATTTTTCTGAGGTAGTACTGTTACTTATCTTTGATTAAAAAATGTATATATTTTAATTTAATCAGTTGACCTCGGTCATTCTTTTGTAAACATCTGGATCCTGGCCTTGATTCAAAGTTGGTAGTGACCACATAAACAAGTTCTGTGTTTAGTTTAAAATGATTGGTTCTCATGGTTATGATGGGACCATTTTTTTCAACTCTTTATTAAGGCAGGTTTCATATAGAGTGAAACTGAGGCTGTACTGCTTGGGTGACTTATAAATATAACCATGATCACGTTCCCCTTGATTTTGCAACTTGGTGATTATCGAAACTGCATTTTAGAATATGATATAACCTTTTCATTTTAGAGAAATATTCTCAGTTTTTTGCTTTTACATTTGTTATCAAGTTTTCTTTTGTTGTTGCCAGTTTTTGAGTACATGTTAATTTTTCTTGGATCACTTGGAGTTATAAAAGATTAATTTGTTTCTCTGCAAATATTTGATATGCTCATACAAATTTATTGGACAAAGACAGTTTATCTGACTTTAATTTGTTGTTTTCACTTTTTATGTGTAACTGTTTATTAGAGCCTAAACATGTATAGGTACAAAATGTTAAAATTGAATGTATCACTTTTGGGAGTTTCATTTAATAATAGATAGCTTTTTAGAAATATATGCAAGGGTTGTATTTTGATGGCATTTTATGAAAATGATACAGTTAATGCACATCAATGGATCACTCCACATTTAAAATGCCTTCCTTAGGTCCTGTGTATGCTTTACTGGAAGTCCAAACGTCAAATTTTAAATTTTCTTTTTTTATACAATTCAAATATAATGAAGTAAATGAAATGGTCTAAAATTGGAGTAATTGATGCATGTGTAGTTTCACTTTGTTGTTGTGATGCAAGTTCTATTTCTTGTTGGGTTTTTTTTTTTTTTTTGTCTAATACTTTAGTATTTAAGTTGTATCCAGTATTTAAAAAAAAACACAAACAAACAACATAAGAATGAAGTCCAATTTCCAAAATGAAACATACTCCATGAAAACTTTTGGAAGTCTTTTATAAAGTTCTTGAAAAACTAATTTTTAGTTTTCTGTACAAAAACATATGTTGTCCATCTGTTGTTAGTTTTGTTTTTATACAATAACTTAAGTTCTCAACAGTATGACTGGCTTGGACTTTGTGTAAGGAAGAAACCTTTGATTTTGTGTTCAAAGTTCAAATTCAAAGTTCAAGGATACTGGGACTGAAGAAGAAAAATGTTTGCTTGACATACTGAATCAAACTTTGTGAATGGCTTGCATTGAGGAAAGGAAGAGTCCTTTTGATTTGGGGTTAAAAGATGAAAGTTCAAGGCCACTGCAACTGAAATAGAAAAATGTTTTTTTTTTCTGTATAACACTTTACTTCTAAAACCACATGCCTTGACTACAACTTGTGGAGGGCTTTTATGTAAGGTATGGAATATGTCTTTCGATTTTTGGGGTCTTAAGGTCCAAGGTCAAGGTCAATGTGGCTCAAATATAAAAAAGTTATGTTGCAGAATATTTCCAGGGCTTGGTCTTTGTGAATGACTTGCACTGAATTGCAAAAAGCTTGAAATTAATATTTTCATTACTAGCATCATTTTGATATGTATAATTTGTTTAGCTAACAAAATTCAGGCTTTTGACCTTGCCCACTAACAGAAAACAAAAAAAAAAAAGTACTAATTTTTGGAAGTAAATATTGATTAAATGAGAGTCTTAATATAGATATGATGATTGTGTTTGTCCTACATGTTACTTCGCTACAAAAAGATAAGCTCTTAAGGTAGATTTTTGTACATGGCTATTGATGTCCATGACCTGATATACTCTTAATGGATGATCAGATACTGTACAAGCTTGCCTGACCTAAGTATAGTAAATCAGATGCAATTTTTGTTAGGTTTATTCTTAAACCTATTATAATGTTCTAAACATTTATTATTATTAATTTAATATGAAAATGTCCAAAGGTTTCTCTCTCTCTCTCTCTCTCTCTCTCTCTCTCTCTCATACATGTTTCATTAAAATGAAACCTGGCAAGCCTGATTCCTTTTTATAAAAAATGTATACATCTTGTATATTATTGATACAGCGTATATACTATACATGTATTACACATACACACACATACATGATATGTTCAAATTAATAATTGATACACTGTTTTCAGCTGACAAGTCAGAGTGATACAGAAGTCAAAGGCTTTCATGAGACTCCAGTGAAACATTACAAAGATGATTTGACCTTCACCATGAAACCAAATGGAGATATTTGCAATGTGGATGTAAGTATTCATTTGACCTTGACCAAGAAATCAAATGGAGATATTTGCAATGTGGATGTAAGTATTCATTTGACCTTGACCATGAAATCATATGGAGATATTTGCAATGTGGATGTATATACTCATTTGTCCTTCATCATGAAATCAGATGGAGATGTTTGCAATTTAGATGTATTTATTTGACCTTCACCATGAAATCAGAATCTGATGGAGATGGTTGCAATTTAGGTGTAAGTATTCGTTTGACTTTCATCATAGAATCAGATGGATATTTTCGCATTTTAGATGTCAGTATTCATTTGACCTTCACCATGAAATCAGAATCGGATTGATATTTTTGCAGTGTGGATGTAAGTATGTATTTGATCATAAACTCTACAGGTGTAATAGATGTAAATAATGATCTTTGAACCTCAATAGTGTATTTATTTATAAACCTTTTGTGATCTACTCTGACTAGATTGAAAAACACTTGTAGATGGTTTCTTATTTCATATTTATAACGTTACCATCCTCCTTCATAATCATAGGCATACAGGATATTTAGGGTAGTGGGTTTATGTCTTAGTCAATTGCAACAGTTAGTCTATGTTAGGGTTGCACAGCTTTGCTGGACCAGGATCAATTATGATTCGAACTATACAGCCACACTGTGAAAGCTTGGTGCAAAAAAAAGGATAAATAAATGTGTAAATTAAGACCACTGGCCATAGACCCAACAGTGTGTTGGCAGGATGCATGTAGCACTTATGTCATGTGTAATGCACCCCTGGTCTAAGTGTTTGAAAAAAATCCACTCCAACAAGAAAAACAACCAAGATAAATATCTTCTTTCTTAGTGTCTATTGTGAGTTTTTTATATTGTGAGAGAAAAAAATGTTTATTGTACATTAAGGTGAAAAGAATAGTTTAAGAATCAGATTTGTGAGTAAGAAATACACATTTTCACACCTTTTATCCAATGTATACTGCAATGTCATTAGCCCTGGCATTCATCACATTCTGCTCACGCACACCCACCCCCAAGGAATTTGACACTGAATTTTGCTTAGAAATGAATGATTGAGATCCCAACCTATAGAAAAAAACATATTCGGGGCCATAAAAAGACAAATGCATATATGGAGCTGGTATTTGCCCCTGGTGCTGCATGTACCATTAATGACATACCCATGAGACTCGGCCTGTTGGTTATGGTAAAGGGTATGAAGAAATTATGTTTGAAAATCATTATGGTTGTCTCAAGTTCTGTAGTGTCCGCACTTGCCCTCATTACAGTAAGTTAGAATCCTGACAACAGACATATTTTTCATCCCTTTCATTACAGTAAGTTAGAATCCTGACAACAGACATATTTTTCATCCCATTCATTACATTAAGATAGAATCCTGACAACAGACATATTTCTCATCCCATTCATTACAGTAAGTTAGAATCCTAACAACAGACATATGCACCTACATACATATTCAAAATGTTGCAAATAACCTCAAAATTAATATATCTTAATCAAATGATATACTACATTTTCATCAGTTAATAGTATTTTTCATGTGGCATCATGAATGGTAAATTTTACTAATACTGTATTGAAAAATAAATTATGTAAACTTCATGAAATATGGGTCAAGAACTTCGCTGTTTTGACACAAGCTTTAAAAAAATCTATCATTTTTTCTTCTCATTTAGTGCAGACAGTCTGCATTCCATTAGCACTGACAGTTGAAGGCTTCTGTAATGTAACTATTGGGCTATTTCGAAAATTGGCTAGAACTTGCTATCACCCTGTCATGGTGATCTACTATGAATAATCATGTGATACTGTCGTCATCTCATAACTTGCAGTAATAATTTTTCTGTAATAATACATAAAAGATCCTTCAAGAGAAAATAAAGCATTTCATGAAGTGGAACGAACTGTTGAAGACAAAATACTGAAAGTCTTTTATTTTCAATCATCTAATAGGTTGGCATCTGCATACCATGGCAATGAAAGACTACAACATGGTGGCAGTTTTAACCTTATGTACTCCACAACTGAAATGCATTAATCTGTTTTGACAGGGGAAATAAATCAGCATACTGTTATCAACATATATAAAAACAAATTCTTTATCCATTAGTTAAGTCATTTCCATTATTAAATTAATTGTTTGAATGTAACACCCAAAATGCCATATTGTTAAAATGCTTTTCGATTCTAACTAGTTATTTTTTTCTGAACACTGATGGTAAAATTACATAGGTAAGAATGAATATTTTTTAAATAGGCATAATCATTACATAGGTAAAACTGAATATTTTTTAAATAGGCATAATCATTACATAGGTAAAAATGAATATTTTTTAAATAGGCATAATCATTACATAGATAAGAATGAAATATTTTTAAATAAGCATAATCATTACATAGGTTAAAATGAATATTTTTTAAATAGGCATAATCATTACATAGGTAAGAATGAATATTTTTAAATAGGCATTATCATTACATACATAGGTAAGAATGAATATTTTTTAAATAGGCATAATCATTACATAGGTAAGAATGAATATTTTTTAAGTAGGCATTATCATTATATAGGTAAAAATGAATATTTTTTAAATAGGCATAATTATTACATAGGTAAGAATGAATATTTTTTAAATAGGCTTAGTCATTACATGGGTAAGAATAAATATTTTTTAAATAGGCATAATCATTACATAGGTAAGAATGAATATTTTTAAATAGGCATAATCATTCCATGGGTAAGAATGAATCTTTTTTAAATAGGCAAAATCATTACGTAGGTAAAAATGAATATTTTTTAAATAGGCATCCTCAAAATCAGTTGTCTTGATACTTCCTTTAGCATTTGCAAATCCATTCAGTTTAGATATGCAGACATTCAGATATTAAGTATGATAAAGTAAGTAAACACGGATTTGGTATTCAGAGGGTGGTTTCAAGGTCACCTTGCATCGAATGCACATAGAATAATGAAATTCAAATAACTCTTACTATAGCAATGGAAGGTAATGTCAGCTACCTATGACATTCAAATGACCATTAATATAGCAATGGAAGGTAATGTCAACTACCTATGACATTCAGATGACCATTACTATAGCAATGGAAGGTAATGTCAGCTACCTATGACATTCAAATGACCATTAATATAGCAATGGAAGGTAATGTCAACTACCTATGACACTCAAATGACCATTACTATAGCAATGGGAGGTAATGTCAACTACCTATGACATTCAAATGACCATTACTATAGCAATGGAAGGTCATGTCAACTACTTATGAAATTCAAATAACTCTTAGAATGGCAGCATCATATTATGAGAGGCAATGTCTACCACATTATGTAATTCAAGTATGTATTACAATGGCAGCATGATATTATGAGAGACAATGTCCACAATGTTATGAAATTGAAATATGTATTACAATGTCTCTCACATGAAATTTAAGTATTACAGTGGCAGTTTTATATTATGAGAGGCAATGTCTACCACATTATGAAATTCAAATATGTATTACAATGGCAGCATAATGTTATGGGAGGCAATGTCTCTTGTATGAAATTTAAGTATTAGTTAGTTAAGTTAAATTAAAGTCATGTGCGCACATATGTGCATTTACGACTGGTTAGTGTCATCAAAGATGACTATTTAATTTTTCCCTGGGGAAGGAAGTGTGCCACATCCCCACGGGTATTACTGCATACATAGTATGCTAATTAATTTGGTCGTCGTGTCGAGTCCCAAAAAGAAACTATCGACACGAATTAAAGACCTTCAGGTGAGTGGGAATAGAACCAACACACACTCAACCTTATCAACCAATCAGGGAGAAGACAGTTTTGTGCAATGGCACGATAGAATAGTATTAAGTATTACAATGGCAGCATGATGTTATGGAATGCAATGTATATCACATGAAATTTAAGTATTACAATGGCAGTTTGGTATTATGAGAGGCAATGTCCTTAATGTTATGAAATTTAAATATGTATTACACTAGCATGATGATATTATTGGAGGTCATATGATATCTAACACATTTTAGAAATCAAATAACCAGTACAATGGCAACATGATATTATGAAAGGTAATGTAATCATCTGATGAAATTCAAATAATCCTTAGTATGACATTCACAGGAAAACGTTATTGGGATTTAATGTCAATCACCTTTATGTCTCAATTATACAATTATGTAACTTTCTCAGTATGTGTATACATAACATTACTGACTCACACTTCATTATTTATGTTACTTATTAATAATCACAAATCAAAAGCATTTATCACATATGGTGGTTTAATTATTTTGATAATGCTTCCATACAGTTGAAGAGTAAATGATTCTGAACTCAAGCAATGTGTTTATTATTTTGCAGGGATATTCCACATCGGAGTTATGGTATGCAATTCTGGACTATTCAACGAACTATTGCAATTTGCACAATCTTATCTCAGGTAAGTCATATGTTATCATAGGTAAGTGAAGCTATTCAAACTGGACTGTTCAACCAATTATTGCAATTTATACCTTGTTATCATATATTAGTGAAGGTGTGCAAATATGGACTGTTTAACCAATTTGTACAATTTTATCACAGATAAGTGAAGGTATGAAAATATGGACTGTTCAGCTAATTATTGCAATTTGCACACTTTTATCACAGGTAAGTAAAGGTATGCATATCTGGACTATTCAGCCAATTATTGCAAATTGCACAATCTTATCATAAGTTAGTGAAGGTATGCAATTTTTGAAATAATCAACCAACTATTACAGCCTGCAAAATCTCATCACAGCTAAGTAAAGGTAATATGTAATTTTGAACTAATCAACAACTCAACCATCTATTTCAGTTTTCAGAGTCTTTATCAAGGACAAATGATCATATGCAGTTTGGACTTTTTCATTTAACTCAAATAAATGTAATTTACACAGTCTTATCAAAGGCACGTGATCTTATGCAGTTTGGACTATTCATGTCAAAAAATTTAATATAAATTACACAATCTTATCAAAGGCAAGTGATCATATGTAGTTATGACTATTTCATTTAAATAAATTTAATGTAAATTGCACAATTATCAAAGGCAAGTGATCATATGCAGTTTGGACTATTCATTTAACTAATGTAAATTACACAATCTTATCAAAGGCAAGTGTTAAACTGTAATATCTTAAGATACTACGTTCAGGCATTGTGGAGCTTCAGGTGAAACTTGTGAAGCTCCAGAAGTTGAAAAGTGAGACATACCATCACTGTTTCCTAGGAGAAGAAACGGGAAACGTATAGTCTTGGTTATTGTGGAGACAGAATTGTTTGAAAGTGAGACATATCGTCTTTGTTATAGTGGAGTCCCATTAATTGAAAAGTGAGACATGCCATCTCTGTTGTCATGCAGCTCAATAAGTTTAAATGTGAGACATAATATCTGTTATTGTGGAGCCCCATTTGTTCAAACATGAGACATACCATCTCTGTTTTTGTTTAGCTCCATTTTGTTCAAAAGTCAGACATTCTATCTCTGTTATTGTTGAGCCCCATTTGTTTAAAAGTAGGACATACCATTTTTGTTATTGTGGAGCCCCATTTGTTCAGAATTGAGACATACTATCTCTGTTAACGTGGAGCCCAATTTGTTCAGAATTGAAACATATCATCTCTGTTATTGTGGAGCCCCATTTGTTCAGAATTGAGACATACTATCTCTGTTAGTGTGGAACCCCATTTGTTCAAGAGTAGGACATGCCATCTCTGTTAGTGCATGTCCCATAAATTGGAGAATTAAAACTACATTCTCTTTAATTGTGGAGTCATTAGATCCTAGGAGTTGAAAAGTGAGCCATACTAACTCTCTTACTCTGTTACCATAGGAGTTGAAAAGCAAGATATGGCAAATGTTTTTCAGATGTCATAAAAAGTAAGGGATGGGTGTGAATTAATCAACATGTGATTTGCACTAAGACTTTTTATGACATCTAGCTGGTTATAAAAATGCTTTGAAATTGTCTTCTGCTACTTCACATTATCAACATGAGATTTTCATTAACAGACTTCTCATGTCTGCTGGTTCTAAATACAAATGGTGCTGTCTTGATGTCCAATAAAAGTGGTACGGGAGCCATCTTGAAATTCTTGTTCACTCCTCCTCCTGAATGGTTATATCACTATGGAGTTTTCACTGAAAGACTTCTTTGATGTTGAGATGGTCTGGAGAAAAAAAGGTGTGGATCTAACATCTGCAATGGCCACTCATACTGATATGGGGTTTAAATGAAAATAGTGCCAACCTGATTTCCAATATGACTGTCAGAGGCCATCTTGAAAATCTTGTTATTGCTACTCCTGATCGGAAAGTAATATCTTGAAAATATTTTCCTTTACTCCTCCCCAGACGGATGGCTATATCATCATTAACATTGTTATGATAGTTGGTCCTAAATGAAAATGGTACCAGTCCATCCATTATGTTTACTTGCTTACTTGGTCCAAATGAAAATGGTACCAGTCCATCCATTATGTTTACTTGCTTACTTGGTCCAAATGAAAATGGTGCCAGTCCATCCATTATGTTTATTCACTTACTTCGTCCAAACGATGATGATGCTAACCTGACAGCTAGTATCTATACCACAGATGCTAATTTGATACTCTTGTTATTGCTGCAGAAAATCAGAAATTGATTTTTTTTACGACTTGACAGTTAAAATGAAGAAATGTTCTCATCTTGAATTCTGAAAATTCTGTATGCATAGTAGAGGATCTGTCCCTTTGAGACTTTAATTATTGTTAATTTTTATTAAAACTTTTAAAACAATTTACAAAACACTTGTCAGCATATTTAACTTTTTTAAAAATCTTGAGGTTGACATGAAATTTCACGATGCCTGTTTGTAGGCATGCGGTAAATGAATATTACAGATTTTTGCTAACTTTTTGGACTTGGATTTTTGGGACTTTTCCAAATTTAAATCCAGGTTACCTTAATGTGCAACCTTGTGCTACTTCATTTTTTTAAATATCACTGAATAAATATTTTATTATCTGACAGTTAAAATGCAAATGGATCTGTATCTGCTTTCAGGTTCAGGCCTGGATAAAGTGTCTGGCTACACAGAAACTACCAGTGATTCTGTATGCACTCAGTACTCGTCAGCTGACTGTGAGAAGTACTAGTACCTTTCAGACAAGTGTGGAACATTATCCAAACTTGTCTAGCCTTGCGGAGTGTTTTAATCAGTGTAAAGAACAGCTGGTTGTAGTTTAGTAATTCTGAAGTTAAATATTTTGTAAAAATATTCATGTCAAATAATGTTTGAGGTTTCTTTAGGCAAATAATAAAAATGTTTGCATGCTCATCAAATTTGTTGAATTTTTTTTAAACCCTTTTGAAAGATGACTTTACCACAGCATTGTAAAAATGTCCTATTTTTATTGACATCAAATAACAACAGCAATTATAAACTTGTGCCTATAGGAAATAAATTTGTATTTTGTATGTCCCACCATGACAGTGATATAGACCTACAAGTGTATCTCTTGTCAATTTTAGCATACATATATCTGTCACACCATCGTTAAGTTTAGCATTGAGGTGTTTCAAACACAGGGATGAGACAAGTTCCATGAACATATTTATAGTTTCCAACAAAGTAACAATAGAGCTGCCTTTAAACAAGGTCTTTCACTTTTATACCAATGATAATGAGTTACTACAATGAAAACTGAAATTAAACTTTCAACACAATTTTTTATATATAAAACAAACGCCTGCCTGAATTTAACAAAATTTGACAGAGATAATTCTGATATTTTTGTTTTAAATACACCGTCATGTGTTAACTGAAAAGTGCTTTTCAAACAAAAATAAACCAAAGAACAAAGACGGTCACCATACTATTATACATAGAATAATGAATCTTTGTGAGGGAATATGTCTTGTCATGTACGACACCTTTGTTTCAAAAAGAACTCTATTAGAATGGTAGTTCATACTTTAGTTTGTTGAATTCAAAAAATAATGTATTTCATTGGAATGCAAAGTGAAAATTTAGAAAAAAAAACTTTCAGTTGTTTAAATTAAATCGCAAGAAGTTCAAATGTATGAATTTTCAGTTGAATTTTAGTGGTATTCCAGTATTTAATGTATTGATGTGCCTGTTGCCAAGCGACTGAAGCATGGCCTTTTGCTAACAGTCTTTTTATGTATCACAATAATATCATACAAACTTATTTTCGGAAAACACTTAAGTTCCAAATTGTTTCTGTAAGAAATTATTCTTTAGCACTTTGTAATTCCAGTGAATAATAATTTAATTTTAGAAAAATCCACCAAAATAAAAAACAGAACACAAAGATATGAATGATTCTGACTCAGATGTTAAACCAGAATGAGTAAGTTTTCAAGTAAATAACATTATATAAAAAGATAAAACACAATAATAGAGCCAGGATGTAGGTAACTTTCCTTCCTGCAGTACTGTCCGCACCATAGGAATTACCAAGTAAACACAAAAATCCTACATTCAGATAAAAGTGAACATGTTTACTTCAAAATTATAATACATGTAATATGAATCAACATGCCTTCTAAGCAGTGTGTGCATGCGACCGCGCAGCTGCTTAGACATCCCCGCACAGCTGAATTGTCAATCCAACATTAAATTTTGCTCATCACCGTAATGCTTGTGCAATGCAGTGCACATAGCATGCACATCTACCATTTGCTTGGAGGGAACGTTAATCTGAATATGGTTCACAATTAGTGAGAATTTCAGCTATTTACAAATTAAATGTTACTGGTTAGGTACACCATTAACCTAATTTTGGTCAATATAATGTACAAAATACAGATATATATAATAGTAATTAAGAAATGCCAATAAATAATACAAATTAAATAAACCTAACACCTCCCCTCATAAAGAAAAAATACTTTATACAATAAACCTTTCTTTTATGTGTGTGTGTGTGTGATTTGGATTTTTAATGTAGCTTTAAAAAACATTGTCCTGTTGCCATGATGCCTGCATTCTTTTAAATATTAGTCAAATATATTATTAAGATTACACGAGATGGAAGTCTTGAATGATACAAAATATAGATGAGGCAATATAAACTTCTATACAAGTGAAAGTGCATCTGCAATTAAATATCTGTTCCCTTATGTGTCTAATGTCTATATTATGTTTATGCAGCGTCAAAGTCAACCTAAATAAATTTTTTCTTTCTCTTTTGTTTGGTTAATGAAAGTCATGGGGTTGTAATCACTAGGTGATCGTTTAGCGACTAATTCAAGACACTAATGTTAATCAAGGAGAGTTTTTTCTTCTGGTTCTACTATGAATGTTTCCTAGTTGTTTTGCTCAAACATCACTGACATAAATCCAGACGGAGGCACGACTGGATAACGCCATGGTATTGTAGTAGATATTGTAGTACTTAGTACTGAGAATCTATATACCGGTAACCTCAGTGCAATATTAATGGATTTATTAAGTGGTGACCATAATACTGATCCAGATGCTACCGTATATACTACTGTCTGTGATCTTTTTATGTCAAGAGAGCTTAATGACTGCTGGACTTCCAAAAAGTTTGTTAATGTTTATATTTATATTTCTACCAGAACTCAAAAACTTTTTTTTATATGATTAGAATATTTGGATCTAAATGTGTTCATTGATGAGTTTATCATTGGAAGGTTTATATCATCTATGTATTTTGACGTTACAGAATCACTGTTTAATTCTGGTTCTTCAAGACCAGTAATTTTTTTTATTAGTCGTAATAATGATACCAAATATTCACCGGATTTATGTCCTCGATTGAGAATATTATCTATTATCATTGAGATAACAACAACAGGCTTAATTTTTATATGGCTATTAAACACAGCTATGCTGTTTTCGGTTACTCTATTAATTTTAACGATAAAATCCTGCAAGAAAGATTACACATTTATAATTCCTTGCTTATCTTGAAATAGAACTAATTCATTAGGTCTACATTTACAAGATTTACAAATTTGAATATTTCGTCACGAATAAATTTATTTGTTTTCGTGAGTTATTCTGTCAGTTGTTTGTTTTTGTTTAGAGGGAGATCTTCCGTAAATATGTACCATTATATTTTTAATACTCGTTTAATGTGTATTCAGGTATAACTTTATGGGTTGGTTTGATTGATAATGATACATCATTGAGTACACCAATTACTTCACGGCCACATATTGGCGGACCAGTTATTGTCTGTCTTAGAAACATTGAATACCAGATTGGAATATTTTGAAGTCTGCCAACATATTTTCAAAATTGTTTTGTTGGTGCCAGTCCATACAAATCAAAATGAACAATTCCACGTTGATCAATCATGTATGCAACCCAATGAGTATTTGAACCAGATACCGGTTTCATCATTGTTTGGTCATTTTGCTTATTGATCACGCACAAGAACACATCTAAAGTTGTTAGTTTTTTTTTTCTTAATTTTCAACATCATGAAATAAATTAAAGTTAGACACAGGAAACAGACGTTTTGTTTAGAACGAGATATTGTCCCGGGAAGTCTCAGAGCATTTCCATATCATTAAGTTTAGACTTCATCCCTTTTTTTGTGAAGATTTTATTCTGTGACGCTTTCTTTAATTCTATTCCTGCAACAATTCAAACAGCACCGAGTGCAGCTGCTTTTGCAACAGCTGGAGCAGTAGCAGCAATTAACGCTAGTATAGCTGGAAGAATTGGAAGTATATTGAATCTATAATGAACTCTGAGAAAGAACTCCGGTATTTTATTCCAAAGCTTTATGAGTTTTAGTAATAATTTGTTTGGACCACCACTAGAAATCTGAACTTTTTAAACATTTTTGTTCCACTTTGTGCTAAAACTTACAAGTTTTGATTGTAATTTGTTTCACCTAGTCAGAAGTCAGGGTGACGTTAACGTAACTGGGGCATCAACGACTCTCATTCGTCCACCAGTACCATCAAGTAACCTTGTTTTGTCACTTAGTATAACCACAATTGCACTTTAATTAATACCACCATCTGGGTTACGCGAGGTAAAAAATTGTATATAAACGACAGATTGTCTTAACTAAATCCAGGTGTTCCAGTGACAAGTACTAGTTAAGATAGAGTGCTGAAAAATATAGTTGTGGTATTTGCAAACATGTATTTATATTATGATCACGTCCCATAAATGTCATCAACCGATGATATACACATGCAACGTACTTTGATAAAAATTCAATAATGTAACTTCAGATGGTTCTTGGTGTCCGTTCAGTCCTAAAGGAACACTGGAAACACCAAATTTATTAAATACCATGAGACTTTGTTCTTGAGAGTTTAATCGGTCAGCATTTTGAAAAGCAACAAATATATCTCGCGGCGCAGATTCACCATTCAGTGATGTTATATGCCATGTAAATAAATCATCGACAGCCTTTTGAACGCTATATGTGGTCATCGTCAGCCACGGTAATATTGATTTACCACCTTGATTCATAAAAGAATGATTTTTATTCTTAAGCAATTGTTGGAATCATTACTGGTATCCACAACGAAAGCTTAAATAATATTACTTGCCAAGTACAATGATATGCTGGCTCCATACAAAAATTTGACATTTCTACAAAATCAAATTATATGGAACAGAGGAATTGCATGTGAAAATCTTCTACGATCACTTTTTAACATTAATTGACGCGTTCTAAAACCTAAGTTGAAATTGTATAGTGTTGTTTTGTTAACACCACAAAAGTAGCTAGCTGGATTCTTATCATCAAAGCCAGCTAGTTGCAGTATTTTGTTCTACTTGTACCTCCAGGTATGGTCTACCATCAGGGTGGTCAATAATGATCGTAGGCAAACATCATTGACTGACCAGCTGATCTTGTATAATCATCTCAATACCTTGTTATATAGAAAATTGTTATAGCAACGACAACATTATCCTGAATTGTTTCAATTTCTCTTCCATCAATCACTTGTACAGCGCTTCTGGATCACGCCATACTACCAGTAATAATAAAACCAACTCTTGACATTAGCTATGTATTCTGTATTAGCGATGACGTATGCTTAAAGTTCTCCTTCTACTTCAAAAATGTCTTAGCGGGTAAGAAATATCTACTTGTATCCTGAACATGCAATTCGATTCTTCCACGCTGATTTGGTTGTCGTGCTTCATAAGAATAATACTGATAATCGCGTACAGACTCATCCTTGAGTACTGGTAAGCCCATAACAACAGCTGGATTGAATATACATTTAAACATTTTAGTATATTTATTATCGTCTAAAACGAAGTCCACATCCTTCTATCAGGCTTGTATTTATATTTTTTCTGCTTCAGTAGCCAACTCAGTTTTTGATTTGATCCTTGATTTCTTATTTTACTACCATTTGTAATTTTACTGGTTGATGCGTTCTTCATATTAATTGAACAAATCTATTCTTTATTGCTGTAAACGCTTTAACGGCAACATTACCAACAGTACCATTACCTTTAGCACGAGAAACGTCAATAGTTTTCATTCCTAATTGTTTTTGCAATCGGTATTGTTTTATGGGCTATCGTTCTTTTTTTTAAGAAAAGAATGACAGCACCTAGTCCATCACCATATATCGCTTTATAAGTAGGTGATCATACATTTATCACTATGACCATGATCGGTCTACGTTAAGCATTATGTATAATCATCTTATTTTACTGTCACTGATTTTAGTTACTTTCAATCACTGTGATAATCATCAATAATTTAATCAATTATACACAGTTAAATATTAATGTCCATGATAAAGCCTGATGACAGTAGATATCTCATTAATACTTTTTATGGAAATATAGACAGCTCGTTTTGCCCAAATCAGAAAAGACGTTGTTAGGACACCTTGAGTGGGAAAAAAAACCACTTCCAAAATATTTTCTTCTTGTTGCTGACTCAGTCATCAAGAGATCGTTCAAGATATTTCTTTTCAACGTTTTGTTGAAAGTCAAAAAACTCATGACTATCATCTCTGACGTAATCCGTACCTTTAAAAGCGAGATAGATGATTTTTACCCAATTTTCAAGAATTATATATTTGACAAATGGATCTTTGATATATTCATCTTTATTATTATATCCATGCGCGGTTAGATTTATAATTTTTTCCGGATCACATATTTTTTAAATAGCTCCAGGTTTAGTTATACGTCTAACAGATGACAAACTTGCGGTTGAGGTTGTGGCGGGATTACTTGTTTAAATTGCTGTTTCATTCACATTATATATATATATATATATATATATATATATATATATATATATATATATATATATATATATATATATGTATCTTGATCTGTTTGATCAGAGAATCCTTGGTTTCACTATTTATCTCATTCATCATATTGTGCCGCAACTTCAACTAAACTTTTTGGGTTAGTTATACGTTTAGTAGCTCCAGGTGTAAATTTCTTGCTAATATCAATAATCTCAGCAAGTTACTGTTGTTAAGGAGGTTGTGATTGTCGTTGAGGAAGTCTTTTTAATTCTTGTTCTGCAAGCCTATGCTAATTATCTACTGCATTCAAATATGCACTATAATTCATATTATCTTCTCAAATCTGATTGGATTCATCATTTATTAGAATTTATCCATTTGAGCCAGGCTGCTCGATTCACGTGTTTATTAGCAGAATCGGATTTTAAATATCTTATTCTGTAACTCAGCTCGCAGCAGCAAATGCAGCTAAATCCGATACTCATCATTTATTAGAATTTATCCACTTGAGCCAGGCTGCTCGATTCACATGTTTATTAGCATAATCGGATTTTAAATATCTTATTCTGTAACTCAAACTCGCATCAGCAAATGCAGCTAAATATGATACTTTTTATAAAATGTCAAAGCGTCCACCCCGGAAGCGTAAGGTCGTGGGTTTGATCCCCGGCCGAGTCATACCAAAAACATTCAAAAATGGTACTAACAGCTGTCTCGCTTGACGGTCAGCATTTAGAGGTTAGGACTGGTCAGCCTGGTGTCAGGATAATGTGACTGAGTGGGACATCATGCTACATGTCTGCGGCATGATGCCCCAGCGCTAGACATTACTATAAACCGCCTCGCTGCAGACATCGTAGCGATATGACTGGAAAATTGTTAAAGCTACGTTAAAAATCCTAATCAAACAAACAAACAAATCAAAGTTTCAATTAACAGCAATTGGAATTAAACCACTAAAATAAATGATAAACTCATCTTAAGATGTACATTATAAGAAAAGGAACATTAGTTTCAAAAAGTTTCAAATGTGATGAAGAAAGTATGAGAAAGCAGATGGAAAACGAGATATAAAAAGCAACAACAGTGTAACAGAAATGAGAGTAATATTACATTACATTATATTATATTATATTATATTATATTATATTATATTATATTATATTATATTATATTATATTATATTATATTATATTATATTATTTTATATTATATTATATTATATTATATTATATTATATTATATTATATTAAAACTCACTTTTCCCAGGGCCCAGAGTGGCCGACTGGTCTAAAGCGCTCTCCGTTACGGATCATTGCCATCTCACCTCTGCCTGCGTGGGTTCGAGTCTAAGATTCGGCTAATGTAGTTATGTGAGAAAGTTTGCCAGTAGCTCCTTGTGGGTCTGTGTGTCTTTCGGGGGGGGGGGGGGAAGGGGGGGGGTCCCGGGTTCTTCCTCCACCAATAATACTTGCCGCCATGTATAGCCTATCGTGTGCTGAAACATGGCGTTAAACCCAACAACAGCTCACTTTTCCCATTAAATATTTTTATACCTGTACTTTTAATATTTGGCAGTAATCATTTTCTGAAAAGATACAGATAACAGTCTGACATGAGATTCTATCAAAATCACCTAAACTGTGCATGTGGTGTCGCTAATGAATTTACCTATGTTGTCGACATCAGTATACAAATACATGTTATTTTCATATGCCAAGGTTGATGCCTGATCGTAAAAATACATTTACTGGATGCATACCGATACATAATAATCAAACAAGAATAGCAATATACTTGAAACAAGTGAATTTTGTCTGCAACTAATTTACAATTCAATAACTTCATTACAGGAGATTCAAAGCGAAATTCGACTATGTTGTTGATGGTGACAATGTCATTTGTAACCGAGGGACCTGGTGATAAAAATGGATTGTATTGTCAGAACCAATAACACTGTGCATAAATCCTTTAAACTTGGGTTATGTCCTACTGATAATATCGATGCTGTAACGAATGATATTCGATAATATCGATGCTGTAACGAATGATATTCCAAGGGATGATAAATAATGTGTGAACCTGCAACAAAACAGTTTAGAAAAGATGTGGGTAAATTATAATTCAGCTGTAATATATTATCGTACTGAATGTTGAAAGGACCGATAACCATCAGTGAGTGTGGCCAAAATCCTATTTAGAAATACCAATAAACAAAATAACGCCAATTTACGAATATGTCAGACTCAGTACAAATATACGATAAGGCGAATATAAACACATGTAATTTTATATAAAAATGCAAGACCTTTAAATTAGCCAATGAAAACGCAGCTTTCAAAAATATAAAAGGAAATCAAATTGTTTGGAAACACGTACGCGATTTCGGAATATACCACGTGACTCAGGGATCAATCTGGAAATGCCTTGGTTAACAACTACAAAAGAATCACGTATTACCTGCATCTGCGAAGCAAGAAGTCAAAGAGGCAAGTGTCTTTGAGACTAGTGTCACCAAAACAGTAGCGGGTAAAAGAATGAAACAAGAGACAGTTAGGCACAGCACGACATAACATCATCGATGATAACGTTATTCTATTTGATTCGATCATTGTTAACGGGCATTGCCGCAAAAACTACGTCTAATGCTCACAAAACCATTGAAGCCGGGGCGACCAGGACAGCGTGTACCACGGAAATTTCTATACGATAGAAATTCTCGTTCTGAAATAGCGCTCAGGCCCAACAAGTTCTTGAAAAATCATCGATAAAATTCGACGCACCAAGTCCGTTCAGTGCACAGTTGGAACACATTTTATCAGAGCTAGAAAGCAAAGCGACCACTCCTACTACTGCCACGTTTAGAGGTCTCCTGCGGCATGAAGAGATTATAGTTTAGTTTTAAAAGATCACACACCATAGTACGCAAATCATGTACTCGAGATTCACGCTCAATTACCTGAAACTTCATGAGATGACCGTCGATAGTTCCACTAAGGAATACGAGTATGTTGAATTCCTTGACTCGAATATCACCATTTGCAATGAGAGTGCCCAGTGGAAAATCCAAAAGCATAACGAAGACGTGTATTTGCTCCCGCATACTGCTTTTTTTCGAAATCCGCGTAAAATTAAGACGCTGAAAGCCATGAAAGATTATGCCACCGATGATCAGATCTCGGTGAAAATAAAGACTGGGCACTGTTCAATCAAGACTGGGCACTGGTTGATCAAGGACATGACAATGTCTCAGCCAGTACCGAATTTGAGGCTACTACCTTATACTACATGTTTCCGGTAAATTCGATGCTCTCAACGGAGGAGATTTCCCTGACTAATACTCCTTCTCATCTGGATTTAAAGAAGGTATTGTATTTAATTGACACACTGGTCTTTGGATTTTGTCAAGGAGTGAACGTTCTCTATTTTTGTTCTATAGCCATAGGGGTAAGTGTTACATTTGTATATTTTTTTTTATTTGTGAAGCATATTCAGCTTTTAATGTCGTATCGTAAAATGACTTTAATACTACGCAGACTTGAAACGTTAAGAACATTTTTGTTACAAAGTGTTACAATGCTGCTAATTAATATGTGGGGAATCCTAGAAAGAAAACATCAACAGTACAGAATTCCAGAAAATTAAGCATATTTAATGTTTCTACGATTGACACTTCATAAACCTAAATTACAATAATGTAAGCATCCAGGACATGATAGTGCAGTGAAGATGATGAAGTTTAATATAAAAAAAAAACAAAAGGACATCTACCCACACAGTTGGGAATCACATGAGTGTGATCGCCTCTAAAATTGAGGAATTGACATGAATCCCACTTGTACTTCCAGTGCTCAAAGAATTTTTTTAAACAAAGGCCAAGGACTGGAGACTTTAAAAAAATCACAAGCCCTGACTGAAATTCTACAAGCCTGGACTCCAACTTCCATACGCCCCAAAATTCCCCATTTTTGATATTATATATCACAATGCTGCAACTGCTACAGTTCAAATACAAATTTTGATGGGGTTTGAAGTTAATGCAAATGTCAGTGTTCATCACTAGAGACTGAAATATTCTGGTGATAAAACTTCTCTGAAAAAATTCTGGTCAGAACCAAGTTGATGTATGTCATGTTGTTTGCAAATAATTACAGTAAAACCTGTCTTGAAACACCACTGCTATGTGAGACCACCTGTCTTGAGAGACCACACTCTCAATGCACAAACCCACATCCTCCCGCACAAATATAATGATTTTGTAGCATTGTTACCTGTTATGAGAGACCATACTTTTTGGCAAAAGAGGTGGTCTTTCAAGACAGGTTCTACTGTACTGTGTCACTCCCTCACATTATTTTTTGACTGGTGTGCTTTCTCTGGTAGCAATGCTGGTAACCACTTGTTCTATAACATTAATCCACATGCTTTAACTGCTTTAAAATTTAAAGTGAGTTAAGAAGAATGAGATGCTTTTAATAACAGCAGTGAGTGCTTAATTGCCCCCCCCCCAAAAAAAAAAAATATATATATTGGATTCACTAACCATTGAGTACCGGTAACATTTTATTTGTAAGTATTATTTAAGTTTAGTACTACTGTACCTATAATTCAAATCCAAGGGATGTACTTCATTTAGTGCAAGTCAAAACCTTCATGTACATGTGGTGACGCCATAATGTAAACATGTTATATAAATGTGATCGCTGAACCAAATGCTACTATTGTTAATTCTTGTCATACTTGGGGGCACAATTTAAGTGTTTCAGATATTTACATTTTCAAGGCAAAATAAAATATATTGGTGCACTGATACAATATTATAATGCAATAATACTTAAAACAACAATAAACTAAAGACAAATAAACTAAAGACAAAATGGATAGGATACTATTATAAATACTTCCAGCAAATCACTAATGCTCAACACTTGTCATCAAATTATATCAACTGGAAAGAAATAATTAGGAAATAGAGGTAAATTAAACATATTTATTGAATTTTCAAACAAATTATATCAATTTATAATATTCATATGTAATAATTCTGTAAGATAGTCCCTTTAAAACCATCAGATTATTTTAAGCACTGACTTCAGGTTGGCAATTAGAGTGCCATTTGATCATGTTTGCTCTCCTCAAGTGGGAATAATCATGGATGAATGATCAATTAAACTTTGCTGAGTTCTCATGAAATGCCACGACTAGTTATACCATGTCCCTGCTGTCAACCTGTGTCTGTGTCTTGATTTCCAATGAATCCTTGATCGGAGAGTATAGAGCATAGACCCTGATCTGCTAATGCATTATGAGATGGCAGATCCAGGTCTATGCTGTTTGCAAATGGACTAGACTTTTATGTAAGTACACATGATATAGAAGACATCTTTTATCCATATTTTGACTAAGTTATTATTCATCTATTAAGGCAAAACCTTGACCGCCCACACAATAAAGAATTTAAATACTGTTAATTGGGCATACGAATATCAACATCATATAAAGTTTGAAGTGTCCATCTGCAATAGGGCTGGAGGAAAACAGCATATGCCCTAACACATAAAGTATATATATATATATATATATATATATATATATATATATATATATATATATATATATATATATATATATATATATATATATATATATATATATATATAAAATAAAGTCAAA
Organism: Unio pictorum; assembly: GCA_030141615.1. Classification (NCBI taxonomy): domain Eukaryota; kingdom Metazoa; phylum Mollusca; class Bivalvia; order Unionida; family Unionidae; genus Unio; species Unio pictorum. The sequence goes on along the minus strand of JARLTB010000094.1, from coordinate 6,655,353 downwards.
GTACTTGCTTGCATTAAGTACAAAAAGTATCAAAAAAGTATCAAAAAGTATCAATGAAACTAATTACATGACAACAAACGGTAAATGTACAAAAAATGTAACATTTTCATTAAATTCACCAGAATTGTATAATTTGTATCATAGCTCTCTGATACTAAAAATTAAGCACACTGACTTGTAGCAGATGGAGGGGAGGATAGGTAGCTCCCAAAATAGGTCCATCCTCACTTCTGACACAGTTTACAAACAATTCTTCCCTATCCTTATAGTCCCAGAAGAAAGAAAACTTCAATTATTCATTCAAATATATAGTTACATATATTGTTTCTTCAAGTGTTCTTTGGTCACTTGATTAATTATTTTTAATGCTGAGTTATAAATCAAAATCATCAAGTAAAATTGATTCCTATATCCATGCCAGCTGTTTGTATGTTTATCGATTTTAGTACTATTCTCTTTTTAAAAATTTTTTGAACATATCTCATCTCAAAAGGAAATATATCGAACAAGGTATAAAGAAATAGTTCTGGCTTTGCTATCACTGCATGCAGCCTAAGACACCACGACCCCCACCCCCATTTCTACTAATCCTATCCCCCACATTTCTTCCTAAATGTAGGAAACAACAAATTGGTGAGATATTTTTGTAATTTTACTGAAATGCATCCAATACATAAAGGAAGATATACAATCATGTACTCTGTTTATACAGTTATGTCATACTTTGAGAATAAAAATGGTATACATATCACCCCTACGTTGTTTTCAAGGCATTAGCAAAAACATACTTTTTGTGTTCCCCTATTATTAGAATAAGGAAGCATGGTACGTCAAATTTTCAATACTTGTAATATATTACGAGACTTAATTCATGAAGATGCCTAGCCTATAACCTCCACTTTCTAAATATTTAATTAAACTGGCACTGATCTTATCATTGGAAGTATATGGTAATGAGTAACTCACACAAACTGTTAATGATTTTAAGTGGATGTATATGGTAATGAGTAACTCATACAAACTGTTAATGATTTTAAGTGGAAGTATATGGTAATGAGTAACTAACAAACAAGCTGTAAATGATTTTTAAAACATTTAATTTGTAAACATAATCAGTTTAACCCATTAAAGTCAAATATTCTCTAATGAAGAATATTTATAATTACTAAATATATTACATTTGTAAGAAAAGATATCATGATCATGAACACTGATTCATTATTTTTTCAAAACAACTAAAAACATTAACTGTATATACAGAGATTTGTATAATCTGAACCATCTTTGTGTCGATTCTTTATTTCCACACTTAACGAAAAGATGAGGATAATTTCATCTTGCCTGTCATTAGAATCCTTTCATACCGCCTGTCACGGGGATGACTTTATACTACTTATTATGGAGAACACTTCATCCCGCCTAACATGGGGATCATTTCATCCTGCCTGTCATGGGGATCATTTCATCCTGCCTGTCTTGTGTAATTTCATGAAATGACTCCTATACTAAAGTATACACTTTAAACAGGGGCCCAGAGTGGCTGAGTGGTCTAAAGTGCTCTCCATTACGGATCACTGCCATCTCACCTCTGTATGTGTGGGTTCAAACTTTTATCCATCGCCTGGGTGCCAGAATTGTGGAGGACTGAACACATTTGCACCTATATAACTGTATATAAAAATGTGTATTAATTTCAGGAACTTCAACTGTTGTGCAAGATGGAGACTTAAACATTGGGATTCGCTTCATGATTGTCTGTGGAAATACAGTCACAGAATCTGATCCTCCCAGTAAAGCACAAATTAAAAAGTATTGTTCGGCCAGGGCCTTTTTACGGCCACTCCTCTTGTCAGTCCAGTACATGACATGCAAGCATACATACATACATACATACATACATACATACATACATACATACATACATACATACATACATACATACATACATACATACATCAAGGTAGGACAAAACAGGATCACAGAAGTATGTTTTGCAAAATCTTTTCAGTCTTCAAAAACATAAACACTTCGAGTTATGAAAGCAAGTGTTACTTTTTTCAATGACAAAACATAATGCAAAGTAATAACTGATTCACTGATTATATTTTTATAAGTAATGTTTATTAAATTATACACAAGCTTACCAAAATAGTTGAATGTGACTACTAAGACATCAAGTATCACGACTACTAACTTGGCATCTACATCCCTCTACTGTGTCCCCCCCCCAAAAAAAAAAATGACTCCCCAATTTATTATCCAGTTGTCCAATTTTCTTGACAAATTTACTTTATCCTAATAAGTGAAGATAATTAATGTTTTACTGTAGTAATTGTAAATTAACTGATAACATTTGTAAACTGATTGACTCCAGGTATCTCTATTAAGAAATAATGACTATATTTAAGAATCTTGCATATGGTTATGAGCTCCATCTGGTAATGCCAGTGAGGCAAGGTGTCTCTATTCTGGTGGTACATCAGTACTATGAACTGGGCCTCCTTCAATTAGTGCCGGATATGAATACTCCACCTGAAATTAAAAATTCTATAGAAAACAAGATATTTTCAACACTGGATGAACTCATATGTAGACAATATGTTTACTTCTACATAAGAAAGAAGACATACCACAAATTGCACATGAAAAGTTTGTCTCATGACATTTGCATGAAAAGTGTCTCATGACATTTGCATGAAAAGTGTGTCTCATGGCATTTGCATGAAAAGCGTGTCTCATGACATTTGCATGAAAAACATGTCTCATGACATTTGCATGAAAAGCATGTCTCATAACATTTGCATGAAAAGCATGTCTCATGACATTTGCATGAAAAGTGTATCTCATGACATTTACATGAAAAGCGTGTCTCAAGACATTTACATGAAAAACGTGTCTCATGACATTTACATGAAAAACGTGTCTCATGACATTTACATGAAAAACGTGTCTCATGACATTTGCCCTACTGATGATGACCATGACCTTTTGGTTTAAGGACATGACTACAGAATGAAAATAGGATTGGGGTGGGGGGCCTACTGATCTAAGGTGATCACCTTTACAGATCACTGACATCTTTGCTCTGTCTGCAGGTTAAACTTGGGCTTGGTCAACATGAGTATGTGAGAAAACTGACAGTAGCATCCTGTGGGTTGGTGTTTTTTCATTGGGTTTTCCCAGGTTTTATTTCCATCAAATATAATGGTTGCCATGTTAAGTCTATCATGTGCTGAAATGTGGTGTTAAACCCACAAAAATGCTTTGAAAAGTAGCTGACCAAGGTAAAGTTCCAAAGATGCTATTTGGGTTCAAAATTGAGAATATTGACAAAGAAATAACCCAAGAGCTCTATGTATGCCTCTGACACTGGGAGTCCTGGATCCTCAATCTCCAGAAATTGAAGGTCCTGGAGAGAAAAGAGACAGCACAGGTGAAAACCCTAGCGTGCATCAGAGGGCATTAAATCACTACCATCAAGAAAATCAATAGCATTGTACATTGGTAAACCTTCTTCACTTTCAAATATATAAATTTGTTGCTGTTGGAAACAAAGGTTTTTATCTTATAACCTATTGGTGAAAATTAATTTTACAACAAATTACTGCACAAGTCGTAAAAGCATGACATGCATTTAAGTAAATTTTCAAATTTTTGCAAACAAATTAAGTTCTGTGAGTAAAATTTTTTAACAATTCATAAAGGAATGACGTATACATGCAGTTGGGGAACATCTTGATTATGTGTACATGTACTGTACTTGAATCTGATGTTTCTGATTACGAGGTTAGTTACGTCACTAGTACTGTGTGGCCAAACAAACTGCTGGCTTTGGAAACTTAAGCTTTCATGTTTTGCTTTTTAAATATCAGTAGCAATAAACAGTGTCTTAAATACCCGTAAGATATTCAATATCAAATTCGGATCAGTAGTGTAAGCAAGCCAATATGGTCAGCTACACTTTACTGTTAACATATTTATTGCCAGTATAATTTAAAAGTGTATAGGAGTGTCAGATTGGTTGGTACCATTTGCTAGATTGAACCACTGATTCAGAATGAATCATAGACAATGGCTATTGTGTTTGAATTTTCAGACAGATTTGTTTTTAAAAAGAAAAACTATTTTTGTTAAAATATTCTTTATGCCATGCAATTTTGTGAAATACCTGTAGTTTTGAAACAATCAAACTGATGCACTTATATTTTCATATACAAATTTCGTTCTAAGTAAAAGTGCTTGTAGAAAGTGGGTGAACGGCTAGTTGATTGCTAAAAGTAACCATGAAGTTATTCAAAAGGCATCATTAACTTTTATTTCATTTACCTTTTACAGGGTTCAACATCTTTACACATTATCATTGACATTGTTGCTGTATATCTTTACAAATTTTGTGTTGGATCGAATGGATAGCTAGTATAGGGTACAGAGCAGCGGGGAGATGTGCTCTGATACTGGTACTGTTAGGTTGATCAGAGCAGCTGTGTTTTAAATTTTGTGACGTTTCTGAAATAGACATTGAGATGAACCAGACAGAATTGTGTTACAATAGTCCAGTCTTGAAAGTACTAATGAACACACGTGATTTAGTGGCATCAACTGAAAGATATTTGTGAATGGAGCTGATGCATCTCAGTTCAAGATATGCAGCCTTGCATATGTTCATAACATGTTGGTGCAATGTAAAAGTACTGTCCAGAATAACACCTAGGTTTCGTACTGACTGTGAATTTAATGTTGGTTTTGCTGATATTTATTGTTTGAGATAAAGGATGTGAATGAGAAAATCTTTGTTGTGATCAAAATGGCCACAGTTTCAACATAATTTATCTGCAGCTTGTTACATGTCATCCATGATTTCACATCTGAAATGCACCTCTCTATTCCTTGGACTCCAGTAAGGCAGTATTGTGAATACATGCTGAAGATAGTGATATAATATATCATGGTCTATTTTTAGACTATTATAGTCTAATGCTGCAAACAAATCATGGAGGGTGAGGACTGTTATCTTTCCGCCATCCAAAGCTGATAAATGTCATTAGCTATTTTCAGAATAGTAGTTTCAGTACTGTGGCAAGGGTGATATGCAGACTGCACATTACTTAAAAGACCTTAACAGGATCAAGTTCACATGACTTTGGTGCACTCTTCATCATGATTGTACGTACCATAGAGACAGCTTCATATGCTGCAAACGGTTCTAGCGGAAATTCTGCATCACCGTATGGAAACGATTCAACTGAAATTGTGTCATCCAGTTAAACTCAAATGGTTTATACCTTGTCATGGAAGAAATGTGCAAACAGATCCGGAAGGTCAAATGGAGAGAAGGTAGTCGGAATTGGTGTTCATTTGTTCCTGAACATTAGCTTGTTAGTAATCTCGAAGAGCTCTTTGCAATTTCCAAGGTCTTAGTACTGTGGTGGGCTTATTTCGCTGCATGGACTATGTTTGTGTTGTCCTTCATAGCGGCTTCATAGATTTGTTTATGAATAGTGAGTCTGGATGAAATCCAAAGCCAATCAGCTTTACGGTGGTCTCTTTTAGCAGTGCGAAGTTGGTCAGTTACACTGCTATACCACGGAGAACACTTGAATTGATACTCTTCACTTGGTGGATGGGGCATGTTTTTCAAGCAATGAATGCAGGCAGTTATCTAGTAGTTCTGCTGTAGGAACATAGCTGCCAACCCTGCAGGCTCACAATTAGTGAAGATAGAGATAAAAATTAGTAAATTTTGACGTGAATGCGTGAAATGATCCTAAAGTGTAGGAATATTTGTTGGAACAAATGTTCAGTATGGTCTGCAGTTGTTAAAGGTAGATGATGTTGATTTGTTTTCTTTTTTTATTGCGTTTGTAATGCACATTTGCATTTGGAGCAAATGTGGGGGAATAAGATCCCGATTTTATTCTCAAGTACGGGAGGGTTGTCTAGTTGTAAGAAACAATAACCAGATTGCAACATATATATATATATATATATATATATATATATATATATATATATATATATATATATATATATATATATATATATATATATATATATATATATATATATATGCTAGACCCTGAGGCTAATAACTCCGTGTCATAAATGTACGAGAAATGACTGTTATTGAATGGTATTAAATTTTTGTTTATTTTAATTTCACATTTTGTGTATTCATGAATTTAACTGTTTGCATTGCATGCTGGGGGCTCGGAGCTTTGCATCTCTTTATCACTACTTCAATTTCTGACAAAAACGAGCCAGGGTGAGTCTTCTGTAATAATTTAATGTAATATAGGAATATATTGTGTCCTATACAAACGTTTTGCCCCATAAGTCATGTCAGAAAGAATTATTATTTTTTAAAAAGGAGTATAATTGGTAGAAACTATATACTGATTTCTCTAATCCACCTCCGCAGGTGTCACACCAACCGACAACCCTTCTTGTGGTGAAATCCGATCACCAGAACATGTAAAACTGGATTATCTTGCACGCTCTATCAACTCGACTAAAGAGGTGCGAAACTTTAGAGCAGAAAGCTAAATGTTACTGCGTATTTAAGTTGACTGGTTTACAAGGGATCTTCTAGTTTGTGTGAACTGTAAGAATTCAATAGATATCTTCTTGTGTTACGCAGTCTACATTCTTTCTATAACTTCGTCGCATGATGCGCTTACATAACAGTGAAATCCGTACGTAGTGCAAGATGTCGAAATTGGTTTTAAAACTTTTGCTCACGGTGGCTGTCATAGCATCTATAAATGCAGGTCCCATGCATGCGTCTTGCAAAATTAAGTGGTATGTAACAACTTACTTGAGGGGTTCTCAGCGACAAAGCTTAAACAATACAGATAGGTCTTATAATACTATATTCTAGTCCTACCTGTAAGACATAGCACATTTTGATTTTGTTTAAGTACCTGACGCCCCAAGCGTAAATATCAGCTTCGGGTCTTATGCCTAGGACTAACTATAGACCAGCAAGTTGGTCTAAGCCGTTTTTATATATTTTGACAGCGGCTTATGCCTCTATGTCAAAATAAAAAAATACTTAGACCAACTTCCTGGTCTAATAATACTAGATCTACAACGTATGACCACGGCCTTTATAATTATGTTTTGGGCGTCGAGTAAGTAGAACTTTGGTAGAACTGTTATACATGTACTATATAATATCTGTTGACTCTAGAACGTGTTACTCCCAGATATTATATATTTGGCCAAAGGTGATAGGACCATGCCGCATGCACTTGAGTGCGGAGTAGACTAATATGTACACTCACGTGTGTGTGTGTGTGCAGGGGCTCGTATAGTTGCTTGCAATTGACCTGTCATACATGTATTATATCGTATCTACACACGCTTAATATGCAAGAAGTTATCTAAAGTGTTTAAAATTACAAAGTCTACTGTCTACTCTATTGTAGCAAATTTAGAGTTTGACAGTGTTCTTACCATTCTTGTTGCAAGCCATACTTTACTGTTCAGATTTCTTCCAAATGTTTATCTTATTCCGTTCTGATTATGGAAAAAGATTTAAGCAACTTTAGATAATTTTTATATGGACATTGTCACTTTTATTTATTAATTTAGGTGATTTCCCATGAAAAAGTCATCATGTTAACTAATCACTTCTTGTCATCTGTTTATGTGGTGTGAATGGTTATCTCTTTTTTATGTTAAAGTTGAAATTGCTTGAATAAGACAGTGTATCTAGTCTAGTTAACTCTCTAAATCAAGCAAATCCCGATATTAAAGTTGTTTATTATTGTTTCTTATTGTTTCCCAGGGGAAAAAAAGTGTTGAAAATAAAATAACATATAATAAGTGTAGATAAAGCTTTAGCTGTATTTTTTAAAAGATTTTGTACTTATTATAGTTCGTTCTGCACAGCATCATTAATTATATCCATGCATGTTTTTCATTACCGTATCATGTCAAGATCTCAAATATATCATTTAAACGTAATTCATATTGACATACAGCGTAACACTGTTCATTAGATACATTCTAAAAATGACTGGGTTGAATACATGTAATCAACCATGTTCGTCCTGAAGGCTGGAAGAGTCCATGTTTGATTCTGCAAAGAAATCAAAGGGAGGCAGCTACATTATTGCTGCAAAAAGCAAATTAAGAAAGCTATTCATTCCTTAATAAACAAACAAATGAAATCTTCTACAGGTCACAGCACATCAAAAGACTCTATATAGATAGATACTATATTAGTAGTGTTATGCTCTGTGTTAAAATGTGCCATGTGACTTTTAGCTATATTTAACAACACCAACCTGAAAATTCACTGAGCTACAAATGCAATGCTATGTTGAATGAACAATATAAAGAAGAATTATTAAAGGATTATTGAAGGATTATTGTTTAAGGGCCTTAGCATAATTTTTTATTTAATACTAATATTACAATATATGTTGCAGATGTTCATGATGTCATAAGCATAATGACATCATCTACACTATCACTGAGTGCACTCATGTTGGCTAAGTGTATCCAATGGGCAAATTGTATGACACTTATGACATGACTATCTCAAATGGGCAAATTGTATGACACATATGAATGTGGGATGATAACATGACTATCTCAGATGGGCAAATTGTATGACACTTATGACATGACTATCTCAAATGGGCAAATTGTATGACACATATGTGAATGTGGGATGATAACATGACTATCTCAAATGGGCAAATTGTAAGACACATATATGAATGTGAGATGAGTTTAATATCCCAGTGTATTTTATTCCCTTATACGTATAGCAGTATATTTTAGCATTACTTGATGCGTTGCCAATACTATTAACTACTAATTTACTTTCTGTTGAAGCAGTATAAACAAATATGCTGTACTTATAATCAAACGTATGCTGTACTTATGAACAAAGGTTCTTTGCATCAAAGGTAGACTACTTAAGATCAAAGGTACGCTGTACTTATAAATAATCCTGTGAGATTCTTCCACAATGATATCTTTGTGATGTTGTTCAAGAGAATGAAATCCAGCAGACACCAACAATTACTCTTGGCAGTATTCAACAATTACTCTTGGATGTATTCAAGAATTACTCTTGGCAGTATTCGACAATTACTCTTGGCAGTATTATACTCCAATTAATTTCTGCCATGGTTTTATCAGTTTTACAATGCTTGCTAAACACTACCTGAAATAACTCCAGATACCAGTAGGCAGCTAATATAGTCTCATACCATTGTCACTAATAGATCAATCTTTTCTTAAAGGAATAAATGGAGCTAGTTGATGGTTTACATACAGAATTTTTCTTTTTCAAAGGACTTTTGGAATACCATGCAGTGATGTGAAGCAGAAGATTGTAAACCAATTTGAAGCCTGGAAGGGTCCAGAAGGTTGTAAAAGTGGAGGAGAGAAGTGCTTATACACGGTAAAAGAGGCATTTAAACATGGAATGATTCATGTAGTGTTTTTAATTCTTTATTCATTGTGTACACACTATATATATTTATTCATGTGTGATAGCTTTATAGTGATCATCTTTTCCATTCATCAATACCACCATCTGTTTGTCTGTCTGTATGTTCTCATGGTTTATGAACATTGAAACAGTTGGGTTTATACTTAAGAATTCAGTGAACAAAATGGTTTGAAAATCTCCTTGAATTTCTCACCAAACTACAGGAATTTCCCCAAACTCCTTAAACTTCCCCCAAAATCCAGAATTTTTCTGAGGTAGTACTGTTACTTATCTCTGATTAAAAAATGTATTTATTTTAATTTATCAGTTGACCTCAGTCATTCTTTTGTAAACATCTGGATCCTGACCTTGATTCAAAGTTGGTAGTGGCCACATAAACAAGTTCTATTTTAGTTTAAAATGATTGGCTGTCATGGTTATGATGGGACCATGTGATTTAAGATGTAAACAATTTTTTCCATTCGTTATTATGATGGGTTTCATATAGAGTGAAATCGAGGCTATACTGCTTGGGTGACTTATAAATATAACCATGATCACGTCCCCCTTGATTTTGCAACTTGGTGATTATCGAAACTGCATTTTAGAATATGATATAACCTTTTCATTTTAGAGAAATGTTTTGTGCTTTTACACTTGTTATCAAGTTGTTTTCTTTTGTTGTTGCCAGTTTTCGAGTACATGTTAATTTTTCTTGGATAACTTGGAGTTTTAATAGATTAATTTGTTTCTCTGCAAATATTTGATGTGCTCATACAGATTTCTTGGACAAAGACAGTTTATCTAACTTTTATTTGGGTTTCCAACATCGGAGTGTAATTTTTTGGTATTTCTACAAAGAAATGTGTAAAAGCACAGTATTTACTATAGCATACATCATCGTATTCCATCTTGAATTTTCGATCAGGACTCAATTCATTAGAACATTTCATTACTAGGACTTTTGCAATGTTATTCATAGATTATTTTTGGATTTGATTCTTAAAACTGCTAAGTTCTTTTACCATTTTTTACAATCTTTTCCCATGGAAATAAATTATTTGTTAAACTTTACAAGCTTGTTGTTTTCACTTTTTCTGTGTAACTGTTTATTAGAGCCTAAACACGTATAGGTACAAAATGTTAAAATTGAATGTATCACTTTTGGTAGTTTCATTTAATAATAGATAGCTTTTAGAAATATATGCAAGGGTTGTATTTTGATGGCCTTTTATGAAAATGATACAGAAAATGTGCATCAATGGATCACTCCACATTTAAAATGCCTTCCTTAGGTCCTGTGTATGCTTTACTGGAAGTCCAAATGTCAAAGTTTTTTGAATTTTCTTTTTTTATACAATTCAGATATAATGAAGTAAATAAAATGGTATAAAATTGGATTGATTCATGCATGTGTAGTTTCACTTTGCTGTTGTGATGCAAGTTCTGTTTCTTGTTGTTGTTTTTTTTTCTCTAATACTTTATTATTTATGTAGTATGCAGTATTTAAAAAAAAACACAAACAAAGAACATAAGAATGAAGTCTAATTTCCAAAATGAAACATACTCCATGAAAACTTTTGGAAGTCTTTTATAAAGTTCTTGAAAAACTAATTTTTAGTTTTCTGCGCAAAAACATATGTTGTCCATCTGTTGTTAGTTTTGTTTTTACACAATAACTTAAGTTCTTAACAGTATGACTGGCTTGGACTTTGTGTAAGGAAGAAACCTTTGATTTTGGGTTCAAAGTTCAAATTCAAAGTTCAAGGACAATGGGACTGAAGAAGAAAAATGTTTGCTTCACATACTGAATCAAACTTTGTGAATGGCTTGCATTGATGAAAAGTCCTTTTGATTTGGGGTTGAAAGATAAAAGTTCAAGGCCACTGCAACTGAAATAGAAAAATGTTTTTTTTTTTGTATAACACTTTACTTCTAAATCCACATGCCTTGACAACAACTTGTGAAGGCCTTTTTGTAAGGTATGGAAGATGTCTTTCCATTTTTGGGGTCTTAAGGTCCAAGGTCAATGTCATTGTGGCTCAAATATAAAAAAGTTATGTTGCAGAATATTTCCAGGGCTTGGTCTTTGTGATTGACTTGCACTAAATGGCAAAACGTTTGAAATTAATATTTTCATTACTAGCATCATTTTGATATGTCTAATTTGTTTAGCTAACAACATTCAGGCTTTTTTCCTTGTCCACTAAAAGAAAACAAAACAAAAAAAGTACTAATTTTTGGATGTAAATATTGATTAAATGAGAGTCTTAATATAGATATGATGATTGTGTTTGTCTTACATGTTACTTGGCTACAAAAAGATAAGAATTTCAGGTAGATTTTTGTACATGGCTATTGATGTCCATGACCGGATATACTCTTAATGGATGATCAGATAAGGTACAAGCTTGCCTGACCTAAGTATAGTAAATCAGATACAATTTTTGTTAGGTTTATTCTTAAACCTATTATAATGTTCTAAACATTTATTATTATTAATTTAATATGAAAATGTCCAAAGGTTTCTCTCTCTCTCTTTCTCTCTCTCTCTCTCTCTCTCTCTCTCTCTCTCTCTCTCTCTCTCATACATGTTTCATTAAAATGAAACCTGGCAAACCTGATTCCATTTAATAAACAATGTATAAATCTTGTATATTATCGATATAGCGTATATACTATACATGTATTAAACACACACACACACACACACATACATGATATGTTTAAATTAATAATTGATACACTGTTTTCAGCTGACAAGTCAGAGTGATACAGAAGTCAAAGGCTTTCATGAGACTCCAGTGAAACATTACAAAGATGATTTGACCTTCACCATGAATTCAACTGGAGATATTTGCAATGTGGATGTAAGTATTCATTTGACCTTCATCATGAAATCAGATGGAGATGTTTGCAATTTAAATGTATTTATCTGACCTTCACCATCAAATCAGAATCTGATAGAGATGTTTGCAATTTAGATGTAAGTATTCGTTTGACTTTCATCATAAAATCAGATGGAGATGTTTGCAATTTAGATGTCAGTATTCGTTTTACCTTGACCATGAAATCAGAATCTGATGGAGATGTTTGCAATTTAGATGTAAGTATTCGTTTGACTTTCATCATTAAATCAGATGGAGATGTTTGCAATTAAGATGTAAGTATTCGTTTGACTTTCATCATAAAATCAGATGGAGATTTTTGCAATTTAGATGTCAGTATTCATTTGACCTTCACCATGAAATCAGAATCGGATTGAAATGTTTGCAGTGTGGATGTAAGTATGTATTTGATCATAAACTCTACAGGTGTAATAGATGTAAATAATGATCTTTGAATCTCAATAGTGTATTTATTTATAAACCTTTTGTGATCTACTCAGAGTAGATTGAAAAACACTTGTAGGTGGTTTCTTATTTCATATTTACAATGTTACCATCCTCCTTCATAATCATAGGCATACAGATAGTGGGTTTATGTCTTAGCCAATTGCAACAGTTAGTCTATGTTAGGGATGCACAGCTTTGTTGGACCAGGATCAATTATGATTCGAATCTATACAGCCACACTGTGAAAGCTTGGTGCAAAAAAAAAGGATAAATAAAAGTGTAAATTAAGACCACTGGCCATTGACCCAACAGTGTGTCGGTAGGATGCATATGGCACTTAGGTCATATGTAATGCACCCCTGGTCTAAGTGTTTGAAAAAAATCGAATCCAATCCAACAAATAAAACAGCCAAGATAAATATCTTCTTTCTTAGTATCTATTGTGAGTTGTTTATATTTTGAGAGCAAAAAATGTTTATTGTACATTAAGGTAAATATAATAGTTTAAGAATCAGATTTGTGAGTAAGAAATACACATTTTCACACCTTTTATCCAATGTATACTGCAAAGTCATTAGCCCTGGCATTCATCACATTCTGCTGACGCACACCCACCCCTAAGGAATTTGCCACAGAGTTTTGCTTAGAAATGAATGATTGAGATCCCAACCTATAAAAAACCTATAAAAAAAACATATTCGGGGCCATTAAAAGACAAATACATATATCGAGCTGGTATTTGCCCCTGGTGCTGTATGTACCATTAATGACATACCCATGAGACTCAGCCTGTTGGTTGTGGTAAAGAGTATGAATAAATTATGTTTGAAAATCATTATGGTTGTCTCAAGTTCTGTAGTGTCCGCACTTGCCTCTCATTACGGTAAGTTAGAATCCTGACAACAGACATATTTCTCATCCCTTTCATTACAGTAAGTTAGAATTCTGACAACAGACATATTTCTCATCCCTTTCATTACATTAAGTTAGAATCCTGACAACAGACATATTTCTCATCCCTTTCTTTACAGTATGTTAGAATCCTGACAAAAGACATATTTCTCATCCCTTTCATTACAGTAAGTTAGACACCTGACAACAGACATATTTCCCATCCCTTTCATTACAGTAAGTTAGAATCCTGACAACAGACATATTTCTCATCCCTTTCATTACAGTAAGTTAGGATCCTGACAACATTCATATTTCTCATCCCTTTCATTACAGTAAGTTAGAATCCGGACAACATTCATATTTCTCATCCCTTTCATTACAGTAAGTTAGAATCCTGACAATAGACATATTTCTCGTCCCTTTAATTACAGTAAGTTAGAATCCTGACAACAGGCATATTTTTCATTCCTTTCATTACAGTAAGTTAGAATCCTAACAACAGACATATGCACCTACATACATATTCAAAATATTGCAAATAACCTCAAAATTAATATATCTTAATCAAATCATATACTAAATTTTCATCAGTTAATAGTATTTTTCATGTGGCATCATGAATGGTAAATTTTACTAATACTGTATTGAAAAATAAATTCTGTAAACTTCATGAAATATGGGTCAAGAACTTCGCTGTTTTGACACAAGCTTTAAAAAAATCTATCATTTTTTTTCTTCTCATTTAGTGCAGACAGTCTGCATTCCATAGCACTGATAGTTGAAGGCTTCTGTAATGTAACTATTGGGCTATTTAGAAAATTGGCTAGAACTTGGTATCACCCTAACTTGGTATCATCCTAACTTGGTATCACCCTGTCATCGTGATCTACTATGAATAATCATGTGATACTGTCATCATGTCATAATAAGTAATAATTTTTGTGTAATAATACATAAAACATCCTTCAAGAGAAAATAAAGCATTTCATGAAGTGGAACGAACTGTTGAAGACAAAATACTGAAAGTTTTTACTTTCAATCATCTAGTAGGTTGGCATCTGGCAATGAAAGACTACAACATGGTGGCAGTTTTAACCATATGTAGGCCACAACTGAAATGCATTAATCTGTATTGACAGGGGGAATACATCAGTATGCTGTTATCAACATATATAAAAAGACATTCTTTATCCATTAGTGAAGTCATTTCCATTATTAAATTAATTGTTTGAATGTAACACCCAAATACCATTTTTTTCAAAAAGCTTTTTGAAACTAACTAGTTATTTTTTTCTGAACACTGATGGTATAATTACATAGGTAAGAATGAATATTTTTTAAATAGGCATAATCATTACATAGGTAAGAATGAATATTTTTTAAATAGGCATAATCATTACATAGGTAAGAATGAATATTTTTTAAATAGGCATAATCAATACATATGTAAGAATGAATCTTTTTAAATAGGCATAATCAGTGCATATGTAAGAATGAATATTTTTTAAATAGGCATAATCAATACATATGTAAGAATGAATATTTTTTAAATAGGCATAATCATTGCATAGGTAAAAATGAATATTTTTTAAATAGGCATAATCATTACATAGGTAAGAATGAATATTTTTTAAATAGGCATAATCAGTGCATATGTAAGAATGAATATTTTTTAAATAGGCATAATCATTACATTGGTAAGAATGAATATTTTTTAAATAGGCATAATCAATACATATGTAAGAATGAATATTTTTTTAAATAGGCATAATCATCACATAGGTAAGAATGAATATTTTTTTAAATAGGCATAATCATTGCATAGGTAAAAATGAATATTTTTAGATAGGCATAATCATTACATGGGTAATAATGAATCTTTTTTAAAAAGGCATAATCATTACATGGGTAATAATGAATTTTCTTTAAATAGGCATAATCATTACATGGGTAATAATGAATATTTTTTAAATATGCATAATCATTACATAGGTAAGAATGAATATTTTTTAAATAGGCATAATCATTACATAGGTAAGAATGAATATTTTTTAAATAGGCATAATCATTGCATAGGTAAAAATGAATATTTTTAAATAGGCATAATCATTACATAGGTAATAATGAATCTTTTTTAAAAAGGCATAATCGTTACATTGGTAAGAATGAATATTTTTTAAATAGGCATAATCATTACATAGGTAAAAATGAATATTTTTTAAATAGGCATAATCATTCCATGGGTAAGAAGAAATATTTTTTAAATAGTCATAATCATTACATAGGTAAGAACGAATATTTTTTAAATAGGCATAATCATTACATAGGTAAGAATGAATATTTTTTAAATAGGCATAGTCATTACATAGGTAAGAATGAATATTTTTAAATAGGCATAATCATTACATAGATAAGAATGAATATTTTTTAAATAGGCAAAATCATTACATAGGTAAGAATGAATATTTTTTTAAATAGGCAAAATCATTACATAGGTAAAAATGATTTTTTTTTAAACAGGCATAATCATTACATAGGTAACAATGATTTTTTTTTAAATAGACATAATAATATTGTAAAGGTGTATATACCCGAAAGGCCGGTATACCGGCCTCGCTATCTACCGTCATAACCCGAGTTATGTTATTTGCTAGATTCGCTATAGTATGGTCAAAATTTGCCGGGGAGGCTCGGGTTAGGGTGCCGAAATATGGGGAAGATTAGGGTTCAAAGGGTTAATAGGTAAGAATGAATATTTTTTAAATAGACATAATCATAACATAGGTAAGAATGAATATTTTTAAATAGGCATAATAATTACATAGGTAAGAATGAATATTTTTTTAAATAGGCAAAATCATTACATAGGTAAAAATGAATCTTTTTTTAAATAGGCAAAATCATTACATAGGTAAAAATGAATATTTTTTAAATAGGCAAAATCATTATATAGGTAAAAATGAATCTTTTTTAAATAGGCAAAATCATTACATAGGTAAGAATGAATATTTTTTAAATAGGCATAATCATTACATAGGTAAAAATGAATATTTTTTTAAATAGGCATAATCATTACATAGGTAAAAATGAATATATTTTAAATAGGCATAATCATTACGTAGGTAAGAATGAATATTTTTAAATAGGCATTATCATTACATACATAAGTAAGAATGAATATTTTTTAAATAGGCATAATCATTACATTGGTAAAAATGAATATTTTTTAAATAGGCATAATCATTACATAGGTAAAAATGAATATTTTTTAAATAGGCATAATCATTACATAGGTAAGAATGAATATTTTTAAATAGGCATTATCATTACATACATAGGTAAAAATGAATATTTTTTAAATAGGCATAATCATTACATAGGTAAAAATGAATATTTTTTAAATAGGCATAATCATTACATAGGTAAAAATGAATATATTTTAAATAGGCAAAATCATTACATAGGTAAGAATGAATATTTTTAAATAGGCAAAATCATTATATAGGTAAAAATGAATATTTTTAAATAGGCAAAATCATTACATAGGTAAGAATGAATATTTTTTAAATAGGCAAAATCATTATATAGGTAAAAATGAATATTTTTAAATAGGCATCCTCAAAATCAGTTGTCTTGATACTTCCTTTAGCATTTGCAAATCCATTCAGTTTAGATATGCAGAAATTCAGATATTAAGTATGATAAAGTTCACACGGATTTGGTATTCAGAGGGTGGTTTCAAGGTCACCTTGCATAGAATGCACATAGAATAATGAAAATCAAATAACTTTTACTATAGCAATGGAAGGAAATGTCAACTACCTATGACATTTAAATGACCATTACTATAGCAATGGAAGGTAATGTCAACTACCTATGATACTCAAATGACCATTACTATTGCAATGGAAGGTAATGTCAACTACCTATGACATTCAAATGACCATTACTATAGCAATGGAAGTTAATGTCAGCTATCTATGACACTCAAATGACCATTAATATAGCAATGGAAGGTCATGGCAACTACCTATGAAATTCAAATAACTCTTACTAAGATGGTGTAAAGCGTTCACCATTATGAATCATTGCCATCTCCCCTCTCTCTGTGTGGGTTCACGTCATGGGTTCGGCCAATGAGGTTATGTGAGAAAGCTAGCCAGTATTCTTGTGGATTGGTGGTTCTTTAGGGGGTTTCCCTGGTTCTTCCTCCACCATTTATACTAGCTGCCATGTATAGCCCATCTTGTGCTTAAAAATGGCATTGAACTTTTCAACAACAATAAATATGACAGGATGACATAAAAGGATGCAATGTCTACCAAGTTATGAACTTCTAGTATGTATTACTTAGCATGATATTATGGTAGGCAGTGTCTACCACATTATGAAATTTAAGTATGTATTACAATGGCAGCATGATATTATGAGAGGCAATGTCTACTACATAATGAAATTTAAGCATGTATTACAATGGCAACATGATATTATGGTAGGCAATGTCGACCACATTATGAAATTTAAGCATGTATTACAATGGCAGCATGATATTATGGTAGGCAATGTCTACTACATTATGAAATTTAAGTATGTATTACAATGGCAGCATGATATTATGATAGGCAATGTCGACCACATTATGTAATTCAAGTATGTATTACAATTGCAGCATGATATTATGGTAAGCAATGTCTACCACATTATGAAATTTCAGTATGTATTACAATGGCAGCATGATATTATGGGAAGCAATGTCTCGCAAAGATAATTTAAGTATTACAATGGCAGTTTGGTATTATGAGAGGCAACGTCTACCACATTATGAAATTCAAATATGTATTACAATGGCAGCATAATGTTATGGGAGGCAATGTCTCGTATGAAATTTAAGTATTACAATGGCAGTTTGGTATTATGAGAGGCAATGTCTACCACATTATGTAATTCAAGTATGTATTACAATGGCAGCATGATGTTATGGGAGGCAATGTATATCACATGAAATTTAAGTATTACAATGCAGTTTGGTATTATGAGAGGCAATGTCCTCAATGTTATGAAATTTAAATATGTATTACACTAGCGTCATGCTATTATGGGAGGTCATATGATATCTAACACATTTTAGAAATCAAATAACCAGTACAATGGCAACATGATATTATGAAAGGTAATGTGGTCAT
Organism: Unio pictorum; assembly: GCA_030141615.1. NCBI lineage: Eukaryota > Metazoa > Mollusca > Bivalvia > Unionida > Unionidae > Unio > Unio pictorum. Next base: position 6,636,490 of record JARLTB010000094.1, on the reverse strand, counting down.
CTCATGAAATTCAAAAAATCCTTAGTATGACCGGAAAACGTTATGGGATTTAATGTCAATCACCTTTATGTCTCAATTATACAATTATGTAACTTTCTCAGTATGTGTATACATAACATTACTGACTCACACTTCATTATTTGTGTTACTTATTAATAATCACAAATCAAAAGCATTTATCACATATGGTGGTTTAATTATTTTGATAATGCTTCCATACAGTTGAAGAGTAAATGATTCTGAACTCACGCAATGTGTTTGTTATTTTGCAGGGATATTCCACATCGGAGTTATGGTATGCAATTCTGGACTATTCAACAAACTATTGCAATTTGCATAATCTTATCACAGGTAAGTGATATGTTATCATAGGTAAGTGAAGCTATTCAAATTGGACTGTTCAACCAATTATTGCAATTTATACCTTGTTATCACATATTAGTGAAGGTGTGCAAATATGAACTGTTTAACCAATTTGTACAATTTTATCACAGATAAGTGAAGTTTGCAAATATGGACTGTTCAGCTAATTTCCAATTTGCACACTTTTATCACAGGTAAGTAAAGGTATGCAAATCTGGACTATTCAACCAATTATTGCAAATTGCACAATCTTATCATAAGTTAGTGAAGGCATGCAATTCTGGAATATTCAACCAACTATTACAACCTGCAAAATCTCATCACAGGTAAGTGAAGGTAATATGTAATTTTAAACTGCTCAACCATCTATTTCAGTTTTATCAAGGGCAAATGATCATATGCAGTTTGGACTATTCATTTAAAAAAATTTAATGTAAATTACACAATCTTATCAAAGGCAAGTGTTAAGCTGGAATATCTTAAGATACTACGTTCAGTCATTGTGGAGCTTCAGGTGAAACTTGTGAAGCCCCAGAAGTTGAAAAGTGAGCCATACCATCACTGTTCCTGTGGAGTCCTAGGAGAAGAAAAGTGAAACATACAGTCTCGGTTATTGTGGAGCTGGAATTGTTTGAAAGTGAGACATATCATCTCTGTTATTGTGGAGTCCAATTAATTGAAAAGTGAGACATACCATCTCCGTGGTCATGCAGCTCAATGAGTTTAAAAGTGAGACATAATATCTGTTATTGTGGAGCCCCATTTGTTCAAACATGAGACATACCATCTCTGTTTTTGTTTAGCTCCATTTTGTTCAAAAGTGAGACATTCTATCCCTGTTATTGTGGAGCCCGAATTGTTTAAAAGTAGGACATACCATCTTTGTTATTGTGGAGCCCCATTTGTTCAAAAGTGAGACATACCATCTCTGTTATTGTGGAGCCCCATTTGTTCAGAATTGAGACATACTATCTCTGTTAGTGTGAAGTCCCATTTGGTCAAAAGTAGGACATGCTATCTCTGTTAGTGCATGTCCCATAAATTGAAGAATTAAAATTACATTCTCTTTAATTGTGGAGTCATTAGATCCTAGGAGTTGAAAAGTGAGCCATAGTAACTCTCTTACTCTGTTATCATAGGATTTGAAAAGCAAGACATGGCAAATGTTTTTCAGATGTCATAAATAGTAAGGGATGGGTGTGAATTAATCAAGATGTAATTTGCACTAAGACTTCTTATGACATCTTGCTGGTTACAAAAATGCTTTGAAATTGTTTTCTGCTACTTCACATTATCAACATGAGATTTTCATTAAAAGACTTCTTATGTCTGCTGATGCTAATTACAAATGGTACTGTCATGATGTCCAATAAAAGTGCCACGGGAGCCATCTTGAAATTCTTGTTCATTCCTCCTCCTCAATGGTTATATCACTATGGAGTTTTCACTGAAAGACCCGGTGTGGATCTAACATCCGCAATGGCCACTCATACTGACATGGGGTTTAAATTGAAATAGTGCCTATCTGATTTATAATATGACTGTCAGAGGCCATCTTGAAAATCTTGTTATTGCTACACCTGATCGGAAAGTAATATCTTGAAAATATTTTACTTTACTCCTCCCCAGATGGATGGCTATATCATCATTAACATTGTTATGATAGTTGGTCCTAAATGAAAATGGTACCCGTCCATCCATTATGTTTACTTGCTTACTTGTTCCAAATGAAAAAAGTACCAGTCCATCAATTATGTTTACTTGCTTATTTGGTCCAAATGAAAATGGTACCAGTCCATCCATTATGTTTATTCGCTTACTTGGTCCAAATGAAGATGATGCTAACCTGACAGCTTGTATCTATACCACTGAAGCTAATTTGAAAATCTTGTTATTGCTGCAGAAAATCAGAAATTGTTTATTTTACGACTTGACAGTTAAAATGAAGAAATGTTCTCATCTTGAATTCCTGAAAATTCTGTATGTATAGTAGAGGATCTGTCCCTTTGAGACTTTAATTATTGTTAATTTTTATTAAAACTTTTAAAAAAAATTACAAAACACTTGTCAGCATATTTAACTTTTTTAAAACTCTTGAGGATGACAAATGAAATTTCATGATGCCTGTTTGTAGCTATGCGGTAAATGAATATTACAGATTTTTGCTAACTTTTTGGATTTTTGGGACTTTTCCAAATTTAAATCTAGGTTACCTTAATGTGCAACCTTGTGCTACTTCATTTTTTTAAATATCACTGAATAAATATTTTATTATCTGACAGTTAAAATGCAAATGAAGCTGTATCTGCTTTCAGGTTCAGGCCTGGATAAAGTGTCTGGCTACACAGAAACTACCAGTGATTCTGTATGCACTCAGTACTCGTCAGCTGACTGTAAGAAATACTAGTACCTTTCAGACAAGTGTGGAACATTATCCAAACTTGTCTAGCCTTGCGGAGTGTTTTAATCAGATGTAAACAACAGCTGGTTGTATTTTAGTAATTCTGAAGTTAAATATTTTGTAAAAAATATTTGTCTCAAATAATGTTTGCTGTTTTTGGGCAAATAATAAAAATGATTGTATGGTCATCAAATTTGATGATTTTTTTTTAAACCCTTTTGAAAGATGACTTTACAACAGCATTGTAAAAATGTCCTATTTTTATTGACATCAAATAACATCAGCAATTATAAACTTGTGCCTATAGGAACTAAATTTGTATTTTGTATGTCCCACCATGACAGTGGTATAGACCTAAAAGTGTATCTCTTGTCAATTTTAGCATACATATATCTGTCACAACATGGTTAAGTTTAGCATTGAGGTGTTTCAAACACAGGGATGAGACAAGTTCCATGAACATATTTATAGTTTCCAACAAAGTAACGATAGAGCTGCCTTTAAACAAGGTCTTTCACTTTGATACAAATGATAATGAGTTACTACAATGAAAACTGAATTAAACTTTCAACACAATTTTTTATATATAAAATACAAACGCCTGCCTGAATTTAACAAAATTTGACAGAGATAATTCTGATATTTTTGTTTCAAATATACTGTCATATGTTAACTGAAAAGTGCTTTTCAAACAAACATAATCCAAAGAATAAAGACAGTCACCATACTATTAAACATAGAATAATCAATCTTTGTGAAGGAATACATTTTAACATTTGCGACACCTTTGTTTCAAAATGAACTCTATTTGAATGGTAGTTCATACTTTAGTTTGTTGAATTCAACAAATAATATATTTCATTAGAATGCAAAGTGAAAATTTAGAAGAAAAAAAGTTTCAGTAGTTTAAATTAAATCCCCAGAAGTTCAAATGTATGAATTTTCAGTTGAATTTTAGTGGTATTCCAGTATTTAATGTATTGATGTGCCTGTTGCCAAGTGACTGGAGTATGGCCTTTTGCAAACAGTCTTTTGATGTATCACAATAATATAATCAAAACTTATTTTCAGAAAACACTTAAGTTCCAAATTGTTTCTGTCAGAAATTATTCTTTAGCACTTTGTAATTCTAGTGAATAATAATTTCATTTTAAAAAATCCACCAAAAAAAAGTAGAACCCAAAGAAATGAATGATTCTGACTTGGATGTTAAACCAATAATGAGTAAGTTTTCAAGTAAATAACATTATATGAAAAGATAAAACACAATAATAGAGCCAGAATGTAGGTAACTTTCCTTCCTGCAGTACTGTCCGCACCATAGGAATTACCAAGTAAACATGAAAATCCTACATTGAAATAAAAGTAAACATGTTTTCTTCAAATTATAATACATGTAATATGAATCAACATGCCCTCTAAGCTGTGCGTGCATGCGACTGCGCAGCTGCTTAGACATCCCTGCACAGCTGAATTGTCAATCCAACATTAAATTTTGCACATAGCATGCACATCTACCATTCGCTTGGAGGGAACGTTAATCTGAATATGGTTAACAATTAGTGAGAATTTCAGCTATTTACAAATTAAAATGTTACCGGACAGGTACACCATTGACCTAATTTTGGACAATGACATGTACAAAATACAGATATATGTAATAGTCATTAAGAAATGCCAATAAATAATACAAATTAAATAAACCTAACACCTCCCCTCATAAAGAAAAAATATTTTATACAATAAACCTTTCTTTTATGTGTGTGTGTGATTTGGATTTTTAATGTAGCTTTAAAAAACATTGTCCTGTTGCCATGATGCCTGCTTTCTTTTAAATATTAGTCAAATATATGATTAAGATTACACAAGATGGAAGTATTGAATGATACAAAATATACTTGAGGCAATATAAACCTCTATACAAGTGAAAGTGCATCTGCAATTAAATATCTTGTCCCTTATGTGCCTAATCTCTATATTGTGTTTATGCAGCATCAAAGTCAACCTAAATAAATTTTTTCTTTCTCGTTTGTTTGGTTAATGAAAGTCATGGGGTTGTCATCACTAGGTGATCGTTTAGCGACTAATTCAAGACACTAATGTTAATCAAGGCGAGTTTTTTCTACTGGTTATACTATGAATGTTTCCTAGTTTTGCTCAAACATCACTGACATAAATCCAGACGGAGTTACGAGTGGATAACGCTGTGGTATTGTAGTAGATATTGTAATACTGAGTACTGAGAATCCATATACCGGTAACCTCAGTGCAATATTAATGGATTTATTAAGTGGTGACCATAATACTGATCCAGATGCTACCATATATACTACTGTCTGTGATCTTTTTATGTCAAGAGAGCTTAATGACTGCTGGACTTCCAAAAAGTTTGTTAATGTTTATATTTATATTTCTACCAGAACTCAAAAACTTTTTATATGATTAGAATATTTGAATCTAAATGAGGTCAATGACGAGTTTATCATTGGAAGGTTTATATCATCTATATATTTTGTCATTACAGAATCACTGTTCAATTCTGGTTCTTCAAAACCAGTAATTTTTTTATTAGTCGTAATAATGATACCAAATATTCACCGGATTTATGTCCTCGATTGAGAATATTATCTAATATCATTGACATAACAACACCAGGCTTAATTTTTATATGACTATTAAACACAGCTATGCTGTTTTCGGTTACTCTATTAATTTTAACGATAAAATCCTGCAAGAAATATTACACATTTATAATTCCTTGCATATCTTGAAATAGAACTAATTCATTAGGACTACATTTACAAGATTTAATAATTTGAATATTTCATCACTAATAAATTTATTTGTTTTCGTGAGTCATTTTGTCAGTTGTTTGTTTTTGTTTAGAGGAATATTTTCCGTAAATATGTACCATTATATTTTTAATACTTGTTTAATGTGTATTCAGGTGTAACTTTATGGGTTGGTTTGATTGATAATGATACAGCATTGAGTACACCAATTACTTCACGGCCACATATTGGCGGACCAGTTATTGTCTGTGTTAGTAACATTGAATACCAGATTTGAATATTTTGAAGTCTGCCAACATATTTTTAAAATTGTTTTGTTGGTGCCAGTCCATACAAATCAAAATGAACAATTCCACGTTGATCAATCATGTATGCAACCCAATGAGTATTTGAACCAGATACCGGTTTCAACATTGTTTGGTCGTTTTGCTAACTGATCACGCATAAGAACACATCTAAAGTTTTTGGTTTTTTTTTCTTCATTTTCAACACCATTAAATAAATTAAAGTTAGACACAGGAAACAGACGTTTTGTTTAGAACGAGATATTGTCCCGGGAAAGCTCAGAGCATTTCAATACCATTACGTTTAGACTTCATCTCTCTTTTTGTGAAGATTTTATTCTGTGACCTGTTGCTTTCTTTAATTCTATTCCCGCATCAATTCAAACTGCACCAAGTGCAGTTGCTTTTGCAACAACTGGAGCAGTAGCAGCAATTAACGCTAGTATAGCTGGAAGAATTGGAAGTATATTGAATCTATAATGAACTCGGAGAAAGAACTCCGGTATTTTATTCCAAAGCTTTATGAGTTTTAGAAGTGATAATTTGTTTGGACCACCACTAGAAATCTGAACTTTTTAAACATTTTTGTTCCACTTTGTGCTAAAACTTACAATTTTGATTGTAATTTGTTTCACCTAGTCAGAAGTCAGGGTGACGTTAACGTAACTGGGGCATCAACGACTCTCATTCATCCACCAGTACCATCAAATAACCTTGTTTTGTCACTTAGTATAACAACAATTGCACTTTAATTAACACCACCACCTGGGTTACGCGATCTAAAAAATTGTATATCAACGACAGATTGTCTTAACTAAATCCAGGTGTTCCAGTGACAAGTAATAGTTAATATAGAGTGCTGAAAAATATAGTTGTGGTATTTGCAAACCAGTATTTATATTATGATCACGTCCCATAAATGTCATCAACCGATGACATACACATGCAACATACTTTGATAAAATTCAATAATGTAACTTAAGATGGTTCTTGGTGTCCGTTCAGTCCTAAAGGAACACTGGAAACACCAAATTTATTAAATACCATGAGACATTGTTCTTGAGAGTTTAATCGGTCAGTATTTTGAAAAGCAATAAATATATCTCGCGGCGCAGATTCACCATTCAGTAATGTTATATGCCATGTAAATAAATCATTGACAGCATTTTGAAGGCTATATGTGGTCATCGTCAGCCACGGTAATATTGATTTACCACCTTGATTCATAAAAGAAAGTGATTTTTGTTCATAAGCAATTGTTCGAATCATTACTGGTATCCACAACGAAAGCTTAAATAATATTACTTGCCAGCAGCGGGTCTCCAAATTGCATCATTATCATCACGCTTTCTAACAAGTACAATGATATGCTTGGCTCCACACAAAAATTTGACATATTCTACAAAATCAAATTATATGGAACAGGGGAATTGCACGTGAAAATCTTCTACGATCACTTTTTAACATTAATTGACGCGTTCTAAAACCTAAGTTGAAATTGTATAGTGTTGTTTTGTTAACACCACAAAAGTAGCTAGCTGGATTCTTATCATCAAAGCCAGCTAGTTGCAGTATTTTGTTCTACTTGTACCTCCAGGTATGGTCTACCATCGGGGTGGTCAATAATGATCGTACGCAAACATCATTGACTGACCAGCTGATCTTGTATAATCATCTCAATACCTTGTTATATAGAAAATTGTTATAGCTTATAGCAACGACAACATTATCCTGAATTGTTTCAATTTCTCTTCCATCAATCATTTACACAGCGCTTCTGGATCACGCCATACTACCAGTAATAACAAAACCAACTCTTGACATTAGCTATGTATTCTGTATTAGCGACGACGTATGCTTAAAGTTCTCCTTCTACTTCAAAAATGCCTTAGCGGGTAAGAAATATCTACTTGTATCCTGAACTTGCAATTCCATTCTTCCACGCTGATTTGGTTGTCGTGCTTCATAAGAATAATACTGATAATCCCGTACAGACTCATCCTTGAGTACTGGTGAGTCCATGTCAACAGCTGGATTGAATATACGTTTAAACGTTTTATTATATTTATTATAGTCTAAAACGAAGTCCACATCCTTCTATAAGGCTTGTATTTATATTTTATCTGCTTCAGTAGCCAACTCAGTTTTTGATTTGATGCTTGATTTCTTATTTTACTACCATTTGCAGGCATCACGTCAGTACTGGGTAATTTTACTGGTTGGTGCGTTCTTCGTATTAATTGAACAAATCTATCCTTTATTGCTGTAAACGCTTTACCGGCAACATTACCAACAGCACCATTACCTTTAGCAAGAGAAACGTCAATAGTTTTCATTCCTAATTGTTTTTGCAATCGGTATTGTTTTATGGGCTATCGTTCTTATTTTTTTTTTTAAAAAGAACGACAGCACCTAGTCCATCACCATATATCGCTTTATAAGTAGGTGATCATACATTTATCACTATGACCATGATCGGTCTACGTTAAGCATTATGTATAATCATCTTATTTTACTGTCACTGATTTTAATTACTTTCAATCACTGTGATAGTCATCAATAATTTAATCAATTATACACAGTTAAATATTAATGTCCATGATAAAGCCTAATGACATTAGATATCTCATTAATAATTTTTATGGAATTATAGACAGCTCGTTTTGTCCAAATCAGAAAAGACGTTGTTAGGACACCTTGAGTGGAAAAAAACCACTTCCAAAATATTTTCTTCTTGTTGCTGACTCAGTCATCAAGAGATCGTTCAAGATATTTTTCTTCCACGTTTTGTTGAAAGTCAAAAACTCATGATTATCATCTCTGACGTAATCCGTACCTTTAAAAGCGAGATTGATGGTTTTTACCCAATTTTCAAGAATTATATATTTGACAAATGGATCTTTGATATATTCATCTTTATTATTATATCCATGCGCGGTTAGATTTATAATCTATTCTATGACTGAGTGGGACATCATGCTACATGTCTGCGGCATGATGCCCTAGCACTAGACTTTACTATAAACCGCCTCGCTGCAGACATAGTAGCGATATGACTGGAAAATTTTTAAAGCTACGTTCAAAATCCTAATCAAACAAACAAACAAATCAAAGTTTCAATTAACAGCAATTGGAATTAAATCACTGAAATAAATGATAAACTCATCTTAAGATGTACATTATAAGAAAAGGAACATTAGTTTCAAAAAGTTTCAAATGTGATGAAGAAAGTTTGAGAAAGCAGATGGAAAACGAAATATAAAAAGCAACAACAGTGTAACAGAAATGAGAGTAACATTACATTACATTACATTACATTACATTACATTACATTACATTACATTACATTATATTATATTATATTATATTATATTATATTATATTATATTATATTATATTATATTAAAACTCACTTTTCCCAGGGCCCAGAATGGCCGACTGGTCTAAAGCGCTCTCCGTTACGGATCATTGCCATCTCACCTCTGTCTGCGTGGGTTCGAGTCTAAGATTCGGGGGGGGGGGGGTTAACGGGTTCATTCTCCACGAATAATACTGGCCGCCATGTATAGCCTATCGTGTGCTGAAAAATGGCGTTAAACCCAACAACAACTCACTTCTCCCATTAAATATTTTTATACCTGTACTTTTAATATTTGGCAGTAATGATTTTCTGAAAAGATACAGATAACAGTCTGACATGAGATTCTATCAAAATCACCTAAACTGGTCAGTGTTGATGACACAAACTGCGCATGTGGTGTCGCTAATGAATTTACCTATGTTGTCGACATCAGTATATAAATACATGTTATTTTCATATGCCAAGGTTGATGCCTGATCGTAAAAATACATTTACTGGATGCATACCGATACATAATAATCAAACAAGAATAGCAATATACTTGAAACAAGTGAATTTTGTCTGCAACTAATTTACAATTCAATAACTTCATTACAGGAGATTCAAAGCGAAATTCGACTATGTTGTTGATGGTGACAATGTCATTTGTAACCGAGGGACCTGGTGATAAAAATGGATTGTATTGTCAGATACAATAACACTGTGCATAAATCCTTTAAACTTGGGTTATGTCCTACTGATAATATCGATGCTGTAACGAATGATATTCCAAGGGATGATAAATAATATGTGAACCTGCAACAAAACAGTTTAGAAAAGATGTGGGTAAATTATAATTCAGCTGTAATATATGCCAGTTATATTATCGTACTGGATGTTGAAAGGACCGATAACCATCACTGAGTGTGGCCAAAGTCCTATTTAGAAATACCAATAAACAAAATAATTCAGTACAAATATACGATAAGGCAAATATAAACACATGTAATTTAATATAAAAATGCAAGACCTTTAAATTAGCCAATGAAAACGCAGCTTTCAAAAATATAAAAGGAAATCAAATTGTTTGGAAACACGTACGCGATTTCGGAATATACCACGTGACTCAGGGACCAATCTGGAAATGCCTTGGTTAACAACTACAAAAGAATCACGTATTACCTGCATCTGCGAAGCAAGAAGTCAAAGAGGCAAGTGTCTTTGAGACTAGTGTCACCAAAACAGTAGTGGGTATAAGAATGAAACAAGAGACAATTAGGCACAGCGCGACATAACATCATCGATGATAACGTTATTCTATTTGATTCGATCATTGTTAACGGGCATTGCCGCTAAAACTACGTCTAATGCTCACAAAACCATTGAAGCCGTGGCGACCAGGACGGCGTCTACCACGCAAATTTCTGTAGGATAGAAATTCTCGCTCTGAAATAGCGCTCAGGCCCATCACGTTCTTGAAAAAATCAACTATGAAATTCGACGCAACAGGTTCGTTCAGTGCACAGTTGGAACAAATTTTATCTCAACTAGAAATCAAGGCGACCACTCCTACCACTGCAACAACTTTTAGAGGTTTCCTGCGGCATGAAGAGATTATAGTTTAGTTTTAAAAGGATCACACACCATAGTACGCAAATCATGTACTCGAGATTCACGCTCAATTACCTGAAACTTCATGAGATGACCTTCGATGTTTCCACTAAGGAATACGAGTATGTTGAATTCCTTGACTCGAATATCACCATTCGCAATGAGAGTGCCCAGTGGAAAATCCAAAAGCATAACGAAGACGTGTATTTGCTCCCGCATACTGCTTTTTTCGAAATCCGCGTAAAATTAAGACGCTGAAAGCCGTGAAAGATTATGCCACCGATGATCAGATCTCGGTTAAAATAAAGACTGGGCACTGTTCAAGTCGGCACATTTCCAATTAACTGAACAGACGGTGGAAGACATTAACGAGTATATGCATCAGGTCAGCACAATCCTCAATCTGATCATGTTCAGCGATGATTACACAAGGCCATGCGTTACAAACATGTGGTCGATCAAGGACATGAAAATGTCTCAGCCAGTACCGAATTTGAGGCTACTGCCTTATACTACTTGTTTCCGGTAAATTCGATGCTCTCAACGGAGGATATTTCCCTGACTAATACTCCTTCTCATCTGGATTTAAAGAAGGTATTGTATTTAATTGACACACTGGTCTTTGGATCTTGTCAAGGAGTGAACGTTCTCTATTTTTGTTCTACAGCCATAGGGGTAAGTGTTACATTTGTATATTTTTTTTTTATTTGTGAAGCATATTCAGCTTTTAATGTCGTATCGTGAAATGACTTTAATACTACGCAGACTTGAAACGTTAAGAACATTTTTGTTACAAACTGTTATATATTTTAATTCCGTACTTGATAGCATGAACAGTTTGGGTTGGTTTTTTGTTGTACCTGTCTGCAGCTGCTTGTAGCTCTCTACAGTTGTTTGTAGGTGGCTGTAGCTATCTGTACGTATGTCTGCGAGTTTAACACGATGTCTGACCGTCTGTGCTTCTATATGGATATGGAAGATGATGTAACCATCAAGGCCATACAAAGACAAAACCGCTAATTTGTAAACTTGTAGGCATGGTTGATCCGTAAAAGGTGTGAGTAGCCGATACAAGAGGGGGCTTTCCCAAGAATTCGGGATAACTGTGTGGTTTGTCAGTGGATACAACTGCACGCTTTAACAAATATTTATGAATCGTACGGCTGTACAAATGACCGAGTCATATATTTGTTCCATTTTATTGTTGTTTCAATTGAGTACAGTTTGGATCATTTTGATTATTTCAGGTCTATCCTGATACACACAGGGTGTGGAAAACTTAAGCGCAACGGCACCAATTGTGTGTTCCATGATGTAACTGAAATCATCGTCAACACGTCCAAGTGTAATCCGCTCAGGGCAAGTTCGTGATTACCACTGCCCGACAAAATAGCCAACTGCCAGGATTGCATGTTGGCAGTGTCATCCTCGCTTTCTCCTGCTGCGAAAAACCCAGACCGAGTAAGCCATTATACGCAATATCAACAATGCTAGATTTCACTGGAATTTTGTTTCCGATGCAAGTTGCCAACATCCCCAAATTTGAAAATCAAAATAACATCCGTATTAATTTATTTGGGTTTAGCGTGTAAGTGTACCTAATCAAATTTACATCCTATCAGTGCAGCAGAAACCTGTATTGATCTCGTGTTTGTCCATACGGCTCGTCACAAGAAAGGCGGTGCCGGCGACGGTCACTTTTCTGTATCAAAAGCTTCTACAGGATCATGAATGGGCAGGTCTTAAAGAGAGTGACAGATGTTTTTTTTAAAACAAATGTTTGACAGGACTCACCACCCAGGAGCTCAAAAAACACAGCTTCGATTGTGGTAATGTCATGGCTATGAAAGCCACCTTTAACGAAGAAAGAGAAAACTCGTTGCAAATTTTCACGTCACGAAGAGAGTGAAATACGTCAATTACGAAGCGCTGATTATTCCCAGTCGCGAAGATAACGCGTTTCCGTATCAGGAACAAGTGCCGGATAGCTTTTCCTATAAAATCGTCCGCGTAAACGAAAATTACAATTCCGACGTGAGACTTTAACAACGGCCGGATTGTGTTGAAAATTCGTGCAGGATTTGCTGGGTGCGGCCAGTAAAGGAGATGACATCGTGAAGCTAAAAAAAGAAAAGAAAAAAGCTTACTAACCAAAGCAAAATCGATTTCAAAGGCGCCATAGTTCGCCACCTTTAAGGAAAAAGATTTGGCGGTGACAAGGTGCAGATTATTACTGGTACACCGCCGAAACCTTGGAGTGTCGCTATCAAAAGAACAATATATTATAAACTGATCCTGAAATTTAAGTGTGGTGGCTATGATTTAAACATTGACAAGTATTCTCGTGGCACCTAAACAGTAATAATAGTTACAATGCATCGTAAATATGCATTGCTTGATTTAAATTATTTATAAATTTGCAGGTTTTCTAACGGCGTTTTCGTATACGAGTATTTTTAGTATTTAAAAAATAAAAAGTTCACTCGTTCATAACTTTTCATACTAACGGCAAATTTGACTGGGTGGTTGTCAGACGGTTATCAGTTTTATAGCTAAACCGTAAAAGGTTCAATATTATGCGCAGTAAAGGTCAAACGTTGCCCCAGAGTGCATAAAGATTCAACAATATGGAATCGGCATTATTACAAATCCATTGTCTTAAACTAAGTGACCAAAAAAGAGCGAAAACCAACAACTTTTGTAAAATTCAGCAAATAACTTATATCCCTTGAATACAAACTGACAATTTAAAAAGAACTCTTACAGTAGTATTGTGCATTAAATCTCAAAATTTCCCGTAAGATTTATGACAAGTCTAAAAGCACAGAGCATTCCGAAAGAATTCCATTGGTGTTCCAAAAAAACTCCAGTTTTCAAAACGTTGATTACCATTTGTGTGGAATATTGTTATGTGCTGTTTAAAAGTTTTTTTTATGGACTTGAACTCCTTCGAGAAACATGACTATTTCTGTATTAGTTTTACAGAATTATCGGAGAGAAGCTGGCAGATATAATTGAACACTCTACTGATGCTCATAATACAAACTTTATAGAATATCTAGACGTGGTTCTCGACGAGACCACCGGAAAATTAATACACGAGACCAAAAATTTCAGATATTATAGATCGTTGTTCGTTTTCCAAATGTCCACCGCCTTTATATGTCGATCTCAGTGGTGTGCATCGTAAAATCCATCTACTCTAGCCAAGGTTCCCGTATGTTAACCCTAGCTACAACTTGGCGGATCGATCAGATATTTTTGTGATTCGACTCTGTTAATTGGATTGGATCAAGATCAAATTGTTCAAATCTAAACACTGTTCCTACATGATCGAGACAAGGATAGCACGCAAATGGAATAGACTCATAAATAAACAATTTTCAATTCCCGCTACTTGTTCGTACAAATACATCCTTTTACTCAAATCCACCTGTAATGGCGTCTGTCACACTTTCAATGTTAAACTTACAACGTATCCTTTTTGCAGTAAATTGTCTTTATATACTAAGGGAGGTAACTCATAAAAGCCAATATATACCGCTAGGACAAAACATTGAAATATCTGCTCGAGTTAATGTGTAATTAGGGTTAACATATCGAAATCTTGGCTTCCGAGAGACATAACACTAAGATACTCACTTGTATTTTGGAGAACGTCATTTATATATATATATATATATATATATATATATATATATATATATATATATATATATATATATATATATATATATATATATATATATATATATATATATATATACCGTTGCGTTCATGTTCCTATAGATTACATTATGCACACAGTACACATTTCGTATTTCTTTCAAGTTCAGTCTCCAAAAACAGTGAAGTTTCATCTTAGAAAAATAAGTAACAAAGCAAAATTGAAAGTAGTACAGCCCCGGTGGCCTAAATGGTTAGAGTGACCGCATCAGATAATGGAGGTCTAGGGTTCAAACCCCGCCAGAGTCATACCAAAACACTTATAAAATGGTACTAACAGCTGCCTCGCTTGGTGCTTAGCATTAAGATGTTAGTGTTAGGACTAGTCGGACTGAAGTCAAGAAAATGTGACTGGGTGGACATCACGTTACATATCAGATGCATGAATCATGATGCCCTAATGTTAGACATCACTATAATGTTAGACATGTCTAATGTTAGACATCACTATAAGTTACCGCAATAGACATCGTAGCGATATGACTTAAAAATTGTTAAAGCAACATTAAAAATCCAAGTCTCTCTCTCATACATACATGCACGCGTTCATATTCCGCTGGATTATATTGTGAACACACATGTCGTATTCCTTTAATTTCCAAAGCTGTGAAATTGCATCTAAAATTATCTAACAAAGTTGTTCATTATATTTATAAAGTATACCGATGCTAGTACTAAAAGAGAAGACTGCATTGTTCACGAGATTGTCAACTAAATACCGGTTGGTAAATCGAAGTTTAAAAATCCATTTGACCGCACAAAACGCCCAAAGCACTGTGCGGAATAATAGGGGCCTGATAAACGAGGGGGGTGAGGACACGCTGGTTGCCGTGGATAAAATGACATGTCTTTAAACAAACTATATATAGGTCTAAAGTTTAATACATAGCTTAATAAAGCTGTAATAATTATACACATATAATGACAGTTTAAGGAATGTATTCAGTGTAAATTTCTAAGGGACCCTTTTCTAGAGACCGCCCCACCCCACCCAAAAGCCTTAATCTGGACCCGCGAACAATGACAAAAATATGACATTACTTATTTGGGATAAACATTCCAATATAAGTCATTATAATGCAAATGCGTTTATTGCATCCTTCTTTAAATGGTTTTCCGTTTGTCATGTGTAGCCGAACACTTATTCCACTTTGAGAAGCCCTTTTGCACACTTACGGAAAAGACATTTACGTTAAAAAGCATTCTTGCTTCCTGTTTGACAGCCAACACCAGATGTCAAAAACTTACGAAACCAGAAGGCGTCACAATGCTGGTTTTTTAAGTTATCGTGTCAAATCTCGCCTCGAGCGAATCGCCTTACCCATATCTAGTCATGATATCTAACTTTCTTGTTATAAACTGATTGGAAAAACGCATGTTTTGCCTGAATACGTGTGAAATATTTATATTTGCAACAATTATATATAATCAGCCACAATTAGGCTTTTCGTCAGAAAAGAAAGAGTAAAAACCTTGGGCAACTTTAAAACATAATATTGGCGACACTGCCACGTATGCGTAGCACTGTCGGTGCGATATGCACATATCTATATATTTGGACAGAGGGATAAAATGATACGTATCCATTTCTTTGTCTGCATAAAACACAAGGATAAGGACAGAAGGATCAGATAGAAAAATAATCACACTACAACTAGAGCCCTCATTAAAAACAATATTGTGACTCCGGTCAGTCGAGATTTAATATAGGAGATGTGAACTCAAGCAGCTGAGAACACCATGGCTATAGGATTTACTTCCCTTGTTGTGACAGTTGTACTGTCAAAAAATTGTCAGTAAAAAATATGTTCTCCTGACATATTTTATAATTTTCAGTCTACCACTTCAGGGAGTCGTTAGTATATATATTTTGGCATAGAAAACTATGTGATAAACATTTATCTTTTAATATATCAGATAATATAACTATTCACTGAAAATGCAAAGATGAATTGACTCGTTCTGGCCGCATAATTATAACGTAGATTTGTAACAACTCATGGTGAATATAAAAGTTGGTACATACGCATTAGCGCCAGCATCGATTAGAATGAAAGAATGAAATGAATGTCGACGGAAGGAGCACGTGCAGAACCTTGAGAACAATTGGGTTGAGCCTTTATCACCATATGCTGTTTCTATAATGCCTTATACACCTTTACTTCATTATCTAACGAATTTATTCTTTTTTGAGTTTTTGGCATCCTACTTATCACACGTAATCACTAAAACCGTTTTGGGGTGGATAGGTCGGGTGGAATAATACTCAGGTTCTTTATTTTTTTCTTTTCCATTGCCCCTGGAGCAACCACGATGGACTCATTTATGCTAAGCCTAAGTCGACACAAAAGATCAAATTTCCCATATCTTCTTAACATGTTAACATTGCTTTTTATATCTCTACAAACACATAGATCGTACAAAGTGTATTCAAATGGCATTTCCTTTTAAATCAATTTCTACTGCATAAATAAGCCCCTTTAAATGAAAACATTCTCAATGGTGTTTGTAGTTGTAGTAGTAGTTGTAGTAGTAGTAGTAGCAGCATCATCAATATCAACTTCTGTTTTGCGGAAGCTTTGCATCTGATATTTCACCTTCCCTAAAGTCTGTATATGGTTAATTTAATATATTTTTTCGTCAATCATTTAAGCAGTCTATACCGGAAGCAAGTGCGTACTTTTTAAATTTAAAAAAAAATGGATTGGTGATGCGATAAAGCAAAATGCGAATAATTTGGGGTTTACTTGTTGCTGTTGCTGTGAACCACTACTGCTGACTACAAAGAACATTGGAATGAAATTTCTTGAAGCTGGAACCGCAAAGCTATAAGGAAGCATGATACCAAAGTCTATAAAGTTTAATCAGATTGGTGAAGAAGCAAGAGAGAGAGAGAGAGAGAGAGAGAGAGAGAGAGAGAGAGGAGAGAGAGAGAGAGAGAGAGAGAGAGAGAGAGAGAGAGAGAGAGAGAGAGAGAGAGAGACTCTTCTATTATCATGTTCCAGGAAGGTCTCCAAAGAAGAGCAAGTGATAACAGACAAATTATAAATAAGCCCCAGATGGTCGCAGGTTGGGATATAACTTGTTAACTGTTGCCCTGTGGATGCCAATTTTGAGGCTCTTTACGATAAAATACCCATTTTGTTTAACAGAAGCATAGCAAAATCTCTTTCTCTGAAAGCCATATGGTTAAATAGAAACGTTAATTCTGAGAGGCAAACAAAAGGTTACTCTGAATATTTTCTGTGTATAAATATATCTTCACAGCATTGAATATCCTGCTAAACAAATGAGTGTCATGTTCACATTCCATACTTTTTTTGCAGACAACAGTCATTTTTTCTGTGTAAAGAAGTGAATCAGTCAGGTGCAATTATTCTCCACCGGCTTCGAATTTTGCTAATTATTTTTATATTAATGTATTTCAAATTTTAGTGATTCTGTAAAAAGTAAATATTTCTTCAATAGGCATTACTTTTTCGTCAGCAGCTGCAGAGGAAGGGCTGGAGTTACAATTTGTCCTCCACCACCTCCACTCCGAAGGCTGGCTAGAAATACCTGAATGGTTTTCAAAATTAGCAGTTAAATGACACACGTCCAAATTGTATTTAAGCCATTTTGAAAATTTCAACCCCCTTTTTAATAGGAAACTTATCTCTACAATTTGCACACTGATATTAACATACAGACGGTTTATTAACCGAACTGTACAATTTCGCAGTGACCTATATAAGTTATTCCATCTTGATATCTTCAGGTGATCTAGGATATGGCAACATAAATCGCTCACCACAACCTTATACTAAAAGAAAACTATTCTTGTAGGTTTCTGCGAAAAAAGGAATTATCACGGAATGTACTGGTGCAATTGTTCAGTGCATACTTTGGTATAAATAATAAATATATCCACGTACCGTGTGCACATGCTCACAGAGTGCAAAATTGCAAGCTGCAAAGACCAAGTTATGTCGTCGCATAAAGCGCCGGCAAATCTGTGTCTATACCGTTTGTCAAGAGTAACGAGTAAAAAAAAGCCCTGATATGTGGTGCATTGTGCGAATATATACGATATTCAGGTGTTTATGGAATATGGGATCCAAATAACATTTGTATCGTTTACTCATTGCTTATTACATTTGTTATGTACAACCACGACTACCGACAACGTACAATTGCATTTTGATTCATACATGAACACAAAGTATGTGGATAACTCATACAGACACACCTTTACAAAACGGATCCATAGCAATGTTTTCTTATGTGTACGTGTGTGTGTGTGTGTATGATGGATAGATGAATCAACGCCTTTGTAATCTTTGAGTCTTCGGTCACTGTTCTATGAAATGGAATCAACAGCTTCCTAACTTTATGATAAACTGTGCTATTGAAACACTGGACACACCTGGCTATGATTACTCATCTTTGTGTATGTGCATGCATGCGTGGGTTTGTTTCCGATTTCTCCCCTTTGTCTACCCTCTCGTAAATGTGCATAGATGAATTCGCGCTCGTAAACTCACCGAATGATGTGACAACCCCTCAGAACGAAATGGAATTGCCCTTGCAAGCTACTGACGAAAATGCTTCCCTAGCGCCCACATCTCTTGAACCTACGTTCTGACTTACCAAAGCTTCTACATCCTTTTATAGTTCATAGACATTATACTGGAGACAGGAATTTGTGAAAATTCTTGGCTTTTCATTAACAAAATGGAAACAATAATTCAGAGGAAATTATTTTTCTTATCCAAGTGTTCCCGAGTTCTTAGGGTTGATACTAATAGAAAGTTTTGTTTTCTAGTAATCTGTGTACTTGTGTATCTTGAGGATTATGCTAGCGGTTATAACCTGGATTTAGAATCTGCCACCATTCAAAGTGGAGATACAGGAAGTATGTTTGGATTTGACGTGGCCCTACATCAAGACCAGGATGCTAAATGGTATTTCAAAACTCTTCTTATGTATGTATGTATGTATGTATGTATGTATGTATGTATGTATGTATGTATGTATGTATGTATGTATGTATGTATGTATGTATGTATGCATGCATGCATGCATGCATGCATGCATGCACGCACGCACGTACGTATGTATGTGTTCGTGTGTGTGTGTGTGTGTGGATGGATGGATGGATGGATGTGTATGTGCGGGTATGTATTTATTTATTGGGCCGACAAGAGGATGAGCCGTAAGGGGTCCTGGCCGAACAACACTTTTTAATTTTATAATAGAAAAATTGTTTAAACAAGAACTAAGAGAGTCCTGGGTGTTTCTTATCCCATGGCCCGTGATCGCTCTCCACGGCCCAGTGTATGCATGGTTGGTGTTAAGTATACACTTGTAACCTAACAGATTATTATTGAATTTCTTCGATCTCTTGAATAAGCACATCGCAATATTTGAAATGAATCGTTGGGATATTGAATTTATTCGAGTTTTTTTTTATATAATTATTAACTAGCTTTATGGTCTTTCCAATTTAAATAACTAAAATTGCATGAATGCTTTTCATCATAAACAGTCAAATTTATTTTGTACAAAGATGATATTAACATGAGCGGCACAGCCTTCAAATTTATCCATGATTACAGTTGTGAGGTTCGTGTTCGCGATTATGTTATTGTTGAAAATGTAGCTGATGTTGCCATTAGGTTTTGACCAACAGTTTGGTATCAGTCATGTCAAACAAAAAGTGCGGAGAACAAATTATACAGGTCAACAATTCGATTTATAATGCCTACATACTCCCAGACCAAGTTTTAGTAGGTTTGCATGAACAAACAAGTTGTTTGTATTGATGTTTATGGCACAGCAACACATTTAGGTTTCTTAGTGCCGAGACATTTGGACTAAAGTGCCTCGCCCAAGGGCACAAAGTGATAGCCGACCCAGGCTGATTCGATTGAAGGATTTGAACCTTGCGCTAACCTACCTCCATTGTTTGTCTTTAATTAAGCAGGTGAGTGCATCAGACTTATTCTACACCCCCAAGCCAGCAAAATAACTAAGAGTTAGAGGCACGAGTCACATCTTTTAGTATAACTATATAGCATCCAACAGTTAGCATTTATTCTGTAAATAACAATGTTTTCCTACAGCAGCACTATCAATGCTTTGTGTCGATATCACATGACTATATGATATTTGATGTAATTTACATGTAGGTTGCGAGATTTGTGTTGTCATGTGACTCGAATGCAAATGGCGAGATCCAGGACTAAACTCAGCAACGATGTACTATCGTCTCGTCTGTGAGCGGATTAAAGATATGATGAATACTTATGCTCGCGACATCTGTTAAAATAAGTCATATTCCTATAGATTTCATGCAGGTATATATCGATGAAAAGTCGTCCAAGTTTGCTATGCGGACAATTGCCAATTCCTACTTAGCGATAAGGAGGGGACTCTGACCTAGACCAACAAATTGTTCTCCAGCTTTTTTTTTCACTGGCCGCCAATCAAAAAAAGAGAAAAGGTGGAGAACAATTTGTTGGTCTCACTCTGACCCTACACCCCAACATAAATATCCAAATATCAAAAATGGGGTAACAAGGATCGAACAAAAAAAAAACCTCAGACTAACTTGTTGTTAAACTTGACTCGAATATCACTGAATGCTACTTCCTGAATGTATAAGACTTTCAGTTTCCAATGGTACCGCCTCTCAGGTTAATTTTCTTTGCCACAGTGCTCCTAAGGTCTTTTTCAGCCAAGGTGAATCAGAAACGAGCAAATATTCATTTAGAATCGCTCATAATGAGGAATCGCAGGCTTTGGACTTTGGATAAATAAACAGCAGTTTTTTCTTGCGATTTGCGATAAGTATAAAGTGTTGGTTTTGCCCCCATTTGCACCTTTAATCGAGGGTCACGTAAAGAGTTGCTATATAATGAGGACTTTGTATAGTGCCTAATCTTCCGTGCAGCTGTGTTTTGAACTTTTTGAAGTTTCTGGAGTAGATATTGAGACGAAGCAGACATAATGGAGTTACAATAGTCCAGTCTTGAAAGTACTAATAAACACAAGTGTTTCAGTGGCATCAACTGAAAGATATTTGCGAATGGAGCTGATGCTTCTCAGCTCAAGATATGCAGCCTTGAATATGTACATAACATGTTGGTGTAATGTGAGAGTACTATCTAGAAAAACACCTAGGTTTTGTACTGACTGTGAATTTAATGTTGGTGTTGCTGATATATATTTATTGTTTTAAGGGAAAGGATGTGAATGAGAAAGTCTTTGTGTTGTGATCAGAATGGCCTCAGTTTTATCATCATTCATCAGCAGCTTGTTACATGTCATCCATGAATTCACATCAGAAATGCACCTCTCTCCATGGATGGTAGCATCAACTTCATTTGGGTATCTAAACTTGTATAGTTGGGTGTCATCAGCGTACAATTGGCGAGACACTGGGTGATGATCAATGACACTGGAGAGCGACTGAGTGCATAGAATGACGAGAACAGGTCCAAGAACAGATCCATGTAGAACACCACAACATAGTTCAACTGGGCTGGAGTTTATTCCATTTGCAGATACAATTTGTGTTTGTTGACTAAGTAGGACACCACAGTAAGGCTGCATTATGAATGCCAAATACATGCTGTAGACGGTGAAGTAATATATCATGGTCTATTGTGTCAAATGCTGCAGACAAATCAAGGAGGGTGAGGACTGTAATCTTTCCGCTTTTCAAAGCAGAGATAATGCCATTAACTACTTTAGGAAGAGTTGTTTCCGTACTGTGGCAAGGGTGATATGCAGACTGTACATTGTTAAAAATGACTGTTTAAATTCAGATGAGATACACATTGGGTTTAAACTTTTTATAAGATTTTTTTTAATATGAACGGGAGATTATAAACTGAGCGGTAGCTCTTTAAATCGTTATGGTCAAGTTTTGGTTTCTTAGGCAGAGGCTTTAAGATGGCAATTTTGAAAAATAATGGGAATTCACCGGATAAAAAAAGATATATTAATAACATCAATTAGTGAAGGCAATATTGGATCTAAGCACTCAAGCGGCAGTGTTTTTGGAATTGGATCAAGCTCACATGACTTTGGTGCACTCTTCATCACGATTTTCCGTACTAAATCCACACGCACACAGATATATATATATATATATATATATATATATATATATATATATATATATATATATATATATATATATAGCAAACTGTGGGTCAACTATTATTTCTTGATATTTGAAAGGATCCTGACTTAAAACATTTAGCAAATTCCAGATGTTTACATTTATAACCTTGCATTGACTGCCTATTGGGCAATGTAGTGTTGGAGAATCTTGTGATAATAGACGTGTAATTTTACTAAGTTGAAGCTACGCTGATTTCAAACTTTTGGATGTAGAACAGATTAAGTAAAGGCAACGGAACATATACAAGTATGGGAAGTACATAATAATTTAAAAAATAAACGAACTCGTAGAAAATTAAGTTAACAGAAGGAGGTGTTTACATTGTAAACGAAATAATGCGAACTAAGGATTGAACTGTGATCCAGGATATATTTATCGGAAGAGATAGGTGTATGTATTCCAAAGTATTAAAGATTGAAATACAGACGGAGACCACAAATATTGTTAGTTTTAAGACGCTTTCTTTCATGACACTATTGCGTGTTTATCGCCGGCAGTTGGAAGGTAATTAAGTGTTGAAGACCGTTTTGAATTTAGTACATATATAGTTTGCTTTAACTCCACTATGAATCTGTTTGCCAGTTTTAACCACTGTGACATTAGTCAAATAAATGCAATATACAGAATATACATTTAATTGTTCTTTTTAGGTTGCATATTATTTGTGCTTTGTGACATTCTGACTTTTCCTACCTTAACTAAGCGACAAGTTAATGGCTTTGAGTAACAATTAGCATCATTCTATGACAGTTATATACATTAACAGCGTGTGGCATTCGGTTGCATATTTTGCACTACCTAATTAGTCATTTAGTATGCTCAAATAATGTACATATTGTTTTCACTGTACAGATGGCGGGCGGAATTTAACAATATATAAAATACAAACGCTCTAAAAGGTAAGAAAAATTGAAACCAGTCAAATCAATCAGAATCTTAAACCAAATAGTGGAAGAATGTTTGGTTGGAATCAGATTCACAAGTAACATAATGCGCATACAAACAAAGCAATGGGCAAACGAAGTAAACCTGTAAAAACAAACAGTTTGTTGACAAGCAACACGTTTACACTATATAATTGGAATAAAATAGCTAAGGATCTGGAATAAAAAGACAAGTAAAAGGAATTAAAAGCATATAAAAAGAAGAAAACTAAAGGTGGATAGGATCGTTGTGTAACACTGTTTATATCAAGCTTTCTGTTGAAAATTGATGTCGGTTAAGCCACTTCCAAACTGAAAACGTTATAAGAAAACCCCGAATATACCCCGTTACGAGTCTGTTTTGTAAAATTAAATAATTTATTTCCCTTGAAAACAAAGTGAAAATGAACTTACGATATTGCGAATTAAATCCAGAAAATCTTAGATTACAAACACAAAGACTAATAATAGAAAATCTGAATAAATTTGAGTGGAAATCCAAACTAAATCCACCGCTGAAAGTGTTGATGTGCCTGTGATGGCTCGTAAAGTGTTGATGTGCCGACAGTCTGTTGTTTAAACACAGTAATATAATTCCAGGTTTGATTTCACGACAAATCCCAGTGACTGATTCTGTCAGAGAATCTTATTATTTATGAGCACTCTGTATTTCAAGAAGCAATAATCTGAATAATTCCAAATCAAATAATATACACCGCAATGATAACTTGATTCTGTTCAAATGTTAAAGCACAAATAGCAGACTTTCAAAACAAAACCCATCAGTTTTATGACAAACTAAGGCGCAAAAGAAAATCCCGGATGAGGATCATTGTCTTAGAAGGAGTATAAAGTTTGTTACCATACGGCACGCGAAGGAAATCACGTAGTCAGGTATAACTGTATAAAATATACAATGTCCTTGACTCAGCTTAGAATTTTTTTATACAGAAAATTCTCACAGATTTTGGATGAGGTGAGCAACTTGATATAATGCTCTTTTTTTCACAACATATAAATAAATTTTATTTTAAAAAAACGCATAACAAACAATCGATGCAAATAAAATACACAGAACAACCTTATGAAAACAAAACGACAGCGAAGATTTAAAGCGTACTTTCGACACATGGACGAGAATATCCGGCAAAACAGCCTTTGACACACGGATGAGAATATCAGGCACAAGAGCTTTCGACGGGACATTCCGGCACAACAACTTTAGGCATGCGGACTAGAATTTTGGACTCAACAGCAAAACTTAGACAAAGTGCAACATGGAAGACCTTGCAAAAACAAACCAACTCTATAATCTGCCAACTACTATCACATGCCTGACATGTTGCACATGTGTGTCTTAAATGTTCATGACAATAAAAACAAAGGAAATATCAATATACCACCTATCTTTAGACACCATTTCATGTACCTGAGGGTTACAAAATTGTTAGACTATATAAAATTGAGCCAGCATCTAAAATCGCTCTCTCGCTGTAACGATTGATCTTTGAGATCCCCAGTTTGACTGACTGACATTATTTGTTTAAAGTGATTCGTCCCGAAGGCTCTTGTCACTGTTTTATCCGTCAATGGACGGTTATTTACTTTATCCTGAGGGTGGGAATGGAGCCGCCACCCTGCAGGCGTTTATGTGTTCATGGAACACTATTTACTTGGGCCGTCACATCGGAGTAACTATTGAGCTACTACTGTGTGATTGTAGGGCCACATGCAATATGAGTGGGAATAGTTCCAGCACACACTCATATTAATTCATTCTGTTTCTGTTTGGTCGTTCAGGACGTGTTAAGCACGTGTAGTTGCTGCGGGTGTTTAGTGGGCGAGGCGAAGTGCCTGGCAGGGGCTGCTTCTTTGGACGTATCCTATCCCTATTTATATACTCTGTGCTGTTCCTTGAGTGTACAACGTTTGTGTAACAGTGTTTTTGTAATGTTAGGTGCTCAGTGTGTGTTTAGATGTTTGCTTGTTCCTATTCTTATATAGGAGTTTACAATAGACTGCCTAATTGATCAGGGATTTTACAATAGACTGTTTAATTGATCAGGGATTTTACAATAGACTGCTTAATTGATCAGGGATTTTACAATAGACTGCTTAATTGATCAGAGATTTTACAATAGACTGCTTAATTGATCAGGGATTTTACAATAGACTGCTTAATTGATCAGGGATTTTACAATAGACTGCTTAATTGATCAGGGATTTTACAATAGACTGTTTAATTGATCAGGGATTTTACAATAGACTGTTTAATTGATCAGGGATTTTACAATAGACTGTTAAATTGATCTGGAATTTTACTATATACTGCTTAATTGATCAGGGATTTTACAATAGACTGTTTAATTGATCAGGGATTTTACAATAAATAGACTGTTTAATTGATCAGGGATTTTACAATGAATAGACTGTTTAATTGATCAGGGATTTTACAATGAATAGACTGTTTAATTGATCAAGGGATGTGCATTCCTCTACTTAACTTCTCCAGACGACGGACTTGTGCCTTACTTCATATATGTGATGCAACAATTATTTACATTTTAGCAGACGTGTTTTACGTGTAATCGAGCCTAACTGATCCAAGGTATTTATAATTTGAGTTAAATATTCTCGAATCCCTAAAGGAGTTGGCGATACGCAAAAATATGAATCGTCACTTTTTTAATCATAGATCATTGTATTTTATGACTCTCCTGAAATTAACATTTCCTGATTATTCGTTTATTTTATATTTTACGTGGTCCAAAAATGTTATGTCGCTGGCAAATTTCTGGTCTAGTCAAAGGCATTAATAATACGAACTTTACATATCATTATGGTATACAAGACGTAATTTATATTAGCTACCAAAATTGGAATTTTAATGAGAAACTTAGGTTAACTGTTGGCAATCTCATTAAAAGAAGCATTTTTTAAAAATACCGTTACAGAAATTTAAAAAAGTTCTGCCTCTCAAGTAATAGAAAGTCTGGCCCCGGGGTTTTACATTTGGGGTGGTGTGTTTACAAAAAAAATACCCATTAGATATCATGGTCGAAATGTAGACATTTTATCACTTTTTTGTATACATCTTTCTCAGTTAGTCGTCTCACAAATTGACCAGACCTGAATTGTCCAATAGTTGCCGTTATGTGGCAAGCAACCACACATTTATGACTTAAAGAAAATGCTGTCGAAGTGAGTATAATTGGAGTGAGTTTTTGAAAGTATACATCAGTGTTCGCGCCAAATATAAATATAAGGGCTCTCTCCCTCTGTCGTTAATGCTTTCCCATCTCCCTCGCCTCCGTTCTCATTTCACTAAATCACCTTCAATTATTATTATTATTATTATTATTATTATTATTATTATTATTATTTTTTTTTTTTTTTTTTTTTTTTTTTACAGTACTCTATTTTTATTTGTTTAATTTGAGATAAATACAAGACTGCGCTTTTGCCACTTCTTAAATCCCCAAAAATATAAAATGAACATTTTGGTCAACGACAGCAGGTCTTTTTAATGCAAAGAAAATTCCCCTTTCTGCAGCAATGTACATGTCCTTGGTAAATATAATTAAATTATGGGAGATCCTCAAGGATTACGCTTATTAGTGACGCGCGCCACGGATGTGTGCCATATTTCTCTAAAACAGCCATTGGAGGGCGCGAGTCATCTGTTGCGTGTAGTCTAAATTGACATTTTAATGACAATCGCATGACTGCAATCAGAGCTTCTTAAAGAAAGAAAAAAAAGGGGTTTTTTTTTGCTACAAGAGGATTCCTTGCAAATTTTACAGTATGGTGGAAGATCTGGGATTTTTTTCTTCAAGTTTCGCTCGACATAAAGAGTCACAAGTGTTTAAGCGTGAGTGCGGGCGCAGATCGTTCGTTTCCAATACTACTTTTTATCATTTCCAATACTACTTTTTATCATTTCCTATACTACTTTGTATCATTTCCAATACTACTTTGTAACTACTACTTACTACTACTACTACTACTACTACTACTAATAATAATAATAATAATAATAATAATAATAATAATAACAATACTAATAATAATACAAGTTCTAAGTATAGGCCAGCTTCAGTTTTAGTTATTAAGTGTTGTACATCGTCTATCTATGCATAGTACGTACCAATGTTAACTTCCACTTCCTATCCTGGACCAATTTTGATAAAATGCAGGTCGCAATACCGTATGTGATGATTATTTTTTAAAAACTATTTTTAAAAAAAACCAACAACATGGGTGTATTAAATTCAGATATGTTTGAAGATTCCACCCACCCCACCCCTTGTTTTCTTTTCAATTGTCTTGCACAAATTATTCATTTGACATGTGTTGTGTCTATGCATAAACAAGATTTGCCCTATTATTAATATGTTTGCACGGATCTGTGGCAACTAAATGATATACGGTATATTGCGTATGCTTAACAATTAAAAAAAATCTATTTGATGAATTTTGTTCACATTTCCTGAGATACCCCATTAAACTAATTTCTTCGTAAATCTAGAAGAGCAATAAAAGTTCTGCGATTGGTAAAATCTACTAGTTTGATATGTGTTTTGAATGTCATGAGACTATCCCAGGTTTAAATAGTGTCTTAAATGCCACGAGACTATTCCAGGTTTAAATAATGTCTTAAATGCCACGAGACTACTCCAGGTTAAGTATTGTTGTCATGAGACTATTCCATGTTTAAATAGTGTCTTAAATGCCACGAGACTACTCCAGGTTTAAGTAGTGTTTTGAATGTTAAGAGACTATTCCAGGTTTAAATAGTGTCTTAAATGCCACGAGACTATTCCATGTTTAAATAATGCCTTAAATGCCACGAGACTACTCCAGGTTAAGTAGTGTTGTCGTGAGACTATTCCATGTTTAAATAGTGTCTTAAATGCCACGAGACTGCTCCAGGTTAAGTAGTGTTGTCATGAGACTATTCCAGGTTTAAATAGTGTATTAAATGCCATGAGACTATTCCAGGTTTAATTACTGTCTTAAATGCCACGAGACTATTCCAGGTTTCAATAATGTCTTAAATGCCACGAGACTACTCCAGGTTAAGTATTGTTGTCATGAGACTATTCCATGTTTAAATAGTGTCTTAAATGCCACGAGACTACTCCAGGTTTAAGTAGTGTTTTGAATGTTAAGAGACTATTCCAGGTTTAAATAGTGTCTTAAATGCCACGAGACTATTCCATGTTTAAATAATGCCTTAAATGCCACGAGACTACTCCAGGTTAAGTAGTGTTGTCGTGAGACTATTCCATGTTTAAATAGTGTCTTAAATGCCACGAGACTGCTCCAGGTTAAGTAGTGTTGTCATGAGACTATTCCAGGTTTAAATAGTGTATTAAATGCCATGAGACTATTCCAGGTTTAATTACTGTCTTAAATGCCATGAGACTATTCCAGGTTTCAATAATGTCTTAAATGCCATGAGACTATTCCAGGTTTAAATAATGTGTTAAATACAATGATATATAATTTTAATCCGTGTGTCTGGTGTGTGTGTGTGTGTGTGTGTGTTGTTTCGTCTAATTAGAAGGGGACGGGCATAATTGCATGAGCTATTACTTCTATTGCAGTATGACAACTTCCTGCGTTCCACTTACAAATAACAAGAAGGCCTTGTGAAGATATCTTGAAACGTGAATTTTCCTGTCGAAATATGGGCATTAGTATGCTTTTTGAACTAATAAAAATATAACGAAGATACTAAAATTTCAGTCTGCGCACTGCATGGGAGTTATTGATTTAGAAATTCATCACTTACGTTATTATTATTATTATTATTATTATTATTATTATTCCCACTTTCTTCAAAATCATAGACACGGTTTCTATGGTAGTTATGAAAATGATGATATATTAAAAATATGCACCATTTTCTTCCGTGAGCTTAGTTCAGACTTACTAACCGATGAAAGATTTTTCTAGGTCTTTCAGAAAACAGGTCTTCAGCTGAGAATACATACTTTCGCTGTCTTTTGTGTACACGTGAGGTGGTATATGCAGTAGATATCGGATATCCGGGAAAAAAAAGCCACCAACCTTAAACTGGCGAACACGTACCCATTTTTGTGCCGACTACGGTGATCGAATCTCGCACCGCAGAGGTGAAAAACAAGAGCGTCCACTAAACTATGCAAGCTTTTGTTTCCGTAGGTTGTTCAAAGACTCTTCATCTCTCGATAATGTGGTAACTGGCAGCCTCCGCCTACCATTCACATGCACTTTAATATGGATGGAAGTGCGTTGGAAAGTGGAAGCAACATCGTCCCATAACCAAGCAAAGACGCTTTTGTTAATGATATGTGGAATTTCAATTATTAATGCCAGCACTCTATTTCATGCATAGAGCAAGTCTTTTTTTTTTTATAAAATCGTAAGCGATCCCGTTGTTGTTATGTATGAGATTGATAGCTAAAGCAATGGCTTGTTCAATCTCTCTTTAAATATCGCAAATATATTTCTTTTATAATATCTGAAGAAAAACAAAATAAGATATTGTAATCTACTGTTTTCCTGAGGCAAAGATATATCTTATCTTGTATGTATGGACGGAAACGATCCAATGCATACTATATATCAAGCGTATGCAACTTCGTCCATGGAGCGGGCCTGAGGCTGATAAGTAATTTTTAAAGCCACACTCTATGATGTAAATTAACTGATAAAACCAGATATTATCGGACCCGCCCATATATATATATATATATATATATATATATATATATATATATATATATATATATATATATATATATATGTGTGTGTGTGTGTGTGTGTGTGTAAAAATAGATGTATATATATATATATATATATATATATATATATATATATATATATATATATATATATATATATATATATATATATATATATATATATATATATATATATATATATATATATATATATATATATATATATTGAAGAAATGTGACATATCGTCTATATGCTTATTTCGCATTATTGCATAAATTTGTCTGGTCCGAACATGCATTATTGTGTTAAGTTGCTTCGGATGATAACTGCATTATCCAAATTGTTCCTTTCAATATGAAAACAAACCGATTCAGAACATTGGCGGTCAGTGTTGATTAGTGAGGTCTGTTAATATCAACATCACAGATATTAGATCTCCGTTGGTCACCAGGAGGCCTATAGTATTAGATAAATAAATATTACCAAGACGGCATTAGCTCTCTGATTCTCTGTTGATCACCAGGAGGCGCGATAGTAAACAGCCATAATAATTAACCAAGCATGGTCGACGGCTTTAACACACTTTAGCTTTAACACAAACCCGCATCGGCGCGCCCTCGTTAAGAATCCAATCCAGTCTGGTCATTAAATTCGACAGATTAAGACTGGAGCGCTGACCACAAGTCTGCTTTTCGATCTACTGACAAAACTGACCTCCATACGATACCAGAGCAAATCGTGTCACATTTAAATGATCTAGGCCAAATGGGGGTTTGTTTCGGAGAAATAATGGGTATCACTATGCATGCTGCACCAGATACACGTCATAACATGAACGCCGGTTTAGTGCATATGCCGCCTAATTGCATATCATAGCATCTGTCCCGAGGTCATGCATATAAGCGGAGCCGACTGTATATAAAGAATTTAATTGAACACGAAATCAGTATTATAGCTATACGTTATTTACTTACAGTGTTTACGCATCATCGTTATAGATGTTCTTCATGTAAGTGCATATATTTCCAGTCGCATCAGTTGATAAATGCAGGGAATATTTCCATTGGTCAGAACATAACCATGATCATACCCAGTTACATGTACGTTTAATTCTGTAAAGTACTATAAACTGTACGGCGAACTACTGTATATTTCTATAAATAGAGTTACGCGCAAAGTAAGTGATACCACCATAGACCGATGTATGAACCGCTCACCCATGCCGATATTGATTTTCGGTTTTGGAACTGACATCATCTATTTATTAACGACATCATCTATTTATTAAAGCAGCAAAAATGTTGCAGCTGATTTTGGTTGCAGACGTCGAAGGGTTGTTTTGATGACATGTACATTATGTTTCCAGAGCAAATCATGTGTTAGGTGACTTGTAAATCCACGTAGAATAAATATCACAACCATCTGTCATCGGGCCATTTTGAATTTCGCGCTAGATATGGGTATTACCAATTACCGGTATGTGTCTAAAGTGTACGCAGGTTTGTTCCGGAAAGATATGCAGGCAGCAAAATTGCACATTTTAATGAATATGTGACTTGAGTCCCACATATCATCCATTTGTATCAACACAGATTTGGAGTTGATTTATCGGAGTAATGTAAACACTAATCGGAAGGCATACACACTGCATGCTCTCAAAACTAAATAAAAAGGGTGACTTTATATTTTATTTAGGAAATTTAATAGATTGATTTAATAGAATCAAGTAACAAATCTTTATACTTTTTCTGATACATAATTTGATTTGATTTAAAAGAAAGAGAAGGTGGGAAGCTCAACATATGCTAAGAAGAACATTGGGACTATGTTGTACTGCGCTTTCACTGAGGCTCGTTACAAATGAATTTGAAACTATAAGTAAATGTATATATCGATGGGAATTTGGGAGGAGCGGGGTCAAAGACTAAAACGATAACAACTGGATTTAGAGTCATTCAATGCACGACGCCTTCCGTAATATTTAAGATGTAAAAACTGTCGGGAAAAAATAAAAATCCCGATATTTCCCCATCGTAAAGGTCACTGGCCACACATATTGTAAAAAGTGTAACATTATAACCATAAGAGAAGCGCATATGTCATGTATGTACACCATGAAAATGTTTAATGAAACTCAAAAATCAGTTTTTTAAAAGAGTAATACATATTCGGGAATCTCCGTTACAATCGATAGTTTCCGCGTGCCAAAAACGGATATGACATACATTTATCCCTTCAATTCAACGTAACCATTAGTTTATTTAATTTCTCAGCGTAAATGTCTTAACGATCGTGGTTTTCTACAGTAAATACGATGCACTGCAACCAAAAGAGTGATAATGAGACAAGAGTTCTTTCTTTTTCCGAAAGACCCTGTTTACCGGGAAAAGTGGATTGAAGTTGTGGGATCGAATAGGGCGGTGGATGGTGAAATTGTATCATTTATGCCAACAGTAACATCACTTGTGCATACGGCATTTGAGAACAGTTGCGTTTGAAGTCCTCTTATCGTGGTGAAATCCGTTTGTGTACTAATGAAACTGAATTTGTTAAAGATATCAGCGCCTACAGTTTTCCCAGAGACTGTCAATGTATAAGAAAAAAATCGCTTCCGTCACCTGAGAACTAAATCCCGTAGAAAGTTCTGTGGTACAAATGAGAAGAAAGGTAGAAAGAGCGTAAGTAAAATATATCAAATAAGCCTATCGTACAATAATATTACTGCACATGTAAATTAGTAATGCTTAAAACAATCACAATAAGTTTTGAACGTACAGAATGTAGACTTTGATCAACGGTTTAAATAAAAGAAATTCGAGGTGTTACTCTGTGACGTTTATCATTATATGTGTAATGAGTCTGTGGAATCAGCCATATATATATATATATATATATATATATATATATATATATATATATATATATATATATATATATATATATATATATATATATATATATATATATTCACACAAACACAGTGAAGAGTTATTACAATAAATCAGCTTATTTTTAAAAATCAAATGTCCGGTTCAGTTTTTCTGTTAAAATCAAAACTTTCGTAGTTTGTTCATGCAGTCCTGTCAGAATTTCATACTCAAATTTAATAAATAAACAAATATGTTAAATAATACTTATGCTACCAAAAATCGCAGTAGTTAATTTATCGAGTTTCATTTAAAATAATCACTGAGTTCAAGTGTTCATATAGTGCTTAATAAACTGGGCAACATGATAATTGTCTACCGGAAGAAAAATGTGAATTCTATCTTTTGCAGCACTATTTACAATGATCCAGGTAGGAAGAAGGCAGTGTATCACTTATTTGGCATAGACTCGTATATGGCTGAACTGTACATTCTTTTCAATAGTTTCATCTAAACCCCTATCCAAAGTGTATTGTGTTTTATTTTCGACAACAAGAAGCATGTACTTCCTCTTGTGTGTATAAATGGACTTCATTTCCGGTTGGCTTTCTCTATAGGTGGGAAATCTTAGCAAAGGGAAGGCAACATACTTCTATTTCGAGTAATTCAGTTATTATTTCATCTTTATACTTGATTTGTTTTGTGTTGTTTTTTTATGGTTTAACGCCAGTTTTCAGCACAATATAGGCTATACATGGCGACCAGTATTAATGGTGGAGGAAGAACCCGGAAAGAACCACCGACCCACGAGTAGCTTCTGGCAAGCTTTCTCACATAACTACATTAGCCAAATCTTAGACTCGAACCCACGCAGACAGAGGTGAGATGGCAGTGATCCGCTTTATACTTGATTTTTTTTAAAATTATTTCTCTGCGAGTATAGCTACTTTTAATCAAATAATGCAAATCTGAAGGGATTTGTTTTTTTGGTTTTATATTTTTTTTTTTATAGAATATGGTCTTTGTCATGGTCGATGTCTAACACTGTTTGATTAATGGACCTCCCTTACTATTACCATTTACCGATAGTCCTTATTTCATTTGTAAGTAGCCCTTGTAGGTATCAACAATGTTAATGAACACGAAAACAAAATTAAACAAGCGGAAATAGGTTACTCACATGTCTGAACAGTAATGATTCGGTAACTTTGAAGGTCACTGCTCACAGCCTATCGACATATTCTGTTCTTATGCATAGGATATTGGTGGTAATGATCTTTTCACAACGATTAGTGTCGTTTTTATTAATGAAAGGTGATTAATTTAAATTTGATTAAAAACTTTATAAGCAACTCAATTATAATATAATAATTGTTTACTGAAACGGATTAGCTTGGTGCTTTACACCTGAATAAATAGGAAATTTGTATTATGACGAAGGAATTGAAGTTAAACGCCTTACTCAGTGTTACACCACGTTAGTGGGATTCTAACCTACACCCTACTAGCTGCGAGTCCGGCACACTAACCACGGAGCTATCGCGGCTCCAATTTCGCTGTCAAAGTCGACATTTGACCACTTCGAGGGATAATTAGCGGCCCCTATAACCCTTGGCTATCGAAGATGCAGATGTGATATAATTCTGGATGACAAGAAAACCTTTAGATCTGTTTCCAACAGTTACATCAAAGCGCGTGCAATGTAACGTTGAGTGTATCTGACGACACCCCAATTTTATGGTTGACGTATGATTCAACAAATTACTGTTTTCCTCTGTCCGCCCTTGACATTATGAATGGCCATCGTCTAGCTTTTGACAATGGGAAGCTGTTTACATAAGCGGCTATTTCCTCGCCGTCATACTTAAAAAGAAGTCCCACTTGTACCTCATTATTTACAAACCTAAGACCTTTCTTTCCTTAATTTATGATTTCTATCTATATTACCCCTAGTGAAAAATGTGCAAATCAGCTCGTTTTGTGGTTGTCCACTAATTTTACCTGGCTAGTAGTGTGCTCCACGCTAAATCACCATTGGACCGTTTTCGCTAGCTTGCCCGAGGGTCAGTTGGTTGAAGTGTTTAAAATAATGACAATTGCCAAGGTAATAAATCCAGCTGAGATAAATAGCTACTATTTTGGCGTGTTCTGTGTGTCATATCGTGTTTTCGAAACATATCAAAATTAGAAACAGCATTCCGACTGTCTGATTATATTTGATTGTCAGTGGATGGTGGTGTCCGATTCGAAGCAAGTTATCGACCTCAGTTTTATTTACTATAAGCATTCTTTGGTGACAACGATGTAGCGCTATAAGGATATAAGCTATTTGCTATTCTTTTCTTTGGTGAGGGCGGGGAGGGGGGAGGGGCTGGTGGTTGTGTCATATTAGTTTATGTTTTATTGGCAGACACTTGAAGCCACAAAATGTCCGAAATCTTTGGCATACTCTTAATGCGGAATGGTTAGATTGGAATTTTAACCACATCAGTTTGTGTAAAGCCTTCTTTGGAAAAGTGGGATTGAAGTGGAAGTGTTCTTATTATCGCCCGTCCGTTCGTCATACATTCGTTTTCGCTTTGTAAGACTAAGCAGTTTGAGATCACGTGATGTAACTTGATATTGCATCTACCAAGAAGTTATATTTGAAATATGCTGAATATATTTAATAACATATATAAGTACAATAATACTTTATCTGAGTGATATATTAAGACAATGACGTCACTATTTTTGTATTAACAGTGACTCCTTTGTATTGTTGTTTTGCATGTGTACTAGGAGAGTGGGAAATAGATTTTGTAATGGCGGAACTTAAATTGTAAAAATGTTGTTTAAATCCTAAGGTATTGATCCATTACGTTTTTATCGATCCTATATTTGGCCATCAGGCTATTAAGATACGGTTCAAAATGACGGCAACGCCTGTGCATGCCATTAAGTCAGTACCTCCGTTTGGTTGTTCTGAAACTGCAAGCATCTCAGCAAGGCGGAAAAGATGGATACGCACATTCAAGTTGTGTGCGACTGGGAAAGGCATCACATATGCAGATCAGAAAAGAGCCCCATTGTTGCATGCTACTGGTATTAATGTGCAAGATATAGTCTTTACACTTACCCAGATAGAGATGACGCTTACTAAAAGTAAAAAAAAAAAAAGAGTTTATAAACATTTCACAATACAAGCAAATGTGCCGTACGAAGGACACGTTTTTCGAAATAAGTTTCAACAGCCAAATCTAACAGTTCATCACAAGACTGAGTGTAGATGCCGAAACCTTTGAGTTTGGAAACACTGCAATAGTTGAGCAAATATAAGACCAAGTTATTGTAACACGTGTCTCACATCACTTCACAACAGCTGAGAGTAATTTCTCGTGCACAGGAAGATTCAGAATAGCAGGCAAGATAAAATGTGTAAAAATTTGGAGTATGCTAAGTTGGTTATAGCGCCCCTGTTTAAGGAGTTTTTAGATTTGTGTGATAATTGGAATTCGGTGCAATGGAAATAATCCTAAGTCCGAAATAATTAGCAAATTTCAAGGAGCAAACGTCACGGAGTGAAGTGTTAGTGAGTTTCCATGATTATATGATTCACTAGTAGTGAATTCAGGCCAAAACCGAATAAATGTGCCTGGAGTAACATAGTCCATATTAAAATCTAGTGTTGTACATTGGTGGTGAGACTACAGTTGCAGTATTTACGGTAGGAAACCGGTAACTTACAGAAAGGAATCAATAAGAATGAACTCGGCAGATACCGTTTATGTCGCCATTGTGGCAAACGTAGTGCAGTTATATTGGCGAAATGTGCCTGAAAACCATAAATTGACTGGCATAAGGTGGCGGAGTTAAAATGCTTCCCTGTATTAGGGGAGATGTAAAACGTCACCCTCTTAGTAAGAGGGGGTAGTTAATTGGATTAGCTAACGTTATCTAGGGAATGACCTCCTTCGATATTATGACTCGGTGAGTGTGAATGATAGAACAATAATGCAACACGGGCCCCATTAGACAAGAAAAAAAATTCATTTAATCATACAGATTAACAGTTGTAATGTCAATTCCACTAACATTATATCTAATTTTGGGTTTATTACATCAACATAACGAGTGGTCAAAATAGCGCAAGATTTACGACTGATTGCATAGCCTTCCGGACCTCACTCGTTGCCTCTCCCTTTTATTTTTAGGAATTCGTCTCTGGAATGTCGAGTCTCCTATCCCTCTGAAAACTTAACGCTGTTACTTCTTTAACACTTGTGCATCCGGCTTTAAACCTTGTCTTTCTCGCAAGACATACACCTGGTCCATTCCTTGTTTAACGAGCAAAGCACTATTCATTCTTATGCTTCTATCGGAGCCAGACTTTTCTCTCTCAGGAAAGTTCTGACTAAAGAAATTCGACCAAGGTTGTCATTTTAAAATGTCAATTAGTTTCAAAATGTATGCCTTAATTTCACTCGGCCAGTCATGAGCAGTGGTTTCTCAAAACTGTTGCTAAGACAGACATTTGTCCTGTCAGTCACAATCTCTCAACTACGTTATATAACGTTTCCCTTTTAATAAGATTGACGATTTGACACGGACCGGAAGTTCAGCTGTCGCTTCCTTAAACCCGTTATAGAATATCCCGTCAATTTCATTGAATCGAAACACTGGCCCCTTTGACGTTTTAACATGTATATGGATCAAATTAAGAATAAAGGTCGAAATGATCCTTCCCAAATACTCACCTGATTTAGATGTGATAAATTCTTTAAGCACAGCACATTCATCTTTAAGTTTCATTGCTTAATCGATACTTCACAGGGAGTTGCATAGTTTCCACGGTGAAAACTGCTGTCGGTATGGACACCTGATGAAGAGAAACCATTCAGCTATGCGGTTTATAAATATTTAGCAGGTTGTATATCTGTTGTCCTGCATTGAGTAGAGTAAAATTTATGTATAGAACGAACGCGTCGGGCTTTTTAATTTACAGCTGAAGTTGTTTTGAAGTCTTTTCTTTGGAAATTTTGCGTAAGCATATGACTTCTAGCGGGAGTCGCGCCAAGGTTTGACAACCGCTCGGTCAAGCAAATACCCCTGGCTTGTAACAATAAAAATCCTAAGAGTGGATGTGAACAAGCTGACTGTAAATGTTGTCTACCATTAAAGTCAGATAAAATGTTTCAAATCAAACGACAAAAAAATTACCGGCTAAAGAAAAACTGGAGATGTCCACATATTAATCATTTTGAAAAGGAGTGCAATGCTAAAATGTACAGTCTTGGAATCCCACGTGTTCCCGGAGGATCTGGACACGTAAGGCAAGTAGAAAAAGTACTTTATTAGCTATTCATTTAGTATAGAGAATGTTGACAATTGAACTAATTTGCACAAAGTAAACCTTAGTTGGTGTGAATGTAAATCTTCAATTCGGGTGCAGGTCGTAACGTACTAGACAGAAAACTGAGATTTATTATAAAAGGTAGGAGTAAAATGTTCGTCGAGCATTACTGCAAAGTGGTTGTATGCCAATGGACGTAAAATACCACTGGATGATGTTGGTATTTTCACTTCCACCGTCAACGTGGGAGACGCAACATTGGATGATGATGAATTTATCGCGATCGAAAATGAGGGACAGTTATTGTTGGGAAAGTAAACTGTCAGCGTTCTTCGAATTCTGAAAGGTTTTGTTAACATAGTTTATTCAGAGACTGTTGGAAATGTATGAAAATGTTTAAAAAGGTGTTGGATTTTCAACTGATAATCCCAATTGACCCGGAAGTAACGTCAGTTATATAACACGTCCAAAGAATTCCGTTCATGCTTAGAAACAAATTAAATAGAAAATTGTTTGAACTGGAAGAACCTGATAATATTGAGAATTTGACTTGACCAAGTTCATGCGTGTCCCCGGCTGTGGTCGTTCCAAAAGGAGAAAATAATATTCGTTTGTGTGTGAATATGCGATGTGCAAACATGGCGATCAAACGAGAAATCCATACGATTCCAAGTATCGACGAGGTTATACTGAATGTGAACCAAATTTCAGATCTATAGCAATTGGACATACGCTGGGCTTATCGTCAGTTGGAAATTGCACAAGAATCTCGGGTAATAACATTTTTGACTTGAAATTGGTTAGTTAAATATATGTGGTTAAATGTTCCATTAAGCTGTGCACCAAACAGTGATATATCATAGTTTACTGGTGTTCTCAACATCACCGTTCCGGTGGCCTAGTGGTTAGAGCGTCCGCCCCGGAAGCGGGAGGTCGTCGGTTCGATCCCCGGCCGAGTCATACCAAAGACTTACAAAAATGGGACTAACAGCTGCCTCGCTTGACGCTCAGCATAAAGATGTTAGTGTTAGGACTGGTCGGCCTGGTGTCAGGATAATGTGACTGGGTGAGACATCATGCTACATGTCTGCGGCATGATGTCTCAGTGCTAGACATCACTATAAACTGCCTCACTGCAGACATCGTAGCGATATGACTGAAAACTTGTTAAAGCTACGTTAAAAATTCTAATCAAACAAAGTTCTCAACATCACGGATAATATTGTTCATGCACTAAAATCCAGAGGATCACGATAGAGACTATAAAAAGTCATTAATTGCTGAGGATTAAGGATTTACATTAAATCGAGATAAATGCCTATTTAATATGTCGAAGTTAGTCATTACGGGTCACGTGTTGTTAGAACGAAAAGAAAAAAAAAAGGGGGGGGGGGGTAGGGCCTGCCGATGTTAAAGTGAAAGCGGTTCAAGAAATGTGTGAAGAAAAAAGAACGCGGCCGAGGTCAGATTATTTTTAGACCTGGCCAACTTCAGTGCTTGATATATATTCCAGATTTAGCGACAGTATCCGCGTCACTTCTAACCTTACAAAAAAGGTGAACCGTTTATATGAAGCCCGGAGCAGAAAACATAGTTTAAATAGCATATAGTTGTTGGCTTGTGCTAATTATTTTGAGATAAATGCTCCAACTAAATATAGTTTTTGTTGTTCGATTAAAATTGCAATGCCTATAAAGTCAGACAAAACTACTCTATTTTCCCCGAAAATGTTTGCTACTCATGGACTGCCAATGAATATTCGGACGGATAATGAACCTCAATTTATGGTTGACCTTTTTTAAAATTATTTTACGAGAATGATATTGTTCACCAACGAACAACATCGTAGTGGCTGAAATCAAACAGTGACCTGGAGCGCTAAAACATATCAATCGTGAGGCGGATAAGAATCTTACAAGTGTAAAACCCAGATTAGAAGTCTCATTTACAAACATTTTTAATGTACAGGAGCATTCCATATTCATTAACCGGAGTAAGTCCCGTAGAGTTATTGCTTGGGCCAATGATTAAGACGAAGTGACCACAGTAGGCATACTTTGATGGAGATGATATTAAAGTTCGACATCGCGTCGATGAAAATAAAGGAAAAGGTTTAATATATGCCAACAAAAAATTGAATACTATGGAAAATGATTTAAAGCTGGGGACTTAGTTTTGGCCAGGCAAGATCGGTAAAATAAAATTCATCTATTACCGTGCACCATTGTAGCAAAAATCGGTAGTGCAGTTGTAGTAGCAGCATCGCTAGCAAAGGTTCACATATGTCAATCTTATATACACATTGACGGATCATGCAGATATTTTAGTGCTTTGTTCTAGCAACATTTATTTTGATTTCACGAGTTGTTTCGCTCAATAAGTAATGCCAAATACTAACCAATAGCGTGTGCTCCCAATGTCTCGATCATGTCGGGACAGTGTACAGATCTGAACAACTTAATATTGATTGGATACGGTTGATTGCATCCAATGAAATCCACAGACCCGAAGCACACATATATCTGATAGGATCTGCCAAGGCGTAGATTGGGTTAACATAGCATAACCTTGGCTAGTGAAGATGTAGTAGACACTGGCACAGGTCAAGCAGTCTAGCGAAAGATCGAATGGCCCAAGTTTCGATGCACGAGATACACAAGCCAAGTGGTTTACCGAGTCAGGAGGAAATATCCAGTGAAACCATGTCTATGAAACATTTGGTACCAAATACATTGGATACGCCAGTGAGTCCCAAACTAATCCAGTTAATGGGTTAAATGGAGACATTGAATTTGCAAAGGCCGAGTACAGTTAGGAAAATGAAGAAAATGTTTAAAGACTATGTTTTAAATTAAGTCTAAAGGAAAATAAG
The DNA here is from genome assembly GCA_030141615.1 of Unio pictorum. Lineage (NCBI taxonomy): Eukaryota > Metazoa > Mollusca > Bivalvia > Unionida > Unionidae > Unio > Unio pictorum. The sequence continues at coordinate 6,595,074 of JARLTB010000094.1, read as the reverse complement.
ATATGGTGTTTACAGTGAACAAAATTGTGTTTATAAAATATGTAGATATACTTAACCTTTAGGACAAATAATCTAATGGGAATGAACAAAGGAATGTACTATCTGCCAAAGAGTTGTATTTGAAATATGTTGAATATATCTCATATTATATCAATGATAAATATTGAGACAATGACGTCTCCCTGTTACTATATGAATGTTAACTCGGTCTTGTTGTTGCGCACGTGTTCTTGGAGAGGAGGAAATGGATGATATAACGGCGGACCTTACATGGTGAATGTTTTGTTAAATCCGAAGATATAAGAGGTGTCACACACCACATTTGGGGCTCTTCAAAGTCATTGTGATTTGTATAGTTATTGCCTGCACAGACAGACAGACAGACAGATAAACTTAATTTGTGTACATTCCTGCCATCGCTGGGGCGTCAAAAGTGGTTGATATAGATTGCTGAAACTCAGCCTTCAAAGGAGTAGATTTAACTTATTCTCCGTTACAAATTCGGCCTTAAATGTATAACCAATGATCAATTAATAAAGTCACGTTTAGTTCCCACAGTAATAGCTCAGCTTCTTTCTTAGCAAAGCAAAAGACGAATCCTCATCATCGACTTAAACGGTAACATAATCTTCGCAATTTTGTCTCGCTTCCGCTGCTATTTTATGGTTGGTGGTTTTCTTTGATAAATACAGTAAAAATTGCTATGGGCGACCACCTGTCATTTCCGACCACAATCGTAATGCACGGATCGACCCAATCACAAAGCTGTCGTCTATTTTAGTTTGTGTGACCGGGTTACACACTTTGCTAATAGAGAATCCCGGTGTGTCATCTTTGAATGAAGCCGTTGATTTTTGTCTCTGTGTACACGATACTGTTTTGGATGAGATAATTGTTTCTTTTTATTTCATTAATTTTTATATATGCAATGCACATGTATAGATTTTTCATATTTTCGAACAGTCAAAATATTTTCGTTCGATTATTACAACTGAGCAATAATAATGTTAACACATAGCACCTAATAAACAATGGAATAACCTCCAACTAAAAAGAGACAAATGTTAATACTCAAGAAAATATGTATTTTAACTGAAATGAAAAAGAGCAGACCACTCGCAAAAGAGCGGTTTAAACGTCAGTAAAACAAATTTAGTTTGTTACAAAGAAAAATTAGTACTTCAGAAACGATTTCACGTGCTAATTTGCTAAATATGTGATCTTCATATGTAAATCGGATTTCGTGTTTACTGATAGAAGTATATCTTTATTGCTATATAATTTTGCTTTTAGATGAATGCACACAATATTTTTGCAATAACTATTTATAATAAATAGAGTGATTGTGGTTATTTTTCTTGAAATTGTTCTGAAACTGGACCTTGGAAACTTGTCTTTTTGTATAAACCTTCTATGAGAGACCACCTGTCTTGAGTAACCGTTTTTGGTTGGCAGAAGGGGCGGACTCTCATAACAGGTTTTACTGTTTTACATTGTATTGATTTGTGTGAAAAAACGTACAAGAATCTAACGAAATACAAAAGTCAGGCGCACATGTTTTTAATAGTATGATCTGCCTACTAGTTGCTATCAGTCAATCGTTGTGCAGATTAATAATTAGTATAATCTCGAGCGATATTTGAAACGTGTTTATGCCAGGAGTGCTAAGTTTGCGTAACTCTGCGAAAGCGATATGTGAAACATACTTATGCCAGGAGGGCTAAGTTTGTGTAACTCTGCGAGAGCGATATGTGAAACATATTTATGCCAGGAGTGCTACGTTTGTGTAACTCGGCGAGAGCGATATGTGAAACACTCTTACGTCAGGAGTGCAAAGTTTGTGTAAATCTGTGAGTGCGATATTTGAAACGTTGTTACGCCAGATCCTTTACTAGTTGGTTGGCGTCATATGGTCCATTAAATTTTCAGTTAAACTTTAGACAAAAAATTCAGTTGTAGCGGAATATACAAACAACATTTTATCCAGCCGTCACTTGACGTGCTGCCATTTTCAGATATAATAGAATATGCGTATTATTTGAAGCAAAGTATCAAGAGTCAAGCAAAATGCTCAGGTGTGCTAAGTGAGGCAATCGTTAATGATATAGTATCGCTTAAGTACGCGAGAGATTTCACTTCAATTGGTCATAGACTAGAGAGAGCTTATGGGATGGTCTTTCATCTTTCGTCCGTCTGACAGCACAAATTTGGTAAACTATATGGAGGATTGCCTTAGAACTTTACCTATACGCATTCATTCCATGGTTTTGTTGGTCCTAAATGAAAACGATGCTGCATGGTCATCTGTTATGGCTGAAACAATGGCCATCTTGAAAATCATAGTAGCACTACTACTCCTGAATGGATGATCATATCAGCATGGACTTTTCACTAAAGGGCTTCACCGCTCTGGTGACCTGGTAGTTAGAGTGTCCGCATTGCATGCGGGAGGTCGCGGGTTCGAACCTCGGCCGATTTATACCAAAGATTTATAAAAATGGCGCTCAGCATTAAGAGATTAGTATTAGGCCTGATCGGCCTGGTGTTAGAATAATGTGACTGGGTGGGACATGTTGATACGTGTCTGCAACATTATGTCACAGTGCTAGACATCACTATAAACTACCACACTGCAGACATCGTGGCGATATGACTAAAAACAACTTGTTAAAGCTTCTTTAAAAGTCCAACACACACACACGCGCGCGCGCGCACGTGCGCGCTTCTTATGATATGGTGCCGATTTAATGCTCTATATGGCTGCCTTTATCCCTGTTGAAATTAATTGTATCACAATTCCGCGCAAACACAACGTCATCTTAGGTTAAGTTTTTGACTCAAAGTATTATATCCAGTTAGCTTTAAATCAAAATGGCGTCGACATGACATCCAAATGACCGCCACATGAATCATCTTGAAAACCTTGTTATTGCCATGTTCGCCATAAGGGACAGACTATACGGGCAACCACCGTGAATGACAAGCCCAGGGGACTTTTCGCGGAATTTGCAATATTTTGTTCTGAGCAGATTACACCGAAGGCGACATTTCTCATGGAGAGCCGTTTCGTCCAGCGCAAATTTCCGACGACCCTGGTTTTCTATACTTTTCACGATTGCATATTCTTCTCAAAAAGGTGTTTTCACAAAAAAGACTTTGAATGATGTCTAGCTGGTCCTAAGTGAAAACGTTAGCGATATCTCTACTACTATGGCCGCCTCAGAAGCCATCTTAAAACATCTTGCTATAGCTAACACTCGTGAGCAAAAAGTCAAATTGACATGGGATTTCCACTAATAGACTTCTTATTTTGTCTGGTTCGTTCTAGATGAAAATGGTGCCAATCTGAATCCAGCATAACTCCCACAGCAGCCATCTTGAAATATTATTATTACCATTCCACCTGAATGGAAAGTCGTATTGACATGCTGTTTTAACTAGAAGCTTTCTTACGACGTCTACCTAGTCCTAAATGAAAATGGTGTCGATGGAATGTATAATATGGATGCCACAGTGACCAGCGTGCAAATCTTGTTCTCACTATTTCTTTTGACGGAATGGTAATTATAGCATGGGGTTATCTCTAACATGGATGACTATATCGATGTGGGGTTATACCTGGAGACTTTTATTACATATCAAGGTGGTCCGAAATGAAAATAGCACTACTAGTCATCCTTCCGAAATGGTTGTCTTGGAAACGTACGTCCAAAATCTTAAAAATCATAAAGTCACTACTCCCCCTGAATGGATGACCGTCCTGACATGGGGTTTTCATGCCTAATAATATTAAAGCGCTGAATGATATTAAAGATATTTCAAATCTCAGCAGTTGTGCGTAAGTTTTCAGAAACGTATTATGTCTGAAAGAAATATGTCGAATAATTGAATTTACGAGTTTTCTAATAAAGTTTGTTGTTTCTTATTAAGTGATGTTTATTCGTTCCTTTTTCTACTGAATAACAAATTTCAATCAACTTGGTATAGTGAAGGGCCGTTCGATTTGTTCTGAGATTTGTTGGCAACATCCTCGCATACACGAAACAGTATCATGTAGTAATAAACTGATGCTCCTATTATCATGGTTTTATTTAGTACAGGCTATGATGAACGAGATCATTTTACATCGTACAGACTTTGAACGAGATCATTTCACAGCGTACATACTTTGATGAACGATATCATTTTACATCATACAGACTTTGAGGAACGAGATCATATCACATCGTACAGACTTTGAAGGAGATCTTTTCATATCGCATAGACTTTAACTAGATTATTTTACATCGTACAGACTTTGAACGAGATCATTTTCCAGCGTACAGACTTTGACGAACGAGATTATTTTACATCGTACAGACTTTGAACGAGATCATTTTCCAGCGTACAGACTTTGATGAGCGAGATCATTTTACATCGTACAGATTTTGAACGGGATCATCTTTCAGCGTAAGACTTTGATGAACACGATCATTTGACATCGTACATATTTTCGTACAAACATCGATGAATGGATCATTTTACACCAGACTTTGAGTAACGTAATTAATTTACTTCTTACCGGCCTTTGAAGAACGGATCACTTTACGTCGTACAGACGTTGAAGAACATACATATTTACTTCGTACAGACTGAAAGGATCATTTTACATGGTACAGACATTGATGAACGAAATCATTTACATCGTACAGACTTTGTTAATCGAGATCAGTTTACATCCTACGGACTATATGAATGATATAATTTTACTTTGTTACAGACATTGAACGAGATCATTTTACATTGTGCAGGCCTTGGACGAGGTAATTTTACTTTGTATAGACTTTGATGAACGAGATCATTTTACTTCGTACAGACTTTGAACGAGATCATTTGCCATCGTGCAGGCATTGAACGAAATCATTTTAAATCATAATACTTTGATGAACGAGATCATTTGCCATCGTGCTGGCTTTGAACGAGATCGTTATCAATCGTACATACTTTGAAGAACGAGATCATTTTACTTTGTACAGAATTCGATGAACGAAATCATTTTACATTGTGCAGACTTTGAAGAACGAAATCATTTTACTTCGTACAGACTTTGATTGGGAAATCATTTTACTTCGTATAGACTTTGAACGAGGTCATTTGCCATCGTGCAGGTATTGAATGAGATCATTTTAAATCGGACATACTTTGAGGAACGAGATCATTTTGCCTTGTACATAATTCGATCAACGAATTTTTTTTAGATTGTACAGACATAGAACGGGATTATTTTACAGCGTGCAGACTTTGATTAACGAGATTATTTTACATCGTACAGACCTTGATGAAAGAAATCAATTTATATCGTACAGACTTTAATGAACGAACGAAATCATTTTACATTGTACAGACTTTGCTGAACGAGATCATTTTACTTCGTAAAAATATAGAACTGGTCATTTTACACCATGCAGACTGACGAACTGGATCATTTATATAAAAGTGAGAGCTACTAACTTACGGATTGTGTCTCCAGTTAATTGCCGTATTTGTCGTTGTACGAAATCCTAACACGTTTTACAATTGGCATGGTAGTCTTAGTAGGCAGAGTAACCTCCCATAATAATCACTCATTAAAGCAAACACTGTTCATATCAGGCCAGATTTTGGTTTCCCAACTGCTTTTGCTTCCGCTCTACGCTAATTACGTACTTCTAACAGAAGTAACAAGAACAAGGTGAAGTTATTTCCAGTTGCAAACATGCATGGTGGATAAAATGTTGCCAACCTTGGATGCAATGACGCATTTATTTGCATGTGGTAATTATAGAAATCATCCATAATCTAACGCAGGTGTCTGGTAAAAATTGTTGCTTGTTTGTACCAAACAAATGAGACTGATCCAATCCAAAGTACTTTATGTTTAAAAGTTATTAAAATATTAAAATAGATAAAAGTAATCATGCTAGAGTAGGCGATCTCAGCTGCCGAAAGTTTAAAAGACGGAAATGTATAAGAAGTGGGAAAACTATAGATTAGTTTTGTTCCAATTTACATGGAACTAGAAATGGCCATGCGGAGCTAGCATTTTTTAAAAATATAATTGACGAACATCAGAAATAAGGCCAAACTTTATAATCTCCAGCCAAAGTTACACCCATCAACCATACGCCGAAATAAAGATATTCTAAAGTTATTTTAACATTACTTATGATATACAAGGGTATTTTTAGATAATCAGGGTAACCAGTGAGAATTTTTTTTGGGAAATATGATTACCTAAATTTAAAACCTTTTTGTCAAATACGAAACTGTAGAGGCAACCTTTGTTTTCTCAATAAATTGAACCTTCCTTAAACTTCCATCTCACTTAAATAGCAACAATGTTGCTTTTAGATATGCTGGCCGTTTAAGAATGGTTACATTGTATATTTTAATTACGTGCTCCGTCAAGGAAGCATTTTGCTTGCGTAATGGTTTAATTGAGATAAATAATAACATGTGTATTGGTGTCGTGCTGAATAAATCCACCAATTATACACTGGCAGATTGGTATGATTTGCACACCTTTACTGATTACTGACATCTCACTTTTGTCACAAGGGACGGAGTCTCGGCTCGGTCAACATTGGTATGTGATAAAGCTTGCCAGTAGGTACGGTTCGGGGTCATCCCGGTTTTTCTTCTACCAAATATACTGGTCAAGTGCAGAAAATGGCGTTAAACCTATACCAGAAAACTAGACAAATCTCTCTCTCTCTCTCTCTCTCTCTCTCTCTCTCTCTCTCTCTCTCTCTCTCTTCCCCGCCCTCTCTGTCTCTCTCTGTCTCTCTCTCTCTCAATTGACCTGCATCCTACAGTTACCGCAAAGTTGTTTTCGATACTCTCCTAATGAACTTGGAGTACTGCCATGTATTTACTCACGTATTCATCGCATGGTCTAGTTGGTCGTAAATGCAAGTGGTACGGCTGGCACTCGGATATCCAATAAGGACATCTAATCTTGTTCTCGCTACTTCGCCTGAATGGGTGGTCATGTCAATATGGCGTTTTCACTAACAAACTAATTATAATGTCTAGTTTGGCCTAGATGAAAATGTGATTGATTTGATATCCAATGGTAAACCTTGTTATCGCTGCTTCTCCTCCACGTCAAATCATATTGCCATAGGGAGTTTCACCAGAACACTTCTTATGCGGTCTAGTTAATCCTTAAAGAAAATCTAGCTGACGTGAATGTCAGTACAACTATCAGTACGGCCATCTTGAAAATCTTCTTACTAGCACTCATCCAGAATGAATGGTCATCTCAAAAGGCTTTTTCACTAAAAGACTTTTCTTATATCTAGATGGTTCTAAATGACATTGGTGCCGACCTGATGGCCAAAACACCGTGACTATCTAGTAAATCTTGTTTTCTCGCTACTTGCTTGTCCTGAAGGATAAATAATGTTGTGGGATTTTCACTAGAAGACTTCTTATCATTTTATTCTTGATCCTAAATGAAAATGGTGCCGACCTAATGTCCGATATTACCTGAATAAAAAGTAATACCGCCATGGAACTTACACTAGAAGACTTCAACTGATAGTCCAAAATTAAAATTCTTTCAATCTAATATTCAGTATAGGCATAACAGTGGCCGTCTTGAAATCCTTGTCATGATACCTCCCGAGTGCCTGATTGTATCTACGTTGGCTTCTTACAATATCTAGTTGGTCCTCATACTTCTATATTATTACACGGCACAGTGGACTTGTTGAAAGTCAAATAGTGTTATCATTATTTATTTTGAATACATGTTTATATCAGCATAATGTCTAGTTTGTCGTTAGTTAAAATAGTACCTTTCACGACTGCCACAATGGCCGTTTTGAAAATTGTATCACTACTTCTCCTAGATGGCTTGGCATATCGACAGTGTACCTCCACCAAAAGACTTCTTGAGATGTCTAGTTGTTACCAATTAGCAATGTTGCCATTCTAATGGTGTCTAGTGCTAATTAGCAATGTTGCCATTCTAACGGTATCTAGTGCTAATTAGCGATGTTGCCATTCTAATGTTGTCTAGTGCTAATTAGCAATGTTGCCATTCTAATGGTGTCTAGTGCTAATTAGCAATGTTGCCATTCTGAGATTGAATATGGCAACCATGGCATCCGTCTTAAAAATATTATATTTATTCCTCCAAAACGGAAAGTCAAATCAACACGAGATCTTCACCCGAAGACTTTGTACGATGCATTGTTGGTTCGAAATGATAATCGTATTAACGCTGAAGAATATCAGTGATGGTTTTAGCAATGAGCAATTCAAAGAAACTGTCTTATCTGGAAATTCTTTTTTGCCCGTAGAACATCAGTCCATTGGAGGGACTTTTGTTTTATCTTTTAGATTGGTTCTTTCAATAAATCATCATCATTCTCATATTTATTTCAGGTTATTGGTAGGGGCTCCCCGGGCGCAAACAAGTCAGCCTGGGATCACTCGAGGTGGCGCTGTTTACCGATGTCCCGTGGAAAATAATTTTTGTCAACCTATTCCTTTTGATACTTCAGGTAAGTTGAGGTCTTCTTGTTGCTCGTAGCGGTGACTTCGGCGCGCATATTTGCACGTAATATGAAGCAAAATTAATTCATTTATTTTCATTATAGGCCTTGTAAAATGTTTATCAGAGAGAGAGAGAGAGAGAGAGAGAAGAGTCAGTCCTAACAAAAACATATTTTCCAGCGAATTTCGCAGCTTTTATCGCAGTTAGCAATTTTAGTCGGGTCCAACTGCAAACTGTTCAGATTCAGAAGTGTCGTCGTTTTTAGTGTACGCATAAAATGGTCAGTGGTGTTTTCAGTTGTACTCGACTTGTAAATGAGCATGTTAGGTTGTGAAAAGGATAGAGTTCAGACCTTATATTGAGAACGTGCTGTGAGCTACTACTACTACTACTACTACTACTACTACTACTACTACTACTACTAATAATAATAATAATAATAATAATAATAATAAACTTTCTATAACAAGGATAACACATTTGGTCATGACTGACCCATCTGCCATGTGGTCCTCAGTTTTTGTAATTGGCTATGCTATAAAAGAAAAAAAGACCACGCACATAATCAAGTATCGTCGCACACATACATACATATTTGACATGAATAACTTTGTGTGACTACGCTGGGAAAACATACACACATATGAACAATATTCAATACATATATTCATAAAATTCAGTATAAAATTGTACGTATTATATATCGCATAAAATCTGGACATATATTTATGGATATAATGATAAAGTTTTCTAATCAGAACCATTAATAGGCCAGGTCACGAGAGAATTTCTTTAATGATATTTGTAAAGAAACAAGGAAATTTTAATTACGTATCCTCGGTGGTAAGGAATTCAATACAGTAGGTGCGGATACAGTAAATTAGCCTTTGTAATGATTGGTTTTCAATCACGGAATCTGGAGATCGTTGTAGACGTCGATCACGTCAGCTCCCGGAGAAGATTACATGGAACCATTCATCACTGTCAATGGCCAAAAGACAACAATGTAAACAGGTTTACATACCTCGGATACACCCTCTCACAAACTGTCCACATACACGATAAGGTCAACACCAGTATTGCCAAAGCCAGCGTAGAATTTTGCAGACTCCGCTCAAATGTCTGGGACAGGAGAGCCATTAAAGCTTGCCACAAACTCAAAGTCTGCACGGCGGTTGTTCTCCCCACCCTCCTCTATGCTTGCGAGACCTGGACTGTGTATAGCCGCCATGTTAAGAAACTGAACCACTTCCACATGAGCTCCCTGAGAAAACTATTGAAAATTAGATGGCAGAACAAGGTGCTGAACACGGAGGTACTCACTCAGGCTGCCATGACAAGCATCCACACCATGCTGTGCAAGGCACAACTCCGATGGGCTGGCTATGTTGTCTGCATGCCGGTAGAACACCAACCTAAGAAAGTCTTCTATGGAGAGCTTCAGCAGGCAATAGATCCTACGGTGGTCAGAAAAAGAGGTACAAGGACACCCTCATCGCCTCGCTGAAGAACTTGGGTATTGACTCTGACAGATGGGAGAGTGTCGCTGATCGATCTGCTTGGCGCAGTCAAGTTAATGCTGGTGCGGAACCATTTGAGCAGAAAAGACTCTTTGATGCAGCAGAGAACTGTTCTCTGCGAAATCCATGAACAGCTATTCTGAAACTCACAGGCAGTAACCTCTTCATCCATGTCCCCACTGCAACAAACTCTCCCGGACCCGGATCAAATTGATCAGATCAGCCATATCCGCCCCCCACCCCCCGTGAATCGATGCAATTGAATGGTCCTCGTCGACACTGATGGACGAATATCATGACACATTAGCTCACAAACTCACACGATACCCTTACGAAATTTGCCAGAGGTCAATATACTAAACAGGCTCTTACCCCATAAGGCAAATAAAAAAGATTGTAGCCCATGCATAGATGCTCTTACATTTGAAATATCGATGGCGTAGTTTAATAAAAGAACAAGATTTTTTGTTTTCAAACTACCCGATCATTCAAGTAGGTTGGACACTGGCTTCTTTAAGTTGTAAAACTTTTAGTTTTAATATCATTAACCTCTGATAAAGAGGGATGGCACATTTGCCAAACCCAGTAGTTAAGACCAAGGTTTCCTGTTTTCATTAAATACAGATCTCATTGCTCTTTGATGGACTTTTTCCAGATTGCTCATGTTAGTGAGACTACTAAAATGTCTTTAAGGGTCAATAGTTGAGATTGCCATGATGAATGAGTGATTCTATGCTATTTGCCATTCAGCTCTTATTATATTTTCAATTTGTATTACTTATCAACCCCAAAGTCCGTACCCTTGTGAAGCAGAAGAGTGTGTGGAGATTTTGTATGGGACGTTTATTTCTACAAATCACCATCAATCTTCTGTTTAAAATTATATCTAGATTTTGAGATTTTTTTCTCCTTCACGTAAACGCAGGTTTAATGTTAAAATACTTATGGTCTTTTAGGTCCCTGGTCCTCGTTGCCGACCTTATCAATTTCATGTGCCCCTACCCCCCGTAAAAAAAATCCCGAAAATGTTTTGTGCGTCAAAGTGAGACGGTTTAGCCCTGTACCTTACGCGAATATATATATATATATATATATATATATATATATAATGTTTATTTAGAACACCTACATACCCTAACAGTTCATTAGGAAACACGTATTTTTGGCCTTAATTCTTTTCGCGTTGCACACATTATTTTTTTTTAAAAAAAACAACAGATGTTTTTTTTTTTGTCTGTCTTCTGCACAATTCCTCTGGGAAAGAGGCTGAGGAACTTCTCAGGAGAAGAGGTGCCAGTGAAAAACCGAAATAGGCCTCTTCTTTCGTGACGTTCAAATTGAATTATATTTGTAGGCCACGCGTGATAAAGATTAGGTTTGATAACTGCAAAACCCAAACATTATCATGGAGGCTGCAAAATGGCTGTTGACCAATGTTATATAATGCAATATTGGGAGATAATGAAACTTCTGAGACCTCTGTGTTTTTATACCACAGGGACGGGTACTCGACGCATGTTGATGCCAAATAGTCAAAATCATAAAGAAATTAAGTGGTGAGTCAAGACGGCGAGTTTCGGATATTTTTAACATTTGTCCCCCATTTATAAATATGGGCACATGTTATGTTTATAGAATAAACAATGTATTTAATAGTGTAAATACAGTCACTCTGCTAGTAATATTTTAATAAATGTTTTAAGTTTTACATGCCTTTGGTAAGTAGGTCAAGATGCTGCACAGCCCACTGTCTGGTTCTTGAGAATCCGAGTCATAATGGAGGAGATTCGCGGCTGAGTAAAAGTCGGAATGGGAGGAGTGTCTCCTCCTTGTGTTGAATCCTCGGTTATTTTAGTTAGACTTTTAAAATATGATTTGTCCTTCAAGTAGAAAACAAAACGCACAAATTAAACGTAATGATGAACTGTGAACGTCATGGATGCATGTTTTTTTAAAAACCTAAACAATTGTTGTAAAAACATTTGACAGGAACGTAATCTCGCTAAATCATGTACAAAAATCAGATGGAAAGGGTCATATTGCATCAATGCTTATAGTGACAAAACGCGTTTGCTGGCCAGCATTTTGTTTTCTTCATTTTCACGTCATATACAATGACCAATCTTAAATTATGTTGACAATTTCTGAATGAAAGAATTTGTCTGGGGTTCTGTTTTAATTTAAGGGAATTTCTGGCATGTTATTCAACTTGATATATACAAGATAATTCAATGGGTCTATGTATAATTTCTTTACTTTGACAATGGGGCAGTGTCGATTTTCTTTTAAAGTACAATATATTTCAAGTCATGTTTTTCATAATGATATATTTTAACATTTTCACATTTGAGCATCCCAATATTTTAATGTTTTACAAAACGACATTATTATTATTATTATTATTATTATTATTATTTTTATATATATATATATATATATATATATATATATATATATATATATATATATATATATATATATATATTTATTTATTTATTTATTTATTTATTTCAGGTAATGATATCATGTACAATGGAACTCATTACAGAGATGTTGAAGACAAATCAAATCAATGGTTTGGAGCTACGGTCGTCAGCGGGCAGAATGGCATCATTGTGGTAAGATATACACTTTTTTTTCCATCATCTTATACATGGTTAAGTCTACTTTAAACATTGAGCTTTGTCTATACGTCCTAGTGTTTGTTTTTCTAATGTGTGCCTGACTCCCAGTGGAGGCATTGATTTTCAGTTTTGTTGCTTGTACGAAATGGGATGCAGATGGACCCTCTTCACACTTTCCTAAGTTTAGCCAAGAAATTAGAAGTCGATATTCTTTTAATTAATTGACTATTTAATTTTTTTTTTTGAGATTTCTCTCCATATCGTGCGCTCTGGTTTAAAAAATGGATGGAATGTATGGATGTGTTATAGTCCTGCTGCACGAAATATGACCATTTGTTGTTGCAATTATTACACAAGGAGTTTACCATTTTCCCCTTAATTGTGATATTATTCCGCTTCAAGTGCCCATATCCGCAAACTGCACCATGCCATATTTGATGGTCATGGGAAATTACTGAATTTTTATTTAAATAGACTTCATGTTATCAGACATGTAGTGTGAAGTCATCACAGGAAATTAAAGTATGGATTCCATCCTAATTATGATTTCTGTGACCCATTGTCTGGGTCATGCTATCCCTGAAAATATACCCTTTCAAAGTGTGAACAGAGCTCTTAAGTTGGGTGTATTTTGGAAAGAATTTGTCTTAGAGTGAAACTAGGTAATCAACATTCCAGGGTTTATTCGACTTTTCCTACAAATATGGACTCATTACATGGAAGTACATTAGGAAATCCTGTGAGTTCCCAAAATATCCTGGCTACTTTAGTTTGCATTTTTCTTTCTGGTTTGTACGTTTGCCCAAGCGATGATTTTGCCATTATAAGCATGCAGCCATGAAAGCGAAAATTAAAAGTTGTCTCAAAAGATAATGGTACGTTTTCTGTCAATTTCCAGCTTTCTATCCACCAAGTGAAATGTAAATAGAGTAATTATATTATCCAAACTATCCACTTGAAACGCGGTATTCATTCAAACTCTATCAATGTTGGAACTTTTTCTGAAGTTGTCTTTAATTGACATTAAAAACTTTTAAACATATTATTACATTGCCAAAAGAGCTCTTTACTAAAACTGATTCAAACATATATTTGGGCATACCTTAAAATCTATTGAGGCATATTTCGTTCTGGATTCTATAAGAAAATCCTGACATGTACCCCTTTCAATGATGATCAGCAATCAATGTATCCGCCGTTAACAAAGAACAGAAACGAAAACCTTTGCATGCCTTATTTTCAAGAATCACAGCATAGAGTATGAAGCTGAGGATTTTAAAACTTCTTCAAATGATGCCCATCAAATATGGCCGCAGTTACTACAAATAGTATTGCTTAATGAAAACGTATTCTCAAAAAATGATCAAACTATATTGATCAAATTTGACAGAAAATAGTATTGCCTCAATACTTTTTAATTTTAATATATAATTCCAGTCTAATATTAAAAGTAGCTGCTATTACAAAAATAAACTTAAATTAGACAAGCCATAAAATGGCGTCTTATTGAAAATTTCTGAATAACATTTGATCAAATTTAACAGAAAACATCATGCTATTTTTTCTCACCACTTTTTGTAAATCATGCTGGTTTTATATCATATTTAATGAAGGATTAAACAAAATTAGAACACCCTTTATACGACTTAACAAACGAACAACGAACACAACTACGGAAAAGAATTTGCCAAACGTTACAGAAAGCGTGCTTGCAAAATTTATTTCAACTTTATACTATCGATGACGATTTGTCAACAAAAATGACATCGATTACTATAAGGAAGAACAAGAGAAGAAAGCATTAAATAACCTCTTTTCAAAATCCTCCCAACAGAATTTGACTGAATTGGACAAAAACATGCTGGCGTTGTGGCATTTCTGTTTGTTTTACAAATGGTACAGATTTGCCATCAGATTTGGATACGGTTACCAAAAAAGAAAAAAAGAAACTTTGTAACAACATTTTCTTAATCCCCACCCCTCTCCCCCAATCGGACATAAAGGAACACAATTGCCTTTCGACTTTATCCCATCTAATACACTGGTACCTGGCGTTATACAAAGTGGAAAAAGTTTGAGATGACTGGCATGAAGGCTGTTCAGATTTGTACAAATTACGCAGATCTTCAAAAAGTGCCACAAAAGTCTTTGAAACAAATGATGTATTTTCAAAAGCTGCTGATCAGAATTAAGTAACGGAAAGACTGCAGTATGACGTTGCTAAAATTGGAAACTATATTAAGATATACTATATTAAGATATTAGGGAGCTTCATAATAATCTAAATTTCTTCTCTAACTGGCCCTCCATTTGGCTTTTATTATGTCAGTCAAGTGAGCGATTTTAGCCTTGCTTAGGTCTCTTGCCGTGTAATAGATATTTCATCAGGTGGTCTGTTGTTTCTTCATTCCCATGGAAATATCCAAACTAATTTATGTACATTTTAATAGTCCAGATAACTTTTCGAAAATAATATATATATATATATATATATATATATATATATATATATATATATATATATATATATCATCGGTCTCGACCTATTATGGTCGTCGAGACACTGTGCTGCTGAACATCTGACCAGTTCCCTCCAGTGCATCCACTTGTCTCGATCATGTGCCAATCAACGTTCCCTCTAAGCGAATGGTAGATATGCGCGCAGTGCTCGCTGCATTGCGCAAGCATTACGGAGACCAGCAAAATTTAACGTTGAATTGAGCAAAATTTAACGTTGGATTGACAATTCAGCTGCGCGGGGATGCCTGAGCAGCGCGCGCGCAGCTTAGAGGGAACGTTGATGCCAATGCCTGGAACTCCGCAAAACTTGTCCTGGTCCATTCTGTGATGTTGTCAGTCCATTTTGTACCTCTCTATACCTCTTTTTCTGCCACCCTGGACGCTTCCCTGTAGTACTGTTGTGGTTAGACTGTTGGCTCTAGTGACATGGCCATACCATTTCAGCTTTCTCTTTTTGACGATGGTTACTAGGCCTTCATAATGGTCTACTTTGTGCCTGATGGTGTTACGCACTTCTTCATATGTGATGTGGTCCATTGAAGAGATGCCAAGGAAGGTTCTGTAGCATCTCATTTCAAGTGCCTGGATTCTTCGTTAAAATTTTGCTGTCAGGGTTCAAGCCTCACATGAATTCTAAAGGATTGAGATGACTAGTGTTCTTTATTGGCTTGATTTTAGTTTTCATAGAGATGTTCTTGTCTCTCCAGAGGGTTCTTAGCTGTGGCATAGCTGCTATTATTTGTGCTGCTCTAGAAAAAAATGTATGTTCTTAATTCCTCATCAATGATTATGGAACCAATATATCTGAACTGGCTCAGTTTCCAGTTACTGTCCTCATACTTTAATCTTGGCTGAGATTTGTTTGCCACTATTTGTCATCAGCTTTGTCTTCTCAGTGCTTATATATACATACATAGATTTACAAATCAACTTGGCCGACTCATTTGGACAAGCTCAAATTCGGCTCGGGCAAGGTCAAATTTCCAAGTAACTTGCCTACCGATAACTCCAAAAACTGAGTTTTGATTTATTAATGTTACGTTACTAATTGAAGGCAGGGGACGTTCACAGTCCAAATCATACACACGTATGTGAGTATTTTTTTAAAAATGGTTTAACGCCATTTTTCAGCACAATATAGGCTATACATGGCGACCAGTATTAATGGTTGAGGAAGAACCCGGACAACCCTCAGATAGAACCACTGACCCACGAGAAGCTACTGGCTAGCTTTCTCACATAACTACATTTGCCGAATCTTAGACTCGAACACACGCAGAGATTAGATGGCAGTGGTCCGTAACGGAGAGCGCTTTAGACCACTCGGCCACTCGGGGACCCCCGTATGTGAGTAAGGTGTTTATTGAACTTGTGAGATTTTATTGACTGGTGTATTTTGGAGTGAAAGGGACTCGTTACTTACGATTAAGCACCCGGATTTCATTCAAACCATGGTCAATGAACTGAAAATGTTAGGTCCACATGTCGTGTTTATGATACGTTGTTTATGTGATAATGTACAGGAGACCGATATTTATTAATCGATTTGTGTGAGTGATTTGCATTTTTAATGTAGCTTTAACAATTTGTTCAGTCCTATCGCTTCTATGCCAGCTGGGTGCCAGTTTATAGTCATGTCTAGCACTGGGACATCATGCCTTAGACACATTGCATCATGTCCCAACCAGTGTCATTATCCTGACACCAGGCCGACCAGTCCTAACACTAACATTTTAATGCTAAGTGCCAAGTGAGGCAGGTGCTTGAAACATTTTCATAAGTCTTTGGTTTGATTCAAAACCACAACCTTCCGCATCTGCGGCGGACGCACTAACCGCTTAGATTACAGGATAAGTAATAAGTAAGGTCGATAAGTAAATAGTGCTTGTGTGGTATATATTTAATTTGCGTTGTTTGTTATTTTTAAAAAATGTAATGTAACATTGTGTGTTGGACTTAGCCTTGTCCAAAATCAAGTTTATTTTCTACTTTACCTGAAATATTGATTTTTAATTTTCTTCTGTCAACAACTAATATATAGCTAAAATATTTTCTATGTGTACTTTTTTTTAAAATCAGGATTATTATTAATAGAAGTAAATTGTGTATGTTTTTATCAAGATTATTATGCAATATTCACTCAAAGCTGCGCGCGCGCGCGGCCGCGCAGCTTTTCAGACATTCCCGCGCAGATGAATTGTCAATCAAACATTAAAGCTTGCCCAAGACACCGTAAGGATTGTACAATCCAGTGCGCATAGCGCGCACATCTACCATTCGCTTAGAGGGAACGTTGTGTACCTGACATTGTCAAGGTTATATATTGTAATTTTTAATTGTAATTTTAGTAAGAGAATGCTAATTATTGGTAACAGTTTTTTAACATTAAAAACCTTCTAGAAGGTAATGTCTTTTTGGGTGGTGGTGGCGGGGTTTTTATATAGAAAATATCAATTGTAACCTGGGGTCAACTAGAAGACTTTAATTTAATTCACAATACCGTAAATTCTTTTTTCTTCACTCTATATTCTAAGGCAATTAATTACTTGTTGAATTTTAGAAAGCCTGTTGTTTTTCGCTTTTTCTGTTATTTATTTTGGCAACAAGTAGTTGGATAAAAATAAGTGTTATCTGTATCAAAAGTCGTCTTGTCAAATAGTGTAAGGTTACAAGGTGATAATTGGCAGTGGAAGCAGACATGTGACGGGACATAACATTACACAGAAAAGCATGATAACGTGAAATAATTGAAAGTTGTGTTTCTGTTAGTGATGGACTTATTTGTGTCTTGTTTTCCTCCAAGATGTATAATTAAATTTGCAGGATAATTTGAACCTAAATTTGAAGAAAGAAAAAAAATTATATATGAAAACATGATTAAAATTAAATTAATGCAGGTCTGTTGTAATTCCGTCTATTTCTCTCACTCACTCTCTCTCTCTCTCTCTCTCTCTCTCTCTCTCTCTCTCTCTGTCTGTCTCTCTCTCTCTCCTCTCTGTCTGTCTGTCTGTCTGTCTCTCTCTCTCTCTCTCTCTCTCTCTCTCAAACAAAGTTCTAGTTTCGAAATTTTCGAACATTTTCTATCCGACTTGATTCGGTTTACACCGCTGAATAAATTGGCGAATTAATTTGTTTCACAACACAGACTATTTAAATGAAAATGCTGACTACAAAATTCGTTGACAAGCAGTAGTTGAAAGTCTGGATAACAAGCAAGGCTCCATCACTTTCGTTATCTTGTTTTCCATATTGTGCTCGTGTGTAACCTCAGACCAGTTAGTTCATGAGAAGTTTACCGATCGTACATTTCCATTTTACCACTCAATATTAATTATGGGATAAGGGTATATATATATATATATATATATATATATATATATATATATATATATATATATATATATATATATATATATATATATATATATATATATATATATATATATATAATTTTAATGAAAATGCGAGACGAATGAGCGAAATCAGTGCATATCAATGCGGTGATCTTCCATTTTGTTAGCTTAACCTGTTACCACTCTGTATGCCATATTTCTGATACGATTTTTAATGTGAATATATGTTTATCTACACCATTAAGATTTCGCAATATTTCGATAATGAGTGAGAACAATCATATGACTAAAGTGATTTTGCGAGTCAATTGTTACCGCACTGAAAGACATATGCATGTTCCGATTTTGATCAAACGTGACATATGGGCCTGTGTCATCAATATTTTGGATAGACTGGACAAAGAGCGAGATCCTGAGCTTGCAAACATTATGGAGGCATTATTTCTTTTTTCTGGTTCATTTTCTTTTAAACATGGAATATATGGTCTTGGACAAAGTCAATCAGGAGTGATAAATTGGTTCCATCATAAGCTTGTAGTATCATTGTCGGGAGATGCTTTCTTCTTCCGCAACAGAGAAACTGCGGATGATAGAGCTCGAGAGAAATCCACGGTAGAGAAGTAAGTTTTGTTTCCGCCATAAAATATGACCGCCATTATAACACTATTAAAAGATACACCTTTATATAAATGAAACTGCTGACCAGAATTTGACCAACTTTTACAGAAAACACCCAGATGTCGAGGACTTTCGATATTTGACAAAGGAAGTCAAAGGAACTTGGAAGTGATCATCAAATATGTGGATATATGTTTATCTAATATGTACGAAGATTTTTTAAATGATGACTAGAAGAAAAAAGAACGAAAGACAACTAGAGAAATCTCAAATCAGTTGTTTTCATTTCTTGTGCAATCAGTTGCATTGGAAGATATTTCTACAGAAAGCATCCTGCTAACTCGATTTAGAGGTAAATTCCTCGTACATTAATCTATTAGTCAGATGCCAGCCAGACTGGCCTCTATTTAATCAAATAAATTTCTTACAAACACCTTTCATAGGTCCTTTAGTTCAGGTTCCCTTGAGAATATTGCAGTGAATGTATGCAAGCTTATGAAATGATTAATGAGACAACGTGGCATCAAGGCAATGGGAAGCTTTATTTTTTTTCCTTTGTTTTTTATTATGCAATAGTATTATTCTTTGGACGGAAATGTAATTAAGATTGATTGAAAAGGTGAGATTGTGTGCGTCTATTTACATTGCATTTCATGCAATATTTGTGTCGTAAGGCACGAGGTATTGACACGTTCATTCCCGACCCAC
Organism: Unio pictorum; assembly: GCA_030141615.1. Taxonomy (NCBI): domain Eukaryota; kingdom Metazoa; phylum Mollusca; class Bivalvia; order Unionida; family Unionidae; genus Unio; species Unio pictorum. The sequence goes on along the minus strand of JARLTB010000094.1, from coordinate 6,575,207 downwards.
CCCACCCCCTCTTAGAAACTGAAAACACTTGGTATTTCAGTCTCACTGAGAACTGTTCAATGGAGCTTTCCGCCATGCATTGCCTGTTGTGGTCAGGACACTTTGATCTCTGTTTAATTTTTGTTTAACTTTCATTTGTTATTTGTGTGAAAAAAAACGTATTTTTAGTCCTGATCACTACCATCTCACCCCTGTCTGCGTGGGTTCAAGTCTCAGATGCGGCCAATGTGGGTATGTGAGAAAGCTTGCCAAGTTGCCAGTAGCTTCTCGTGGGTCTGTGGATCTTTCCGGTGATTTTCCCAGGTTCTTCCTACACCATTAATACTGGCCGCCATATATAGCCTAACCCTACAACAACATCCCTAATCCAAGGAGTGAATATAGGCTGACATGTTGAATATGTTACACCCATTTACTGGAAAATTAATTACTTATATATTTCATAATTTTACTTCGTGAGTTCCGGAAAGTTATCCAAAGGTGAATAATCGGACATGTAGCAGTCAACATGTCTGGCCAGGAATTGTTTAAAAAATAGCCTATTTACTCGCCCTATGTGTATCATTGGTGAGACTGTCTCTTACGACATCACAATCTTGGCTTTTGATAACTTCATCCATTATTTAGACGTAAATGTGTATTCATATTTGTATTATCATTTCTTGTCAGCATATTCTGTAAGCTTGTTAATTACATTTTGTACAGGTATGCTCTTTTCTTCAGCAGAGAAAAACACGATTGCTTATACATGCTTCTCACCACATGTTACAGACAAAAAGATGTTTGTATAGCAGTGATGTTTAATAATTTATAATAGTTCGAAATAATATAATGAATTAGTTTTGTTATACTCATTAGCCAAATCACACACACACACACACACACACACACACACACACACACCTCAAAAGTTCTAGACATCATTATAAACTGCCACACTGCCGACATCGTAGCGATATGACCGTAACATTGTTAAAGCTACGTTAAAAATTACAAATCACATACACACACCTCAAAAGTTCTTGATATCATTATAAACTGCCACACTGCAGACATCGTAGCGATATGACTGGAAAAAAATTCAGGTACGTTAAAAAATACAAAACACACACACACACACACACACACACACACACACACACACAATGGGCACTCTTTGACTTTTATTGGTTTGCTTAAATAATTCAAGCGCAGCATACAGGTCAGTCATTCTTGTTTATCCCGGTAATCTCAGGGGCACGACCTCATCAACTCGGTCTGACATTACGAGTTTGCAAGTGAAAACGGGCCGAATTAATGGTGGCTAAACAAGCATTTACCACCGACTGTCAAACCGTAAATCAACATTTTTCTTCCTAATGAGAAGCTTTTGTCACAGACATTGTTCGTTCTGTTCAGGAAAAAAAAAGCCCTTGATAAGACTAGGTCAGTTTACTCTAATTGTGGTAAATTTATGTTTGTGCAATCCACAAAGAATGGGAATGAATGAAATAGGGACAGTGATAATGTAAACAATAAATTTTATTTTATATGCTGGTTTACAGCCTGGAAAGACTGCAGGCGTATCAAGTGCACAGTTTCTTTGTTATAAATAGATTGTAGGTATGTATTATTACTGATGTGAGCGTACTGTTGATACACAGTAAAAACGCAGACTATGCTGAAAAAGAAAGGTGTACGAAGTAGCATGCTAAGACGTTATACATTCATCATGGATGAAAATGATGCATCTGATTCATATTGTTAATATAAGTAATTAAATTTTAAAATGCAATCAATTTAATTTTTTCAACCTCATCAGTAATATCTTTGAATTTAATTTTCTATTTCTATTTATCTTAGTAGTCGTAGCTGTTTTACCTTGGGACAGATAAATATATATTTGATGTATAAGCAAGATATATCTGCTGAGTCAAACTCGTGGGATTTATTCTTTTTCAATCTCATTTTTTTTTGCATGTGAAAAATATATTTCCCATATGAATTACGTTATTTCCCAGAATGACATGCAGCGATTAATTGCGCATGCATACTAAAGTTGAACTTGTAGCAGCGTATGCCCCAGGGGTGTAAATTGAGGGTTAAAAATTAAAACTTGGTGTCAGAACTGGGGATAATAAATGGGGTGGGGGTAAAAATGTATTGACCAATTTGTTCAGCTTGAATCAGGATATTGAAACTTGCACAACTCTCTCTCTCTCTCTCTCTCTCTCTCTCTCTCTCTCTCTCTCTCTCAAATAAACCAACATGCACAACTAACACACAAATGCATTCTCATTTAAAGAATAATTTTATTAGTTCATTTTCATTTTAGTTTAAAGTCATACTTTTAACGGTCTCCTTATAATCTTTTGGTAGCAATAATATAGACCAACACATTACATATAAGCCAATAAAAAAAAAACAACAAATCTGTATAACCAAATGGCAGTTACTTTACTGCCTGTCATAAAATGTGTACTATCATCGGTTTCATTGTACTTAGTCTTAAAACACATTTATCCAAAAATCAAAGAGGATAATGATTCATATTCTTTTTATTAGGTTACACTTGAACTTTTAGATCTTTCTTTTATTGCAGCAAAGTTAAAAACCACGAAACTCTGCATTTACCTGCTGACTTTGTAATCCAAATAACGCGTTTGTCTCTGCACATTTACTGACTTCTTTGTTGTGAAAGAATGTATTGGGTGATAATGTGTTCTCCAGTTATACTGTGGTAAACAAGGGCATATTTTTAAAAAAACATTATTAAACCTTGTCACGAAAGGATTATTTACTTGTGTAGTCGTCGCAAGTATGAGATCAGAAGTGACACCGGTAATCTTAATGGATGGGCTGTATTCCAGTCAAGAGAAATATTTTCTCCATTTTTCAATCAAGTTAGAACCACAGTTACTCTTCTGTGTTGTGCTTCTTTCTTGGCTAATGATTATTAGCGCACGCCGTTTTATTCTGGAGATCACATTTTAGTGCAACAAGCAGTGAGGTTAAACATCTGGACGACATGCTGCAGAGCTCAATGGAAACCGCTTTAGAGCTCGAGAGATTGGGAGAAGCTACTAACACAACAGTACCTATGCTAGTCTGGTTCCCTGTTTCGTATACTCAATAAAGCGGAGCGCAACGCAGGAAGCATATTAAATAGTGAATCAGACTATTTATTTGCTCGAAGTATGCAAGATGTCGTCCTTCATCCAAAGCATTGGATATTAAATAAATCCTTATACCATTATGCAAATCGTTTTCCGTAAAAAAAAAAAAAAAAAAAAAAAAAAACGCACAGGAACAAACTATGTGCGTCAATTTTCTCCCGCGTGCGTCCTTGACGCACAAATATGCGTAAAGGGATACGCTGAGTCTTGTAGTAATAAAAAAAATGTAATTGTAAAAGAGCAATGAATGGAAACTGCTGTACCTGTCTGGCTTGGAAATATGAAAATCGTTTTTACCGAAGGTATCTGTTCACCGTTCACTCCTTTACAACTTTGCATATTTAGTATCTTGTCGACAGTTTTAGTAAACTTCAAAAATGTAATTTATTATTCTAAGCTTCGATTGCGTCGTAATTTTGGTAGACACAGTATAATACAAAAAATAATATTTTCGTTTCCTGCTTAAATATAGTGTATATATTATCTTCAGGTTCCAAAGATCCCAATGTATTTTAACTTGTGGCTTCTTGCTTGTGTAGTAGGAATTTGATTGATATGTGTCATTAAACACCAAATTAACAAGCAACACAATGAATAAACACATGCATAAATATTTTTCTTGTGTAAAAAGTTGTTCTTTTTTAATTCTTAAAAATTGCATTTTCATTCGTACTTAATTACATTTCCATTAAACGAAATCACAGTTTGTTGCCTGTTAAAATCTGAGGTTTATAGCAAAATTGATATCGCACAAGAAATCGTGAATTCAGTTCAAGAACAAGCGCAGTTGTTGTGAAACTGAAGCACAAAAATGAGAACTCGGGATCACACTTTTTAAGTCCAAATGGAAAAGTTAATAAGCATTTCCAGTAGGACTCTAATGTGGAATGCATGTGGAGATGCAACTACAAGGGATAATAACCAATCAGAATGAAATAAAAATGTTTCTAATGTAACAACGAGTTAGATTTTCTAACATGACAGTGGGCCCAGGGGTATGTCCGTTATAGACATATACTGTATACGTGGAAGAGAGTTAGTTCATTGAACTTGCTGTATTATGGAATGTTGTGTTATTTTTATCTGGCAGGTATCCGGCGCTATATATTTTTGTTATTTCGTATATCATTGCTTATACATTTTTATCATTGGGGCCTGTTTAATTTCAATCAGATCTGTTACATTGGTCATCTCCCATGCTCTGATATATAAATGCTATATTGAAATTAAGGAAAGTTGATTTGATATACAGTAAAGTTCAGCCACTGTTTTCTGGTATTACAAGAAAGAAATACTGTTGTTTCGTGGAGTTTTCACACAGTTTGTAGATTACGTTTTGACTTCTCAAAATAAGTTGAGATTACCAATTTCTGGATATTTTTTTATTTGAATGATATTCAAGACAAACTTCAGACCTAGTAGACTTTTTTGGTGTATATTTAAATGCTAGTACATAACGTGTTTCTTTATTCCATGTTTTTAGTAAAGAATTCATCAGGACAGTGAACTGTAGACGCTTATTTGCTTAACATATATGCAGATCCACCATCAAATATGACCACTTCGCAAAAAATTGAAGTTAACAAACCACCTTACCTCAAGAACCGCTTAACAGAATTTGCCCAGTTTGATATAAAGCATCTGAACCCAGATGACTCATCCTACTGTTTTGCATAGATTATTTGACTGAAGTCAGGAGGTATGCCATCTTAGCTAGCCAAGTTTCAGATATGTAGATTGGGTTAACATATCGGGAACCTGGCTAGCGAAGATGCAAGTAGGTAGTTTCAGACCATCGTTGTCTTCTTTATGGTATGTTTGATAGGCATATTTTTATTGCACTTGCTGTCTGGATCCAGGATGTAAAACTAATGTAGAAAGGTAAATTATATTCTCTTCAGAACATGTTGTACCATGGTAGGTGTTGAACTGACTGAGCTATATTTTCGATTTTCTTTTATAATGTCTTGACATCACTTTTCTGAGTGCCGAGGCGGAGGTTTTAATCACTTAGGTAAACAAAAGTTTACTAAGATTTTATGCATCCTTGGAAATAAATTGCCACAAGATTTTTGAGGTCGCGAAGAGATACATTGCACAAGTTAACCGCTGCTAAAACTCTGTTTGTGTAGCTTGGTATGCCCTTGTTGGATATGGGGGTTTGTTATATACAGCGATATCTCTTTATATTACGTATTTCTGTTGTTAGGTGTGTACTTGCTGAAAATGTGGTGTGCTTTATATACAGTATTATTTCTTTGTAACGCTTATTTCTTTTGCTTGATACGTACCTGTTGAAACTGGGGTGTGTTCTAAAGAGTGATATTTTTTATAACATGTATTTTCTATACTCTGGTATATCCCTGGTGCATATGGGTGCGGTTTGATACACACTGTTAACTATTTATGACAAAGTTCCATGCGAGCGATGCAAGTGATCACAGTTTACAAGTTATGGAACATTGTGATGCTCTATGTTTACCATATAGGTGTGTCTTAATAGAAAATACAAACACAAAACTTGGACATTTAATGATAAGAAATCGTTATTATTGCTTATCGTTAAAAAAAGATGTCAAGTTAAGCGTGATAATTAAAGCAGAAATAGTATTTTAAAATTCATATCAAGGAATCAGTGATTATGTGTACGTTAAAAAAGTGGGCATTTTACTGATGGGGTTTAGAGTTCAAAATCATTGTAGTGGGAAAGAATTTGGTATTTATGCTTTTTTTTATTACTATCGTGTCCCGGTAAATCTGGTCGGAGTTTAGATGTCATCATTAACACACATTTGCCTGCAGGTTCTAACATCTGCTATTAGAGGATAATTACTTTAACTGACAGAATCGTTTATCGTGTTGTTAAAATAGACTTTTCTCTTTTAAATCAAAGGGACCGGATTTGCTTCAAAGTTTATCGAGTTATGATGGATAGAAGTGGGTTATGATGGATAGAAGTGGGTTATGATGGATAGAAGTGGGTTATGATGGATAGAAGTGGGTTATGTTTAAGCTTGATCATGCATTACAAGTCACTCCGGGTCGCTGGTTGGTCTAAAACTTCTTTACAAATCACTTCCATCTTTCCTCTGCCTGCGTAGTTTTTAATCTAGGCTCAAACAATATGGGTGCGTGACAAAGGTTATCAGTGTTTTACCGTAGGTTGTTGGTTCTTCTCGGAGGTATTCCCGGGCTCTTCTTCCACCAGTATTACTTGCCGCAATATACAGCCTATCATGTATTTAAAATGACATCAAACCGCCAAGAGACCACTCCGGTGGCCTAGTGGTTTGAGCGTCCGCAGAATGTCGCGGGTTCAAACCCCGACCGAGTCATGCCAAAGACGTCAGAAAACGGTAAACGTAGCTACCTCGCTTGGCGCTCAGCATTAAGAGGTTTGTGTTAGGACTGGCCAGACTGGCGTCAACATAATGATGATTGGGTGGGACATCATGCTATATGTATGTGGCATGATTCCACAGTTCTAGACATCACTATATATAAACTGCTTGTACAACATATTCATTTAAACTACACGTATTGGTCAATATGATCTGATGCAATCTCTGCTATCTTTTAACATTATTGTGTCGAAATTCAGCATTGAATTCCAAATCAGTAAATCCAGGTACAAATGACTGTCTCGACTTAATTAAAAAATCAGTAAATCCAGATACAAATAACTGTCTCGACTTAATTCCAAATCAGTAAATCCAGGTACTAATGAATGTCTCGACTTAATTCCAAATCAGTAAATCCAGGTACTAATGAATGTATCGACTTAATTCCAAATCAGTAAATCCAGGTACTAATGAATGTATCGACTTAATTCCAAATCAGTAAATCCAGGTACTAATGAATGTCTCGACTTCATTCCAAATCAGTAAATCCAGGTACTAATGAATGTCTCGACTTAATTCCAAAATCAGTAAATCCAGATACAAATAACTGTCTCGACTTAATTCCAAATCAGTAAATCCATGTACAAATAACTGTCTCGACTGAATTCCAAATCCTATATTTACCTGAGATTTGACTGTTGCAAATGGTTTTCCAGCATTCACACTGCCAAGGAAAGAAACATGAACCAGTCAAGATTAAATGGTACGTGGCGGAAACTTGGATTGCATATTTGTTTAAGCCTGCAAGTGAAGATATGTCTATAAGACTCTTGAACTTATAAATAGTTGAGGCACAAACACTTTTCGGTATGTAGATCTGTGCTAAAGTAATTACCATGTGGAAGGCTCTGGTGTAAACCATGCACTCTTTGCTATTGAAGTCGCAAATTGTACATAATTAACAATTCAATTGTCAGAGAGAGAGAGAGAGAGAGAGAGAGAGAGAGAGAGAGAGAGAGAGAGAGAGAGAGAGAGAGAGAGAGAGAGAGAGAGAGAGAGAGAGAGAGAGAGAGAGAGAGAGAGAGAGAGTTGCAATCTTGACTGAGTATAGGAAAATGTATAATTAATATTTATTAGGAAGGAGCTTGAAAAAACATCAGTGCTGACGTTTCAATTTTGGTTTTTGTTTGTTTTGGTGGGATACATTCTGAAACTACTGACAAGAAATTATTGTACACATGTACTAATATTACAACTAAAGTAGAATAGTTTAATGATTGCTGTGTACGGTATTGAAGTTTAATGATTGCTGTGTACGGTATTGAAGTTTAATGATTGCTGTGTACGGTATTGAAGTTTAATGATTGCTGTGTACGGTATTGAAGTTTAATGATTGCTGTGTACGGTAGGTATTGAAGTTTAATGATTGCTGTGTACGGTATTGAAGTTTAATGATTGCTGTGTACGGTAGGTATTGAAGTTTAATGATTGCTGTGTACGGTAGGTATTGAAGTTTACAGTTTAATCTGTGATTTGTGGTTTGCCTCTGTTAGAACAATTGTTTCTTCTAGAACAGGAATACACAATGCTTTAATTGCGAATTATCATTTTGCTTATTTATGCGAATAAAATCATGTTTATTTGTGGGTTGGCTTTTAGGGTGAATAAAATCATGTTTATTTGTGGGTTGGCTTTTAGGGTGAATAAAATCATGTTTATTTGTGGGTTGGCTTTTAGTGTGAATAAAATCATGTTTATTTGAGGGTTGGCTTTTAGTGTGAATAAAATCATGTTTATTTGTGGGTTGGCTCTTCTGCAACAAGAAGCACATAAAGATTTCATTGTGAATATTATTGTGGTTTGTTCGTTGTGTATCTGACTGTATTTGGATTTGATAAACATACATGCTTAGGTAAAATATAGAATCATATTAAAACAAGTAACGCTGATTTGGTTGAGACCTCTCTCTCTCTCTCTCTCTCTCTCTCTCTCTCTCTCTCTCTCTCTCTCTCTCTCTGGTGCCTAGATAAATCATATAATAATAATAATAATAATAATAATAATAATAATAATAATAATAATAATAATAATAAAGAAATATATTTAGGTTAGGGTGCCCCATTGGAGATATTAAGGATATTACAAGAGAATTGAGTTAATTGTAAAATGCTTACACCATTACTTTTATCATCTACATTGGAATTATTCGATAAATTCCACGTAAAGTAGGACATTAGAATTTTTCAATAAACTCGATATGAAATATCAAAAAGTTTGAAGAAGAAAAACAACACATTGCAAGTGTTACAAGTCTATGATGGAAATGAAATATATCTGAGTTTTCCATGCAGTAAATTAGATGTCCACTAGACTAGATTTGTCGTTGGTATTTATGCTACCTTTTTACTATAATTTGACATCAAAGATTTGGTGTTGGAAGAACACATTATTTATAAACAATAACAAAAAACGCTTCTTTATCATGTGATCACAGTTAAAACTGTATTGTAGGTGAACTGTGATGACATATACAGCCATTAAAAATCATTCGAACTTCTCATATAGTATTCAATTTTCGGGGGCAATTGGGGTATTCAATTTTCGGGGTGGGTGGGGGATCGCTTGGAAGAAAATATTCAAGCCCCCCAAATAGCTTGAAAACAAAAGAACTAATTATATCCATTATATTAGTTTAAAAACATAATTATCTTTAGGCAAAACAATTAATGACTTGATTCGAAATAAGATCTCAGACCCTGAACGATCAGTCCTTCATTTTAAAAAGAACAACAGCCATTTTCCAAATTATCCAGGAGACATACACCACGCGTATAGTATGAATTAAATCATGTTACCGCAAATATTAAGTGTAACTACGTGGTTTTGAATTAAAGTTGGATGCTGTGAACATCGAATCTTATTAGCATTTTGTAATAGTGACATCGTGTTTTGCGTCATGATGTCATATTACTGCATTGGTCGTGTCAGAATCTTATAGAGCATGTAAATGTTACTATCAGTTGTAGATGGCGCCATCTGCAGTGTACACCCGAAATTTATTCTCGACTTATTATTCTGTTATAAATTGATCAATCCTGTTCATTTGGAATGATGCGGCCAATACCTTAATGAACAGAATTATATGATCACTATCACACTTTTCTATTGCTATATCTTAATCAATCCAAATGTAATTATATTGGTGTGCATGGAAATTTTGCTGACCTAATCTTTAATTGTAACATAACAGCTAACTATGATTTGACCCTTTATGCGTTTAGATATAAACATTTGATTTACTTTGATCTTATCCTTCACCTTGAATTAAACTTCTCCAATTCTATCATCAAAGAATTTCTGTTGAAAATCTTGGGAATAAATAAAACATGTTATTTATGTTTTGTCCTAAATAGCTATAACAGTATGGAAGGATGCTATTCATTGTCAGTGTCAAAAGCAGTTAGGAATACAGACCGAATCAATGGCTGCTAAAATGAGTCAAAGAGCACTTTCTGAATGACTGACTGAATACCAGTGATGACATACTTGTAATGGTAAAGTTGTGAATAGACAAGAACAATTAAGCTTTATGCTAAATATTACGAAGTATTATAATTGTGGTTTACCTCTTTGCTATTTTGAAATGAAGCATTTACAGTGTCTGTTTTACGACGCGTCATTGTGTAATTCAGACTTAGATATCAGAAGCAGAGAATAAAACTGTGTTACCATCGTCGAAAATGTATGTGCGGTAATCATAGAAAAGTGAATGTGCGAAAAATCGTTGAAAAGTGAATGTACAAATATCATAGAAAAGTGAATGTGCGAAAAATCGTTGAAAAGTGAATGTGGGAAAATCGTTGAAAAGTGAATGTGTAAAAATCGCACTTCATATGTGCAAGCCCTACTTTATTTCTTTATAATTGGGGAGGGGATTCTTTCCTACATTTTGAGGCATAGATTACACCCTGATATTTGATTGAGGATGAAAGCTAGGTCTTTCTCCCTAACATTAATTCATCAAATAAAACAACCATTAATGTGCAGTAGATTGCTAACGCAATTTTCCTTACGGATTATAAAAAAATGTTTTTGTTTTTTTAATATTTGTCATCCATTTATGCATTTAGGAGTATGTGTGTGTGATTAGGAGTTTTAACGTAGCTTTAAAAAAAAACACAGTCATATCGCTACGATGTCTGCAGACATGTAGCATGATGTCCCACCCAGTCACATTATCCTGACAGGAGGCTGATCAGTCCTAACACTAACCTCTTAATGCTGGGCGTAAAGCGAGGCTGCTGGTTGAACCTCTTTTTAAAGTCTTTGGTATGTCGGGATCGAATCCACGACCTCCCGCTTCCACGGCGGACGCTCTAACCACTAGACCACCCGAGCGGTTATTTGGGAGTTAAATGGCGTTTCTTTGGTATAAAAGTTAAACGCGCATTGAAAAGATAGGGCATGTACTGTTTCAAATATGACACTCACTCACATGGAGAAGGGACAATAAACAGGACATTTGCAACTTCGAAGTCAGTCCTACCAATTATGTCTAGAATGTATGCCGATAAGCTGACATTCGGGCCACCTCAATTATTTATGAAACAAAGATTAACCGAGAAGTTGCGAATGCATCGACCTATTTCATGAGTCAATCCTACAGCCGATGTAGAAATAGCCGATGTAGTCTGACTATATCGCGATTACCTTATGCGAAGAAACTTATGTCGAACAAAATGTATTTGAACAAGTTCTGTAAATTACGCGTCGACCTACTTTGAGGTATTTTCATGTTTCGAAGAAATAGCTGTGGTCCGAATGCACACAAATTCAGTTGTTTGTACTATAGTCTGTGCACACATCCCCGTTTGTTTGTACCCCTCTACCGATTTAATAATAATAATAATAATAATAATAATAATAATAATAATAATAATAATAATAATAATGAGGAATTTGTATAGCGCCTAATCTTTCGAAGCTCTAATCGCTTTACACCATCAATAATGATATGACTACACTACAGAACAACAAATGACAAAAACAATGAAATTGGAAAACATAAAAACATGCTGAAAACATATAAGATACAAAACATGATTAGGTTGCTAAGTTTGTCCCTGCAGTCGAAACAGGTGAGTCTTAAGAGCACTCTTAAAAGGGACCATTGTGTCTTTGTGTCTAATTTCAATGGGCAATTCGTTCCACGTCGCCGGGCCCTGGTATGCAAACGAACGTTGTCCATATGACTTTGTTTTCACCATGGGAACAATGAATATACGATTATCAGAAGAAGAGCGTAAGGATCTAGCTGGTGTATACACATGGGTGAGGCTGGATAGGTATGTTGGACTGGAGTCTGTCATTGAAATATAGCACAGAGAACAAATTTTTTGTTTGATTCTGTATCGAATTGATAGCCAATATAGGGTACAGAGCAGTGGTGAGGTGTGCCCTGCTCGATGTACTCTAAAGATGATCCGTGCAGCTGTGTTTTGAAGTTTCTGGAGTAAATATTGTGACGAACCAGACAGAATTGAGTTACAATAGTCTTGTCTTGAAAGTACTAATGAACACACAAGTGTTTTAGTGGCATCAACTTAAAGATATTTACGAATGGAACTGATGCGTCTCAATTCAAGATATGCAGCCTTGCATATGTTCATGACATGTTGGTGCAGTGTGAGAGTACTGTCTAGAGTAACGCCTAGGTTCCGTACTGACTGTGAGAATTTAATGTTGGTGTTACTGATATTTATTGTCTGAGGTAAAGGATGTGAATGAGAAAGTGTTTGTGTTGTGATCAGAATAGCCTCAGTTTTATCATCATTCATCTTCAGCTTGTTACATATCATCCATGATTTCACATCAGAAATGCACTTCTGTACTCCATGGATGGTAGCATCAACTTCAGTTGGGTGGCTAGACTTGTATATTTGGGTGTCATCAGCAAACAATTGGTGCGACACTGGGTGATGATCTATGGCAATTGAGAGTGGATGAGTATACAGAATAAAGAGAACAGGTCCAAGAACAGATCCCTGTGGAACACCACAACATACTTCAACTGGGCTGGAGTGTATTCCATTTGCAGATATAATTTGTGTCCTGTTGACTAAGTAGGACTTGAACCATTGTAAGGCTATATTCTGAATGCCAAATACACGCTGGAGACGGTGAAGTAATATATCATGATCTATTGTGTCAAATGCTGCAGATAAATCCAGGAGAGTGAGGACTGTAATCTTTCCACTATCCAAAGCAGAGAGAATGTCACTAAATACTTTCAGAAGAGTAGTTTCCGTACTGTGGCAAGGGCGATATGCAGACTGTACATTGCTAAAGAGACTGTTTGAATTCAAATGAGATACAAGTTGAGTTAGAACAACCTTTTCTAAGATTTTGTATATGAATGGGAGATTAGAAACTGGACGGTGGTTCTTTAAATCCTTATGGTCCAGTGTTGGTTTCTTCAGCAGTGGTTTTACGATGGCAGTTTTGATAAATGATGGCAATTCCCCTGATGAGAGAGAGATATTAATAACATCAGTTAGTGAAGGCAATATTGGGTCTAAGCACTCAAGCAGCAGTGATGTCGGAATTGGATCAAGTTCACAAGACTTTGGTGCACTTTTCATCACGATTGTCCGTACAAAATCAATAGAAACAGGTTAAAATGCTCCTAACGGTTGTCGCTGAAATTCTGCATCATAACTGTATGGTGACGAATCAGCTGTCAAGCGAATCTCTAATGGTTTGTACTTTGTCATCGAAGAAATTTGCAAATTGGTCTGGTGGGTCTAGTGGAGAGAAGGTTGTTGGAAGTGCTGTACATTTGTTCCTTGACATTAGTTTGTTAGTTATCTCGAAGAGCTCTTTGCAGCTGGAACTCTCCGTGATCGTAGTACTGTAGTGGGATGATTTCAGTAACGAAAGGCATAAACAAGATAAAAAGTCAATAAATCTTACTCAATTCATTCATTGATTTATAATTTCTAACCCGATTGCGATCAGGGTGTCCATAACACCTTTATCGTCTGCGCGTCTCATGCTTAGCGGAAGTTTTCATTACAACCATGGCCGTCGTCGACATCAATTTCCATTTTCAGCGAAGGGGCGGATGCGTACTCGAGGGAAAGTATCCAGGAGTAACCAAATAGGAGCAATAACGTCACTATGGAACATAGATTTGCCCAAATTGTGTGCAAAATGGTGTCGTGTTAGTATGAAAACTTCCGCTTAGCATGAGACGCGCAGACGATGAAGGAGTTATGGACACCCTGGTCGCAATCGGGTTAGAAATTATAAATCGATGAATGAATTGAGTAAAATTTATTGACTTTTTATCTTGTTTATGCCTTTCGTTACTGAAATCGGCAAGGGGGGGGGGTGTGCAAACAAACGGGGATGTGTGCACATACTATATACAAAAATATAAATCGGATATATGTTGGGGGCAGTAATTTACACAAACATTATACATTTGGTTCGCCGGAAAGTTCTCTGCATAAATGAAATCCTATTCCTTTCAGACCATCTCTGCCATTTCTACAAGTGATTTACTGTATGATTGACCAGGAAGTTATGAACAACAAAATAGTTTTAAGTATTCGCAACTACTCAATCAATCCTTTTTTCGTAAATAGCTGAGGTGGTTCGCATGTCATCTATCGATATACATTCGATGTGTCATCCACAGGATCGACGTCGAGGTTGCGAATGAATAGTGCATTTTGCCTTGAGAAACTTAATATTCTTTCTGTTAATTGTATGATGCATAAGACGATAACAAGACTGAATTTACCTATATGATCTGCAGATTTAGAAATTTCAGAAGCAACTAAAATTATTTCATTAGTCATGAGCAAGAACAAGGTAAACTGTTCTAGCTTGAAACGAAATACCAGGTGCCATGCGATGTATTGACGAGATCTTTGGTAATCATTACTCTTTTGATGGAATAAGAGAAAATAATTAATTTGGTCAATTAACAGTGCATATCTCCCAGTAAAGCAACTGAATTTTGCCAGTTAAAGAAACCTTTTCAAATGTTGTTATGTATGTATGTATGTATGTATATATATATATATATATATATATATATATATATATATATATATATATATATATATATATATATATATATATATATATATATATATATATATATATATACCAGAAGTCGTTCAAGTAAACATTTCCCCATCATTTCATTATGCCCGGTCCTGCAAAGGTTATTCACATACTGATGACGAAGCATGGAGTAAGTATATTCAGGTGGAAACGTTTTATTATTATATCTCTGGATCCCATGCATTGGTTCTGCTATGATTAGTTTATGATTGATGGCAAACTGCCTCAGTTTTCAGAAACGCCTGGCAAAATTTCATTGAAGAATAGTTTTTCCTTTGTTTTAGCCCCAGGGAAAAATGTGTAAGGCATACGCACTGACTTTCTGTATTTTGGGAAAATTACAATACCTTCGTAATTAAAATAAAAAACAAAACATGACTCATGTCTAGTTTGGCTTCGAAGTTCAGCATCACTTTCGCTTGTTGGAGAAGAAGTGTTAGTGATCTTGTTAATTTCAAGGAAATGTTTTATGATGCTGTCGTTCCCTGTTTAATAAATCAAGAACAAAAAGAATTGCCCCCGCATTGGTCATTCGTAGTCGGTGATGAAAATTAACATCAGGACCTGCCATGGCAACCGTTAGATACCACATCAGAAATACAAATAGTCTGATGACTCATTTGCTGTTACATGTACTGAGCTTGGTAGAATGCATAGTTCTCCGCATGTGGGATTTATTCGAGTAGTCACAGAAGGACTCAGCGCGGCACCTATGTTTGTTGTTTTGGGATTAACGCCATTTCTCAGCACTAGTTAGGTCATATATGGCAGACAGCGGAACTGGTGGACAAAGAACCAGAGAAAATCACGATAAGAACCACCAGCCCGTGAGAAACTACTGGCAAGTTAGTCCGAGTTTTCTCTGACCCTTGCCACCCCATTTTTGATATTTGGACATTCATGTTGGGGTGTAGGGTCAGAGCGCATTCCCTATCAAAAAAGTTGGAATTCATTTGGTGTTGGCATGGGGTAGCCGCTTACTTGCCGGTCGGGCAAACTGAATGATTTTTCATCGAGATATACATGAAATCGATAGGAATATGTTTTATTTTTTCAAAAATAATTAGCATTTCATTCGTTATGTCTGCCGTTTTTTTTGTGTGTGTGTGCATCTCATGACAAAATGTATGCTCTTGATCCCTTTTCAGCTATTATGGAACCAACGATATTTGAACTGGCCAACTGTTTCCAGTTCCTGTCTTATGACTTTAATCTTGGCTGAGATTTGTTTGATATTATTTGTCATCAGCTTTGTCTTCTCGGCGTTTATCTCCATGTCAAATCTGGAAGATGTTTCATCCAGGTTCTTCACTAAGGTGGCAAGCTCATCTTCACTGCCTGTCAGTCCATCAATGTCGTCTGCGAAGCGTAGGTTGGTGATGTTACGCCCTCCAATGCTGACTGTCCCACAGTGGTTTTCCAGGACTTCGCTCATGATGCGCTCTAAGTAGATCTTGAAAAGCGTGGGTGACAGGAGACAGCCTTAACGTACACTTCACATCAGGACTGGTAGAAAGTAGACGTATCGATAATCGAACAATGATCATATTTCGTGGGTGGTTAGAAGGAATCGCCTAAATATACAAGGTAAAAACTGTCTCGAACGACCATTGAATTGGAAAATCATCTGTCATGACAAGAACAGTGTTTTGGATGATTATCTACCACGAAAAACTATTTTTCTTGTATGATTTGAAAATGGAATATAACATTAAACAAAAATGTGATGACCTCCATTGCGACTTTCTGAAGATTTCAAAAAAAAAAAAACATAGGTCCCGTTCCAGATCTGTAGAACCTGTGCCAATATATAAACATTTGGGAGGATGATCTGCAACAACTGCTCCATGAAGAGCGTTTACGGTTGATTTCCTCAATACATGCTAAGGCAGCTGGCATGGACTGATAAACACAGCTGACCAATAATTCACTTCCTGGAGAACGAGGCAGGATCTATCATTATATATGAAGTTAGGAAGCTCTTTAATTATTGAGCACTAACATAGGTAATTTTAGGTAATTTGGTCCATAGGTCTGGGGGTGTGGAAGAATAAAGGCATGGTGTTTTAGTTTCTTTTCCATTTATATATATATATATATATATATATATATATATATATATATATATATATATATATATATATATATATATATATATATATATATATATATATCTGTGTGTGTGTGTTGTTACAGTGAGTAATGTAAAGGAAACTACAATAGCATGCAATGAAAAATGTACAAAAATTAAAATATATATATATATATATATATATATATATATATATATATATATATATATATATATATATATATATATATATATATATTAAATCATATATATATATATATATATACATATATTTTTTTAAAATCAAATATATATATACATATATTTATATATATATATAGTGATTGTTACCATGATTTCTCCATGTCAAGGTCATGGACCAAGTTAGTCTGTTCCCACGTGACTTCTTTTAAATCTGACAGGTCTGAGTGATGGATGGTGAAATAGATAGCCCTCTATCAGAAATTGTGCTCGCAATTTCCACTATTTGTGTTGATGGCATGTCCAACTTTATTAATGCAAACATAATTGAACAGCTAGATTAGATCGGTATGGGAATGTGTGTTGATAGCCAGCGGACTGCACTGTCAGAAATTCTGTCATCATGTTCCATCTGATACTTCGACTGCCTTCATCCAAACAGACACATGGTCAATAATGGTACCATAAAATAATACTACTATTCCTGATGTTACAATATGTATCCCATCTAAGTTGGATGGAGCATACATCACTGTCATTTTTAGCTCGCCTTAACAAAGTAGCAAAGAGCTTGTTGTACAACCCCAGGCGTCAGCGTCAGCATATATTAACCCCTATACATATGTACAGCCTGACTGCTTGCTAGATCCTAGACAATATTTTGGAGTGGGTTTCATAGCACCTACCCACTGGGGAGGCAGCTAAAGGGACTGATATTGTACAAATGTTCATTAGGTAGAACATTCTTTGTTGAGGTTTTGAATTCAGCCCAGGGTTTTATCGCTCTGTATAATTACTGTTATATCTGGAATTATAAAAGTTTGTGAATGTGTGCATCTTTACGAGTACTATACCCTTGTCACGCAAGTAGGTCGCATTGACTTTATACACTACTGGCGGGTTATGTTTTTTTCTCAATTAAAAAAATTGTTTTAAGTTTATTTCTTTGATCAATTAGGTTAAAACCTTAAACTAGATGACTATATGTATCTGTCTTTGCGCCAAATAACAAAAGAAGGTGACTGTGAACGGCAGTTACGATTTGACTAGGGTTTAGTTTTACGTTCACCTTAGGTTTTTATTTGTGGTATTTGGGGGGGGGGGGGGGTTGGGGGGGGGGGGAGAGGGGCGGGTAGGTGCAACCTGTATACATACAATTATACCTCCAATAATGAAACTTGCTATAGTTCAAAGTTGTTTTTACTCGTGACATGCAAACGCATTATATTTTAATTTATTTAATTTCACGTTACTGGCATTTTCAGCTATGATTGCTAGTTGACCTTGACTCGGAAATCGACTGTCTATGATTCACTCAGTAATTCATGTAATTTGCAATGTCTGATTCTCTTATATGATCGATAAGTTTTGTATCAATTTTCAGTATTCAGAATAAGCTTAAGGTCATATCTCCAAGTAATTTCCTGAACTTTTACAATATTTAAAATTATATTAAAATATTTGAACATTGCATACATTTTAGGGTTACATAATATTTAGAACTGAGCGTTTAAAGTGCTCTGAGAACTTGCCATGGTCTAATTTAATCGATTCCTACAGAGAGGCAGATTGATTGATTGATTGATTGATTGATTGACGGCAATTCGGCACACTATTTAGTTACAGTGGAAGTAAAGTGCGTTATGCAACGATATACACAAAAGCTGAACATCCGGTCTGGTCTGGGAGGGATTCAAACATGCAACAACTGGCTGTGAATCCAGTATGTTTACAAATGAGTAACTAAAATTGTCTTCCACGACGAATAGATGGATGTATACTGTATGATCTTAATTAACATTACCTGATTTAATTAATACTGCAACTTTAATTAATTCTGGGAGCAGTGGAGAGAATTGGATCACTGCACGTGCAGGAATTGCGAGTGCAATGATAGGAAAAACCCCGATATTTGGCTTCAAAACATCGTGCTGAAACTGACAAGATGAAACCAGATGAACAAAAAAAAATGTATTGTATCTTTATTGCATTCCATTTCATGAAGGTGTAATGGCCACTGTGTTAGATTAGTGTAATGTTACAGAATATAAAATTTGAAAAGTCTGCCCTTAGTCTCACTCCAGTGATCAAACTCGGAAAAACCTTAAATTATGATCAAATTGATTGACATTAAGTTAGCTGGTCAGGGTTCTTGCATTTTAGTCGGTTGATTTTTCTTTGGGATGGTGTATAATAACACATCAGCACATCAGTGACTAGATTGTACAGATGCCATTGGAATAACGTTTCTTGCCCAGAAATACACAACGTCAGCTGACCCTAGGATTGGAACCTGCGACCCTGCTGCTTTGAGGCCAGTACTACACCCTACGCGGTTCCTCCTGTTTTAGATTAGTCCCTAATTGATCATTACAATTCACTAAGTATTCAAACGCTATATTTCAAATGTTATTTTATCTGAACCAACAATGTGGAAACATCTAGCAAATGTATGTCAGTTGTTGTTGTGGTTGTTGTTGTTGTGTTTAACGCCATTTTTCAGCACACGATAGGCTGGCTATACATGGCGGCCAGTATTATTGGTGGAGGAAGAACCCGGTAAAACACCCGGAAAGAACCACCGACCCACTAGAAGCTACTGGCAAGCTTTCTTACATACCCACATTAGCCGAATCTTAGATTCGAACCTTCGCAGACATAGGTGAGATGGCAGTGATCCGTAACGGAGAGCGCTTTCGACCACTCGGCCACTCGGGGCCCAGTGTATGTCAGTATCCAGCTTGCAATTCAGTACTATTACTGCCTTAGGCATTGGTTGTTTGCATCATTTCGACTCATGCTGTATAATCGAGATGTCCTAATTCAGTCAATAGATTTCAACTGTTTGCAAGAGATCGAATTTTATTTTAAAGGTGTACTATTATTTATTAATAAAACCTTCATTACAATGTTAATTTTCTTTAGTTAAATTTTTTATTTAAAAAAATGTGTTTTCATCGAAATTTAATGTGAATAATGCAGAAGATGTGTCATACACATGCCTGTCCAGTTAAGATTTCATGTTAGTTTTCTGGACCAATACTAATCCCCAAAAGTGTGAGAGATAGGTGTGATTGAACTCATTATGTTTCTGTATTTACTGCAAATACATTTCATCGCTTTATAAATTACCCTCATGTACAACCCTTCCAAGAATCTGGCACACTCACCTGCTGTCAGGTAGATTACTTAGTGCGTTATCTTATGTTTTACTGTAAAACGGATTTGGCATTCATTTACTCCCCGTCCACTTGAAGGAATTTATTCTGAAATGAGTCATTGCATTAAATGTTTCTTACGTTGCAATTACCCATCCTTAAATCCAATTAAAGTTTTATACAAGATCTGTGTGCAGAGGTCAAGCTGAGATCTCTCTTAAATTCTCTCCTTTCTTCCCGATTGAAACTCTAGCTGAAGAGGTCTTTTTTCACTTCCCTTTCCTTTTCACGCTCCTGCATTTTATTTTGGTAAAAAACTAAAGGCATTTAATCATTCTCCAAGTGCGCGCGATGCATTTTCTCTTTAAGTCATAGCCTTTCAGATCAAGTGCAAGTGACGAATGAGACCATAGACTCATTTACATATATTATTTCTTATGTGGTAAATGTGTTCAAAAGTGAAGACCGTTTTATTATTGGCAAAGACTTCTTGATATAAAAGTCTGCTAAATAGTTTATAAATAAGGGACAAAGGCATATCATGAAGTATATGAGCATATTTTATAGATTATTATAGATTATTGGCATATCATAAAGTATATGGACATATTTTATAGATTATTGGCATATCGTGAAGTATATGGACATATTTTATAGATTATTGGCATATCGTGAAGTATGGGCATATTTTATAGATTATTGGCATATCATGAAGTATATGGGCATATTTTATAGATTATTGGCATATCGTGAAGTATGGGCATATTTTATAGATTATTGGCATATCATGAAGTATATGGGCATATTTTATAGATTATTGGCAGATCATGAAGTATATGTACATATTTTATAGATTATTGGCATATCATGAAGTATATGGACAAATTTTATAGATTATTGGCATATCATGAAGTATATGGGCATATTTTATAGATTATTGGCATATCATGAAGTATATGGGCATATTTGATAGCTTATTGACATCATGAAGTATATGGACATATTTTATAGATTATTGGCATATCATGAAGTATATGGGCATATTTTATAGATTTTTGGCATATCATGAAGTATATGGACATATTTTATAGATTATTGGCATATCATGAAATATATGGGCATATTTTATAGAATATTGGCATATCATAAAATATATGGGCATATTTTATAGCTTATTGGCATATCATGAAGTATATGGACATATTTTATAGCTTATTGGCATATCATGAAGTATATGTGCATATTTTATAGATTATTGGCATATCATGAAGTATATGGGCATATTTTATAGATTTTTGGCATTTCATGAAGTATCATATTTTATAGATTATTGGCATATCATGAAATATATGGGCATATTTTATAGAATATTGGCATATCATAAAATATATGGGCATATTTTATAGCTTATTGGCATATCATGAAGTATATGGACATATTTTATAGCTTATTGGCATATCATGAAGTATATGGGCATATTTTATAGATTATTGGCATATCATGAAGTATATGGGCATATTTTATAGATTTTTGGCATTTCATGAAGTATATGGACATATTTTATAGATTATTTGCATATCATGAAATATATGGGCATATTTTATAGAATATTGGCATATCATAAAATATATGGACATATTTTATAGCTTATTGGCATATCATGAAGTATATGTGCATATTTTATAGATTATTGGCATATCATGAAGTATATGGACATATTTTATAGATTATTGGCATATCATGAAATATATGGGCATATTTTATAGCTTATTGGCATATCATGAAGTATATGGGCATATTTTTTTAGAATATTGGCATATCATGAAGTATATGGGCATATTTTATAGATTATTGGCATATCATGAAATATATGGGCATATTTTATAGATTATTGGCATATCATGAAAGTATATGGGCATATTTTATAGAATATTGGCATATCATGAAGTTTATGGGCATATTTTATAGATTAGTGGCATATCATGAAGCATATGGGCATATTTGATAGATTATTGGCATATCATGAAATGTGGGCATGTTTTAAAGTATGGGCATATACAGAATGGGCATCTTGTTGTGATGGCATTAAGTAGACTTACATCAAACATGGTGTCGGTAACTGACACACCTGGCTACCGATTTGCTGTTGCCAGAAACTTTATTTTGGAACTGAATAAATAAAATTTCACACAGAACAGCTAAGTTCAAGTGTATAGTAAATACTGAAGATAAATTCATATCAACCAGATATACGGAACCAGTTTATAAAGCTGTCGGATTTGTGGAGCCTGCTCCTAACACTTAGCACCTTTCTCTACGACAAGACCACTATAATTGATTTGTTACATAAACACATGTTATACCATATATTCCGAGATACGGCTAATACGTGTAGTTTTTCATAGTAAATCAGAATGTATCCAACCAGACAGAACTAAGCAAAAGTAACGAGGTATCGACGCAAATAACGACCCTCCAAATATGGCGACATCATTTGCTCAGGTTAAGCCCTCAACTGCAGAAAAGATACCGAAATAAAACGAAAAATGGCAAAAAGCAATACATACATACACACAAAATGTAGGTTAAAAAAATATTTTGTGGGTTTTTTTTGTAACCTCTGAACAAATATTTGAGCTATGACGAAGGTAATTTTGAGTTTGTGAGAATACTCGAGTAGTTTTGTCAATAAGCCTAATTATAAGGGCCCTGATTTGGATTTACAGGAGGCTTGCCACATCGAGCATTCAAAGGGAAATTAAGACCTAAGTAATAGAGAACAATAAGGTTTATTGATACATTTTATTTCTTTGATCATTACATGGTGTAGTCTTATTGCCACTTTGAGAGAATGGTTATCAGCCTGCTGGAAATTTCCTTTCTTTATAGCATGTCCAGGAAGTTCAGAGGGGGTAATGGTGGGTGGGGTGATAAGCTCGTTAAAATTAGATTAACTAGTCCCAGCTTTTCAGCATTTGTACATAAGCCAGCCCCAACTTGCCAGAAGTTTTTGGAATAAACTCTAGGGGAAACCAGCATTAGTGCCCCTGAATTGGAAGAGAATAGTCTGGTGTTGAAGACAAATGCACCTATTGAAACTGCACACCTGAAAATCAGTTGTTGAAGCATTCTTGAAATGCCTTTTTAAACATCAAATTCTATGTACTGGATTTAATCCAGTACATAAGTCATTATTTATCTTCTTTGCTCATCAGCATACCCCATATCGGTGCAAAACTGCGAGTCAAAAGTCTCCTTGGTAATAAAACTGGCGGTCAGATTGAGTAAGAAAAGCAAATGTTGGTATCAAAACTGGGGTAAAATTAAAAATTTGGGGGTCTCTGAAGCGCCAATGTGGGTAAATGGAAACACTGTTGCTCATATTACCACATGAGTCTGACGTTTTATCAATAAAGTAAGGCAAAATCTCTGCAAAAATGAAATCACCTTATCAGTTATATAACCTATAAGGTGACTTCATGTTTTCAGAGATTTTGACGTACTTTACTGATAAAACGTCAGACTCATGTGATATTACCAATTATTTGATTTTGTGATTCATGCCCTTCCCCATAAAAAACCGCACAAGAAGTTGTTTTTGTTCTTTACAGCTGTGGTGCAGCTAGGATGCTGGGCTTGGTTTACAAAAATAATGTTCCACTTAATGACGAGTGTGAGACCCAATGTCTTCTGACCTATTGTGTATTGGTTGGGGATCTACTTGACTATTTATTGCACCATCACGAGTGTTAGACCCAATGTCTTCTGACCTATTGTGTATTGGTTGGGGATCTACTTGACTATTGCACAAAATTTAAGGCGTAATAATCAGTCACACATGCCTTAAAGTTACCTCTAATCAGTGATCACCTGTCACATACAGCCACTTTTACAAAGTCCCAGCACCAGATTATCCTAAACATAAAAACGTTTAAAAAAACAGTTATATTGAGACGACATTTTTTTTCACTTTCAGAGGTGGCAACTGAATACAGCTAACTTGTATTACTGATTCATATATCCTTGACATATTATCAAGGTCATAGGACCACCTTAATACATGAAATAGGTCTTAATCTCAATTCGAAAATCATCTTGATAAAATGTTTCCTTATTATTATGGGGTTTGACAGAATTCAAAATCAGATGGCAGTGGCTAACTAAAAGAAAACCAGGTATCCCAGCAGGAATTCAGTACCTAAAACAGACTCTGTGTGTGTGTGTGTGTGTGTGTGTGTGTGTGTGTGTGTGTGTGTGTGTGTGTGGAGGACGGGAGGGGGATTTTTTTTAAACGTCCCAGCAGGAATTCAGTACCTAAAACAGACTCTGTGTGTGTGTGTGTGTGTGTGTGTGTGTGTGTGTGTGTGTGTGTGTGTGTGTGTGTGTGTAGGACGGGAGGGGGATTTTTTTAACGTAGCTTTAAAAACAATTCAGTCATATCGCTACGATGTCTACAGTGTGGCAGTTTATAGTGATGTCTAGCACTGGGGCATCATGCCGCCGACACACAATCACATTATCCTGACACCAGGCGGACCATTCCTAACTAACCTCTTAATGCTGAACGTCGAGCGAGGTAGATATTTGTACCATTTTTGCAAGTCTTTGGTTTGCCTCGGACGGGGCTCGAACCCACGATTCCGAGGCGGACGCTCTAACCTCTAGGCCATTGGAGCGGTTACATGCTCTCAGTAAGCTTCAGTAATATGTATTTACCTGCTTATATGTTATTAACAATTAGTATTATTTGCAGATTGCAGAATATATACTGTATATATCGTAACAGAAAAATGTCAAAACGTAGCCCCAGGCTCATTGTACAAAATTTATTTAACATTGTATGCTTATATCTTTGACTGCATTTAAATCTGAAGCTCAGAATCACCATTACTAGCAAGCAGATTGTGTCCCCACAATAACAAAACCCTTAAAATGTAAGAAAATCTAGTAATCACAATTGAGATACAACCAAACTTCTTTCCTGGGTGGGGGGTGGGGTGGGGTTTCAATATAATAATTGTCCTGGATATTTTGTGCTTCTTACCTTTTGCATTATCATTATTAGGACATGTAATTTCTAATTATGTATGCATAAGTCTTATCTTCATTGCTTTGTACTCAAAATGCCAAAGGTCAATAAATCTCTCTCTCTCTCTCTCTCTCTGGTCTTGTGTAACACTGCATAGACAGTTTTTTTTTAAAATTTAAATGCAGCCTTGAACAAAGTAACAAAAACAATTTTTTTATTAAGTAAAACTATATATATTATTTGTATGAAATATGAAAGAAAATTAGAATTCTTAGGCAGTGATATCATTTTTTAAATTTTTATGCATGTAGAATAGAAGTTGCTAAAACATTTGCAAGGGGCCAAAAGGAAATATGATTTACTAAATTTATGTGACATACTTCTCTGCCATGTAGATACTCATTTGTAAAGTAGAAAGAAAGAGAAACAGATTATATTTGTATAGACATCTCTTAGTGTTAAATTAAAGGTACTTTTCAGAAATGCATTTTGATGTCCAACTCTGCATTATCTTATATGATTTTCATTTGGAATAAAGCTTAACATTACAGTACATACCTGAACGTTTTGAGTGTTTCACTGATACAGAAGTAGACATGCACTTATTTTCATAGAAAACTAGTAGAATAATTTTTTGTCTTGAAAGTATTTGCAAACAAACCATTGAAATAACACAATTTGTATATCAGTTTTGCATAAAAGCACGAATGCTTGAGTATTTTATCATGACTCAAAATCATGTCTCGATTTGTACTAACCCACCAACATTTTTGGGATACCAATTAAAATATGTACTTGCTGATAAGTCCAGCTTTAAATAACATGGACTCTTATCTTCTATCATAGATGCACTGACAGATTAAAGCCTGTTTATTTTGTTATAATGATTACTCCTAACTGCATAGACCCAGATCTGCAGTCACATGTGACAAAGCAGATTGAGGTATATGCAGTGTGCAGTTGGAATTGACTTATAAGCATGTATGTATGGAACATTCTATGCTTTATGAGTCAATTCAAGCATGTGATTATATCATTAAATCATGTGATGACTTCATTAAAGCATGTGATTATATCATTAAAGCATGTGATTATATCATTAATTCATGTGATGATTTCATTAAAGCATGTGATTATATCATTAATTCATGTGATTATATCATTAAATCATGTGATGATTTCATTAAAGCATGTGATTATATCATTAATTCATGTGATGATTTCATTAAAGCATGTGATTATATCATTAAATCATGTGATGATTTCATTAAAGCATGTGATTATATCATTAATTCATGTGATGATTTCATTAAAGCATGTGATTATATCATTAATTCATGTGATTATATCATTAAATCATGTGATGATTTCATTAAAGCATGTGATTATATCATTAATTCATGTGATGATTTCATTAAAGCATGTGATTATATCATTAAATCATGTGATGATTTCATTAAAGCATGTGATTATATCATTAATTCATGTGATGATTTCATTAAAGCATGTGATTATATCATTAAATCATGTGATGATTTCATTAAAGCATGTGATTATATCATTAAATCATGTGATTATATCATTAAATCATGTGATGATTTCATTAAAGCATGTGATGATTTCATTAAATCATGTGATTATATCATTAAATCATGTGATGATTTCATTAAAGCATGTGATTATATCATTAAAGCATGTGATTATATCATTAATTCATGTGATGATTTCATTAAAGCATGTGATTATATCATTAAATCATGTGATGATTTCATTAAAGCATGTGATGATTTCATTAAAGCATCTGATTATATCATTAAATCATGTGATGATTTCATTAAATCATGTGATTATATCATTGAATCATGTGATTATATCATTAAATCATGTGATGATTTCATTAAATCATGTGATTATATCATTGAATCATGTGATGATTTCATTAAAGCATGTGATTATATCATTAAATCATGTTATTTCATTAAAGCATGTGATTATATCATTAAATCGTGTGATGTTTTCATTATTTCATTAAAGCATGTGATGTGATTATGATTTTTAATGTAGCTTTAACAATTTTTCAGTCATATCGCTACGATATCTGCAGTGAGGCAGTTTATAGTGTTATTTAGCACTAGGGCATCATGCCGTAGACATGTGGCATGAAGACCCACCCAGTCACATTATCCTGATACCAGGCCGACTAGTCCTAACATTAACCTGTTAATGCTGAGCGCCAAGCGAGGCAGCTGTTAATACCACTTGTATTAACAGTCTTTGGTATGACTCGGCCGAGGATCGAACTCATGACCTCCCGCTTCCGCGGCGGACGCTCTAACCACTAGGCTACCAGAGCGGTGTGATTATAGCATTAAATCATGTAATATCATTAAAGCATGTGATTATAGCATTAAATCATGTGATGATATCATAAAAGCATGTGATATCATTAAATAATGTGATGATATCATTAAATCATGTGATGATATCATTAATGGATCATACAATACATATTTTTCATTTGTTTCCATTTCAGGCATGTGCTCCAAGTTATGTTTACTTTTCAACAAGGCTTGACAAAAGGGAGCCAGTTGGAGCCTGCTATTTGGCTCGTACATCATCACGGGATTATGTCAAATACTCTCCTTGCAGAACACGTATGTATAAATTTAATTATCTTAATAATCCTCATGTACAATACCATATGAAAAAATGTCTAATCATGCACATTCATTTCTTTACAGAGTTGTCTCCCTTAACCCATCGGTCTTATTAAGATTCATCTGAAATGCTTACTTACCAACCACATGTACCAGTAATACTGTGCCTTCAGCTATAGGTTGTAATGGCTGAAGCCAGATTTTGATATGAACCAAATTGTTGTCTTGGACCATGCTGACCCAACCATCCAAGTTCTGTCCTGAGGGCACTCCATATGCAATGATATTGACCCCTTCATAAGTAACTATGAAGGCTTGGGCTATATGAACTGTGTGGTTCAGACCCTTTCCATAGGGCAGTCAATACCAGTGTTATTGCCTTCTTTATAAGTAACTATGAAGGCTTGGACCATATAAACTGGGTAGCCTGGGCCTATTGCTAAGGGCAGCCAGTGATATTGCCCTCTTCATAAGCAACTTTGACAGCTTGGTTGATATGAACTTGGCTGTTTAGATCCTGTCCCAAGGGCAGTCCATAATGGTGATACAGCTTCTTCACAAGTAACTATAAAGGTTAGGCCAGATGAATCCAGTAGCCCAGACCCTTTTCCAAGGGCAATCCATGCTAATTACATTGCCTCTTGATAAATACTTAATGTGTAAGTGCATGAATTTGTTATTACTTGCAATCATCAGTTGTGATAGAAATTCTCAGATACCAAATTTATTTCAATACAAATATGTGGTTCATTCAGTCTTGAAAAGTCTGAAATTCAAGGGGTTATTTTTGAAAACATCTTTAACTTTACAAATGTTGCTTTTATCCTTGACATGTCCTTAAATTTGTTGAAAATCAATGTGATTTTCCCTCATAACTTTTTGAGATTATTTGTAAGAATACAAAACATTGAAACATTTAAAATATGTCACTTTTTAAGCGTTGTGATACTCTAATGGGTTGTATATTTATTTTTGTACACATTTATTATGTGATAAGTGATTTTATTATGTAGAAAAAGTTCAATTTCTGTAATACAATTATTCCTTGAAAACTTTTAAGTCCTAAACAGCTCTCGAAACATTCCTTAAAAAACTAAACTTTCCAGGCCTGTATTAACCAAAAACGACATTTATTGAAATTCTTGAACTGCGTTGTTGTGTGCAGACTTTCATCTCAATGTCACTGGCATATTTTCAGGGTTGTATAAATTATATAATGAACTAAATTTCTTCACAAAGGATAATGTAGAAAAAAAGTCATAATTCAACATACCGGTAATTCAAACTTGTATTAGTTTTAAAGCAAATCATTCAGAGGAAGAAGGAAAGTATGAAAGAAAATGCTCATTGGTAATGCTTGGTGAATGTCAGATGAGTCAGATTTGGAACACTTTGTTTTTTTTTGGTGCTGTTTTCTAGTACACTAGAGACTTGTACATGACATCATTTTACAGGACAAAAACTTGACAATACTTGGAAAATTCTGTCACCAACCTAGGAGTGTATCATATGATCCCCTTTTATGCAAAAAAGCAGTGTTGTTTGTTATACACATTAATAACAAACATTATGTGTTGATATGATAATTATAGTGGACAATTTCTGACAAAGTAGTAATACTTAGTGGGTCAGGATTAATCGGTTGTGTTTCTATTCACATCAATATGAATCTCTTGCCTTCTATGAGTGTTCCCATCAGTCTGTTCCCCTTTTGGCTTCTGTACAATAACTTTAGTTTTACACCATCCATGTATATGAAACTCAGTGGATTTGCTTGCACTCGGAGCAAGAAAGAAGCAAATTGATTTTGAAGTCAAAGGTCAAGGTAACTGTGACTGAAGAATAAAAATGACTTTTTCACAGTAATGTTATTGATAATTCATTGTCACAAACCTGAACCGAACTTTGTGGATGACATACTATTGGCGTAAAAAATAATTCAATTGATTTTGGGGTCCAAATATTAAAGGTTAAGGCAAATGTGACTGAAAATTGAAAAATTGTTTTGATACATCACAGACGAAGGCTCAAGTGTTTGAAGTATTGCACTAGGAATTGGAAAGAAGTCTAGTCAGAATCACTGAGAGAAAAAAAATGGGATTCACATAATAAAGCTCTAGAACACAAACATTGACCAATGATTTTGTAGGGCTTGCACCTAAAGCCTATTGGTTTAGCAGACAGATGATCAATGTGAAGGTAACTCATAGAAAAAAATGAGCTTTTTAGATTACTTGCACATAGGATGAGAAAGAAACCTGTACATTTTGGAATCTGAAGTATAAAGGTCAAAGGTCAAAGGTAGTTTGACATTTTGCCTAGAATGAGTATATTTACTTCTCTACAAAGTGCAAACAACTGAGAACAAGATGTTCCTTTAGTAGGTTCTGATTGACTGCTTTAATAAATACTAGACTATTGAGAGGTTGTTTATAGGGGCTATGTAAGTGACCAGAGTTATAAGTGAGGGACCATTGTACATGTACTAACTGATGTTCCAATAAGAATGTGTCTTCATGGGGAAGAGGAACACAAAAATGAGTATTTAATAAACTGAAACCCCCATTATAATTGGTTGTTAATAAACTACCTTGAGAATCGCCATGAAACTTTACATACACATTCATCCCTTTCTTTGGTTGGTCCTAAATAAAAATGGTGCTGATTTAAAGAAAGAAATGGTCTTATGTTGAAGTCTTTGAGATTCTTTTCAGCCAGTAGAATGTTAGTCCCTTCAAGGGAATCTTGTTTTTAAAAAAAATAACTAACATAAATTGTTTATAATATTGAATGTTCATAAATATTTGGGTTGCATAATATTTGTCATCAATGGCAGGGGACATTACTCTGTCCTTCAGATTTAGGGGACACAATATTTCAAAATGAGAAAGAACAATACTATACATAATACTTAATAAGTAAGTACTAAGATAATCAGTTTGCTTTGTACCATCATATCTTTTGTCTTCTGTTCTTTGTACTCTGATATTATCGTTATAAACACTTTATCAAGTAACCCATGCAAACATTTATCAGTCTGAATATCAGGTTCACCTGAAAAGAGCATCACTTTTGAATTTTCTGTTCCAGATCATTTTATTTTAATTGGTCACTCGTGATCTCCTTTACTATAAAAATTGCCATGTTTTCTGAATTGTTTTTCTTTAGAGCTAATAATTTATTGACTAAATACAAAACTATACATTTATGCAGGATTTTCAATTGAGAAATATGGTTCATGTTGTCATTAATTCAATTTTTAATGTACATTACACTAGTGACTATCACAACGTGGCAGACAAAAAAAACCAATGGATGTTTAGATTGCCAAAAATTTGTTTTCAGATGAATAGTGGCCATTCTAAAGTTGTTGTCACTGTCATTGACTTTGGCTGTTGCTAGAACCAATGTGCAATAAATAACAATATTTGATAGATTGTTCAATTTCTCCCTGGCAATAAAGCATAAATATGGTAGTCAAAATTTGGATATATAGAATGAGTTATTTTGGGAAACCTGAAATCCCACACCCATGGTGCAAAATCAATGCCAATTTTTGAGCATGACTAACCATATGCAATCAATTTTTTATATTATGTTTAGATCCTTTGTTTGCCATAGTGGCCAGGAGTGTATAAGCAGTGAGTGTTCAACTCTTTCAGTCTTGAAATAAATTAGGCAGCAGATTGAAGTTGTTCTGGTTTGAGCCAAGCAAACAGCATTATACTGCAGAAACATGCATTTCTGATTTGAGCCCAACAAACAACATACGGCTGTATGCCTAGGTCTTTCTGGTGTGAGCCAAGCAAACTACATTTGGCTTTGGACCTATGTCTTTTGGGTTTGATCCCAGCAAACAATATCAGGATGCAGACCAATGTACATGTATATCAGGCTTGAGCCCAGCAAATAGCATTAGACTGCAGACCCATTTCATTCTGGTTTGAGCCTGGCTGCAGAGTCCTTTTTTTCTGGTTTGATCTCAACAAACTGCATTATGTTGCAGACATTTATTTCTGGTTTCAGCCCATCAAACTGCCTTGAGTTGCAGACCCATAACTTAACAGTTTGAGCCATGCAAACCTCAAGAAGTTATATATCAGAAGTATCAGCCTTAATTTTTGTACTTTTTTTCTTCTTTTCCATCATTTTGTATTGTTTTCAAATCTATGTTGAGTAAAGCTTTTGTACATACACATTTAAATGAGTATGTATGTATGTATGTATGTATGTATGTATGTATGTATGTATGTATGTATGTATGTATGTATGTATGTATGTATGTATGTATGTATGTATGTATGTATGTATGTGTATTTATATATGTAGGTATGTAAAACTTTTGAATTTTATAAAAATAATTAAATTTGTGCAAATTTCAATCCTGTGATAAAATGCATAAACTGACTATAGTGCTTTTCATCCCATTTGGAACAACACAAAATAAAAACATTTGGATTGGCCAGTCTTAGTGTAGACAACAGTTAAATCAAAACTATCTTTCATTTGAGACAGTTCAGTATTGTTGCTAGGTACATATTCATGCCAGCAGGTATCAACATATTTTACTTCCTTGACACCTTTGTACAATTTTACAAGCAAATTTCGCTGGGAAAATCAAGCTATTTTTCATTTACAAATATTCATCAAGGAATCTTCAAAATGAAAACCATATTTTGGAAATGAAATGTATATGATTTAAGTTTCACCCTCATTTTCAGCCCCCACCCCCACCCCTTTCCCCTATTTTTCGGTTATTTTCAGATTCAGACTGCACCTTGTCTACTAATCATCAATCATTTTCAGATTAAGATGACCTGTTTTCCAGCATTCATTTATTTTTTTCTTCTTCAGATTAAGACCAGAAGAAAAGCTTCTTTTATTTACCAGCTTATTTTTAATTGTATAACACTTCAGTTAAAAATCATGGGATATTTTTTATCACATTTACAAATCTTAATTTTGTAAGTACATGTACTAATATAGGCATAGTTCATATATCAGCACATTTTTCTATCAGTTATTTTTTTAATGTATGCTTTGTATTTATAAATCATGTCCAACTGAATTGCGAAGACCCCGATATAATGAGCTGGCATTTCTGGATCTATGTAGTTCTTAGGAGTAATCCTTACAACACACAAACAGATACTGATATGCCTAATGTATTATGTGACAGATCAGGGTCTGTGCTTTGTGCAGTTGAACATAACTTATAAGCAAATAAAAATGGTAGTAATTATGCTTTTTTTCTCTTTCTTGCAGATTTTAGCCTCAGTTTTGCACCTTTTGTGTATAATTTAAATCAAATATTCTGTTTAGATGTTGTACATTTTTCAGTTTCAGACACAGGTGAATGAATGGGTGAATGGGTTCTTTTAATACATTAATTTAGTTTTCTTTTATGAGGTCAAGTTAGATTGATGAAAGAGTTAGAAATTATACTGAATGAGGAGATGATTAGATTTATGAGACAGATTATTTGTTTCCATTCCTTGACATAAATAGTGTAAATGTATATGGTGTAACCATTATCATCTTTCCAAACAGATTATAAGTTTTGTATTGTGTTAAAACTTACTTTTAGGTTACAGTAATTTACTTTTATTTTACAATAACTTATTACTGTCATGGGCATTCATGCTGCATGAACATGATTCGAATTTTGTCCATCATATTGACAAATATGATTCTAATTTTGTCCATCATATTGACAAACATGATTCTAATTTTGTCCATCATATTGACAAACATGATTCTAATTTTGTCCATCATATTGACAAACATGATTCTAATTTTGTCCATCATATTGACAAACATGATTCTAATTTTGTCCATCATATTGACAAACATGATTCTAATTTTGTCCATCATATTGACAAACATGATTTAAAGACATGCAACTGGAAGAAAAGATTGAAAATACAGTAAAACATGGATCAACTTTCTTGATGTTTCAGTCATGTCGACCATGGAATATTGGATTATCCTCTGGACTTAACAATTTGTTCCCCACCCCTTATTATTGAGGTTATTGTGATACCTGTGGTCTGTTCATCTTTCTGTTACTATTTTCTCAAAGTTCAAGGTGGAAATTTCCCACCATTGGTATATTGTTCCTATGTTAACCATATGTGAGAAAGGTATTTGTTTGAACTACACTTCTTGTTGTTTTTTCTTGAAGGGGACAACAACACAAATATACAAAATAAACCATTATATTTATATTTCTGCAAATTGTTCTCAAACTTTAAACTATAATCCAGTGGATTTATATGTATGTAATGGGTCTTGGGTTATGGCTGTGATCAAGATCAGATAGGTGTATATGGTGGAGGTCAGTGTATTATAAAACTTGTGAGGATTTGCCATGGCAATCCAAGTACAGTTGACTCCGGTTAACTGCACACCCTCAGACCCATCACGAGACCATGCAGTTAACCGGAGTGTGCAGTTAACCGGAGTACGGTACAGCACATTTTTAAGCATTGGGAAAAATCGGGACCAGCGTGATTACATGCAGTTATCCGGAATGTGCAGTTAAGCGATGTGCAGTTAAGTGGAGTCGACTGTACATGTAGTTGTAGTTATTATTATCATTGACCTCAATGAAATCTGGCATATCACCCAGAGGACCAGTATAATCTAATTAAGTTATAATGATCAGTTCATATACATGCCATAATGAAATTCCTCCTTCCTTATGATACATTTAATGATTTATAGTAATTTTATTTTAAATGCTTTCATCATGCATTTACTACAAGATTCCAAGCAACCAAAATGCTTGATATTCCTGATACTTTTTTAACTGGTAGTTCTGAAATTTGCTTGATGCCTTTTCTTCAGTATAATTTATTTTTTCTTCCTAGATTTACAAATTTATGAAATTGCTCTAAATCAGAGAAATATAATTTCCAGTTATGAGTAAATCAGAAAGTCAGTTATTGTAGCTCCAAGTTTCTGTATTTTGCAGATTTTATTCTGCCAGTTTGTCAATACATGGAATTTATATAGTGTTTAGTTTTCATGATTTTTTAGACATTTTATGATAGAACTCTGATGAACATTTATTATCAATTTTGGGGGAGTAATCCCTTACATGACAATGACTGCATGGTGCAACATTAAGTAATTACTCCAGGAGGCCTGAGCCGTAGGTGGAATGGGAAAAAGAGCTACCTAGGGCCCATCCCTGGGACCAGCAATTATTTTATAAACATTGTCCAGACCTAAATTAGTCCTACATATTTATGCAGTCATTTATAGAAGAAAAAAAACTATTACATGTATATCCATTATATTAGTTGAAATTTCTTCTATCTTAGGTTAAATATAAATGTCCTGGCGTGAAAGAAAAGCCAAGGCTGTCCACAAATTAAATGGTCAATCCTTTAGTGAGGTTGATGGACAGAACTATCAATTACTAAATTTACATAGTTACAGAAATTCAGTTATTCTTACTGTCCTGAGTATTACTTGAAGGACAAGGGAGGTAACTAATTTTATTCTCTGGCTGTAATATTGAGGTCACTGTGACTGAGAAGGAAAAAATTGGTTTCCAGACAATAACTGTGTTCTACATTACATACCTCAATCTTATGTTGTGGATAGCTTGTTCTTGTGGTAAGGAAGACGGCTTTAGATTTTGGGACAAAAATTTCAAAGGTCAAGATCACAAACGGAAAGAAGAAAAATGGTTTCCTTATAATAACATTAGTTTTATATCACAGACATGGCCTTGTAACTAGGGTAAAAAAGTAACCTATTGATTCTGGGGTCAAAAGTTCTCAGGTCAAGATCACTCTGTTGGAAGAAAATGCTTTTTGTTTACTTTTAAACATTCAGTTATGACTCAGAGGATTTTTATACTTTTGATTGACATATAATGTGTATTTCACTGTACTCTCATTATAAATTTATTTTACCATTATTTACCATTAATAAATTAAAACATTATTTGTATTTTTTAGAATGATGAAACATTGGCTAAAATAAATGCATATACCCGGTTGACCCTAGCTTCCACCCGAGTTGAAACGGACAATCAAGTCCCTTTAACCTTGCTCACAAATGTTTTCAAAGGTCAAATTTTGAAATAGAATGGATTCTCTCTCATAGGAATACTTTTAGATAAATATGGCAAGAGACCTATGTTAGTAGATATGCTTACATATTTTATCCATCTTTCTAAAATAAACATACTGTACATTGTTTTAAAAGACCAGTAATAGTAAATTATGATCAACTGTAAATTGTTATATGTTTTGGCATTAGTACATTACAATACAATATACATGGTTACAAAAGTCAGTAATTAACTAGCACATTGTTGCAAATATGAGTCATAGTACATTAACCCTTTGAACCCTAATCTCCCCCATATTTCGACACAATAACCCGAGCCTCCCCAGCAATTTTTGACAATTTTATAAAAAAAGTAAAATTTTCCAAAATAAAAGTAATATTATGCCTTAGAATGATAATCCACTATGATATAACAGCAAATATCAAATTGTCTCTTTTCAAACATGCTTATAAAATGCTTTTTATTACTATGACTATGTAACAAACTGTCTCGAAATTTTGTTCATGTTGTACCATTCATGCAAAATCTATATTTCACTGACCATCTAGCGAATAACATAACACAGGCCTGGGATACCGGCCTGTTGGGTTATGGCGGTAGATAGCTAGGCCAGTATACCGGCCTGTCGGATTATGATGGTAGATAGCTAGGCCGGTATACCGGCCTTTCGGGTATATACACCATTACAACCGGCCGGTAAACTGGCCTGTAGGGTTCAAAGGGTTAAAATACACTGTACATTGTTGCAAATATGAGTTTTAGTACATTATAATACACTGTATACTGTTACAAAGATCAGTAATATTATATTACAATACACTGTATATTGTTACAAAGATGAGTCATTGTACTGTACACTGTTACAAAGACCAGTAATAGTAAATTATAATACACTGTATGATGTTACAAATAAGAGTCATAGTACATTATAATACACTGTACATTATTGCAAATATGAGTCTGAGTACATTATAATACACTGTACATGTTTACAAAGGTCAGTAATATTATATTACAGTACACTATATATTGTTACAAAGATGAGTAATATTATATTACAATACACTAGCAGCAGAGAGGGCGAATCGGACAACATATTTTTAAGTAATCCCTCGTAAATAACGGCTTAAACCAATGAAATCAGGCCAAATGTGTGTGTGAATCTGATATCGTTTCATGGATTAGGTCCAAAAAAAAATCAATGAAATCAATGAAATCAAAAAAAATGACTAATTTTCAACCGAATATTATTTGGAAAAGAGATTACAACATCGATGTCACTCGCCCTCTCTGCTGCTGGATTCAACCGAATATTTGATCCAGTCCGATACGATATCGTGTTCGAGGGTCATGTAAATTTATTGTTATAAATCTGTGTGGGGTAGACTGAGCATGACTAAAGAAATTTCTAAATTGATTGAAATCCATATCGGAACACCATGTCTGCCAAATATTTCGTAGCGTATGTGTATCAACTCCATTAAACACACACAACACATTACAATTATCGCGAATCACTTTTGGTATTTGTGTGTAGCGTTGAGTGACATAGATCACGTCCGTGTTTTTATGCCTGCCTCGGGAAAATATTCTAGCAGGATTTTTT
Source organism: Unio pictorum (assembly GCA_030141615.1). Classification (NCBI taxonomy): domain Eukaryota; kingdom Metazoa; phylum Mollusca; class Bivalvia; order Unionida; family Unionidae; genus Unio; species Unio pictorum. Next base: position 6,537,764 of record JARLTB010000094.1, on the reverse strand, counting down.
TGTTTATCTAACATTACATCGTCGTATACAATTAAATTGTTGATACTTCCATCGAGGTCTTCTACTGATGGTGCCTCGTCAATATCGGTTATAAATTCAATAACATCCTCACCAGCAATCTCTGAAGCGTTTTCATTAAAATCTTTTAGCACTTCATAGCATCGTTGGTCGTCTACGCTAGGGGCAATTAAATACAACTTATCCCACTTCATCCATCTCATTATTAAATTGAGCAACAATTGCGTTTTACCGGATCCAGATGGTCCGATTATAATTGCGCGGATAGAGTTTGGTAGCGCTGCATGATGCTTAACTGGTTCTCTTGTTTTAGTTGCTGAAAAATCAATTATATTCATATCTCTATACATAAATTATGGATCTATATTGTGTGAAGTGTAAGACGCGTACTGGCACAGATGACTTGACGACGATTACAACTAAAAATAACCGATCAGCGCTTTCTGGTAAATGCGTACAGTGTAGTACAAAGAAATTTAGATTTGTTTCTAAACCCAAGGAACCTTTAAAAAAAAACGAGGAGGTGATATCGCTGCCAAGTTAGCAAAACTCCCTGGAACTCCATGGGCAAAATACCCCGGAGAAAAACACCTTCCAGGGTATAGTTATTGTGGACCGGGAACAAGACTTGATATCAGACTCAATGATCAAAATCAGCCCCGATCCGGTGAGGAACCAATAAACGCTATTGATAAGGCCTGTCACCTTCATGATGTGGCTTATAAAAGCAGCAATCTGCAACACAGGCATCTAGCAGATGTGAAATTAATTCATGCGTTAAATGCTATTCCTGATAAATCCTTCAAAGAAAAATTGGCTTCATTTTTGATAAAATCGGCTATGAAAAGTAAATTGATGTTAGGTGCTGGTAATTAATAACAACATGGAATCTATTTACTATTCTCCAAAAGGATACTGGAGGGGTAGCGCTGCAATCAATAAACTCGCTAGCGCTGCAAAGGTGAAAAAAACCACTGCGGCTCATTGGTTATCCAAACAGGCACTATGGCAAATTTACTTACCACCGCCTAAACAAATTAATTTCTCGCATTTTGATGTGACTGTTCCTAATGAAGTTCATCAGGCTGATCTATTATTTTTGCCACATGACCACGGTTACAAATATGCGTTAACTGTAGTTGATATTGCAAGTCGATACAAAGAAGCAGAACCGTTAAAAACAAAATCGGCTACTGAAGTGGCTTCTGCATTTGAGAGGATTTATCGAAGGAGCCCTCTGCACTGGCCAAATCTGTTACAAGTTGATCCGGGCAAGGAATTTCAGGGTGCAGTGTTATCTACAATGAAATATCACAATGTCGCTATCAGACGAGGGCACACTGCGCTACTTCGTGATCAGGCAATTGTAGAACGATTTAATCGGACTCTTGCTGAACGGTTATTTGGATATCAATACGCAAAAGAATTCATCCAAGAAAAAAGATCCCGTGAATGGGTTAAGAGATTACCAGGTGTAGTTACCGCACTGAATAACGAGATTACTAGAACCATCAACATGAAACCTATCAACGCGATTAAAAAGAAGTCGATACCTAAAATGGAAATTCAAAAAGATTTTAGCGTTTCCGAACCAATTCTTGGTAGTAATATCATTGTGAGGTACTTATATGAACCAGGAGAGCTTGAGGGTGGCAGAAAAAGAGCTACTGATCCTATTTGGAGTGTTACTGCACACAAGATATCTAGTATAACACGATCAACTGGTAGACCTCCAATCTATAAACTGGATTCAACTGCCCCTCAACGGGGTTTTACTAGACAACAATTACAAATAATACCCGAGGACACTCAATTGCCACCGCATGGTCTTAACTAGCACCCTTGCGTCTATTGCACTCAAGACAAGTCAACATCACATTGTTTCTGACATGACCGAGACTGTTATTTTTTCTGTCTACGGTAAATTGGCGAGGATCCTTATCCGAATACTGCCAACGCATTATACAATTGCAACTTGCGCAGTGATTATTCTGTTGTTGCTTCAACGCAATTATTAATTCAGCATCAATGTCAAATTCTCGCTGTTTTTTTTTTGTCTTGTTGTTTGTAACCGGAGAGTTTTTTATCAATAATATCATTATCGTCACCAATGATTTCATCATCGCCACTGGCTTCGCCAACGACAATTCTTCGAAGTTGATTTATTTTTCGTACTCTGGATACTGAAAGATAGACTAAATTCGACCATTCTATGCGATTATCTACCATCCAAACAATTGTATCCGATATAGTCAATCCCTGTGAAGAGTGTATTGTTGCTGCGTATCCTAGCGTCCACGGGGATTTATTAGCACGCAATGCATCTTCAACGACATTGATATCAACCAGCACAATATCATTTAATACGAGAATCTGCTTTTCACTCTGTCCTGGAATATCAACTTCAATGTTCTGTTTTCGTGTATCTGATGGCCTATAACAAAGAGGCACTGGAAGCGTTGCAAATTTTTGTTGATGCAATTCAAATAATTTCATCTGAAGTGTATCCCTGACTATTTTTCTACTTGCAATGATCAAATCATTTGGTCTCCACGCTTCCCAAAACTCATTCATGGGAGTTTCCGAAATTATTTCACGGGCTATTTCACACTGGATTTTATCCGGTTGTAATCTAATTAGTTTCTTAAATTCTTTTAATTCATTATCAAGTGATCTATGATCAGTATCAATTTCTTCATAATAGTCTACAAAACCCTTTAGCCATTCATGTGGGGAAGCACCGACAAATGGTGGTGGTTGGCCGTGATCACCGCACATGACGATTTTTGTATTTTTCAATAACAACCACTCAAGAAATATTTTTAAGACATCTTCTGACACTGTGTCTATTTCATCCCAAATCATGATTTCAGGAATAAATTTCTCTCCCATGCGCTCAGGAGTCCACTTATCTCCCTTCCATCGGAAAAAACTATGATAGGTACAGGCATTAACCCCTCTCTGTATCATCTCTCTTGCAAGTCTGTGTGTTGGTGTTAGTACAATCATGTTTGATTTCCCACGAAATAACTCAATTGCCCGGGTTGTTTTTCCTGACCCACCACAACCGTTTAAATAAACTGTTTTATATCTACAGATTGGATCAGAAATCGGTGGTGCATTAGAAAATTCTGATTGAATCTCTTTGAGATTCCGATAATTATTTTCAATGGTAACATCTGCTGATTGAATATTATCATGAAGCATTTCCTTCTTAATTCTCCATGTCCCCCATTTCTCGTTGTCAGTAGCCTTAAAATCAGCCATTTTGCTATTTATGTAAAATGAGTCAGTAGCAACTCTAACTGCGGTGGTAGGAAATCTATTGATCATTGAAAACAGATTGATAGAAGCATAACCGAGCATAGAAGCTCTCAAATGTGTGTACTGCGGATGGTATCCATCAGTGTAAGTAACAATTGTACCCAATTTGGTTCCATCGGACATAAATGCGTCCTTACGATTGACATATAGGCCCCTATTCGTTAAATCCGTGATTACAAAATCGTATTCAGCATTGTCTATAATCAATCGTGAAGAATATTTCGTATTATCATCTTTGCCACCTTGGGTAAATTTACCGATTATTCTTCGTCCAAGATTTTTTGCTTCATTGTTTCTGATTTCAAATAACTGTTTGGACCAATCCATGATTTGTTGTTCATTAAAATCAGGAAACAGTTTTCGCTCTTCGCTAATTATTTTTTCTAGATCAGGTTGGGGTAACCACACTGATTTCTGTGCTCGATAGGATATAATTGCTTCACTGACAATTAATGATTTTAACATCTTACAATCAAGCATATACCGTAATAACACTATTGGCATCCAGTGTTTTTCAGACATGTGTTTACCAATCCAAAGATAACTACACGGATGAAGTCCTTCAGCCATTTCAAATGATACTACACAAGCGAATCCGGTTAAATCAAAATGTGGCAGTGGTCCATTAATAGCAACACGGGTCATTTCGTGTGTAGGGTGTCCAAATCGTTTGAAATATTTCTCGCATTCTCCATACCCGAGAAAACTTCCTGGATAACACGCAATCATATCAACTGAAATAACGGTATCAGTGTCGTATTTTGTATTCCATAATCCTCCATGGCTGTATTCAAGACAGGATAATTTGACATCTGATAAAAACTCACTTCGTGTTGGTTTCCACGCGTTTTTCTTTCTAGCAAAATGTGCTGCAATTGATGGTACTGTAAAACAGTTTGCTAATAATTGATCGTTGTCTTCCCCCTCTCCAGAAAACTCACTAGCTAGTTGTTTCATTTGATTATGCAGTTCTTCGGTACGATATAATTCTCCGTTGGGTCTTACAAACTGATCAAATCTACATTCTTCGTCTGAAGTACTATGAAATAGCCACATTGACACAGGATCGTTTTTACTCAAATGGTAAATAGCATCAAATAATTTCTGCTCTGAAAAAAACTCTTCGGTTTGGGATAGATATTTTACGGTTCTATCCCGTGGGAATATTGTTACTGCAGATGACCACGCGTGTGCGTTATGATCAATAATTTCAATTGGGGTTCCTTTTGATTGATATTTCGATTCGTATAATACTTCACCGGTGATTGTTCTTACTGATATTGGAAATCTCAATGATGTTTCTAATTTAGTTATATCCTGAATTGTTGCCCCATTCTCTTTTACCGTGAACTCCCATTCGGTTATTTTTTTTCGTCTTAGATCAGTCAGTTTATTTCCCCGGGACGCATTTGTGAAGTGTTCTATTATTCGTTCTGCTACACAATTGAGCCTTGTCGAATATTTCATGGGTGCTAGTTTTGAAATATCAGGTTTTTCATTGATCGGATATATCCCGTAAACAACTACTGTTACAGGATAAGATCTTTCGTAGTAGGGTTTATCAAGTCCAGTCAACATTCCTGGTTGGGAATCTTGATTCACAGTGACAGTTCTGTTGTTCCTGAGAATGGGTTCAAATTTATCCCTAATAATCCATTTTCCTTTATCATCGTTAATGAATTTCATTCGAAAAATATTTCTTTCTTTCCCAAGACGTGAAATGATCGCTGCTGCTTTTTTATCATTCATGGTAGCGTCAAAACCACCACGAATTCGAAATGTTGTCCAGCAGTGAGATGCTCCATCACGCTTGAATTCCTTAAAACAGTCTCTGATTTTACTAATTATGACTTTATCAAGAATTTTATTCTTGGGTGTATTAGAAACTATATCAAGATTGAATTGAGCATCTTTCCAGGGTGATCTCATGTTTCCGTCTACTACACGTTTTTTGGGTTTATCGATATTAAATTTAGGATTGATTTTCAATAATCTCTTAAACTCTTTCATGTTTCCGTCTATTGGACGTTTGTTACGTTTTTTAGGTCTATCGCGATTAAATTTAGGATTGATTTTCAATAATCTCTTAAACTCTTTCATGTTTCCGTCTACTACACGTTTTTTGGGTTTATCGATATTAAATTTAGGATTGATTTTCAATAATCTCTTAAACTCTTTCATGTTTCCGTCTCTTGGACGTTTTGGACGTTTGGGTCTATCGAGATTGATTTTCAATAATCTCTTAAACTCTTTCATGTTTCCGTCTACTACACGTTTTTTGGGTCTATCGAGATTAAATTTAGGATTGATTTTCAATAATCTCTTAAACTTTCTATCAGCATTGAATTGAGCATTTTTCGAAGTCAATCTCTTGAACTTCTTCATGCTATAATTAAAACAAGCATTTAAATGAAAGATTTATGTATAATGAACCAATGCAAATGGCTTATGATTGGATCAGTAATCCCGTGTAACAAATCATGCAGAAATGAGTTCTGTGGGTATCATATGCAGAGTTTTCGACGTGGAAGCCTTGGTCCGTTACCTTGTATTCGATGTGGGGTTGGGGTCAGGGGAAAATCACGATTATGTCTGAATTGCGGTGGTAAGCGATACAGGGAATTGAAGCGTTATTATGATAAAAGAATAAAAAATGGGCAATCCATCAGAAATTTTGACCCTGAAAAAGTCTCTGACCTTGACAACGTCACTGACAAAATCATAAGAACCCCTCAAGACTACATTGAAAGATTCATTATTGAACCAAACACTGAATTAGACAAACAATAGTATTATGTATACGAATGAACCAAGAATTCAGACAGCACCCCTTGATTACAAATTATGAAGCATCCAGTGATGGTACTGTCAGAAACCGTAGACTGAAGAACCCAGTTGGTGCTGTGAATAATCAAGGGTATTTGAAGTTTCGCGCTGGAAAGAAATTTTATCTCAATCATCGTTTCGTGTATGAATGTTTTAATGGATTGATCGAGGATGATTTTGTTATTGATCACAAGGATTCTAATCCAAAGAATAATTCTGTATCAAATCTGCAGGCTATCACACAGAGTGAGAATTCCAAACGGGGAAAGACTGGGAAGTACTCAAAAAAAGCGAGACCTGTGAAATCTTTGAATACAATAACTAATGAAGAAAAAATATTTTCATCTATGAATGAAGCCGGTAAATTTTTCGATATTTGTAGACCCTCAGTACAAAAGGTTGCAGAAGGGATAACCAAAACGGCTATTTCAAAAAATCGCGGGCAAAAAGTTCAATTTAGTTATGTCTGATGCGTCATATTTTTCAATTAGAGATATGTCATTGTTATAGAATAATGAATTCTGAAAACATGAATAGCATCATAGTTGAAATAGCAAAATTGAAAAATCAGGATATCAAACTATCAGATGGGTTAAATCCTGATCAAATTGTGTCTGATTTTCAGGATATAGAATACGGAGTAAACAACAATAAATATATGCTACCAAAGAAATATGCACTCATCAAAAAAATTCAGAATTCTATTAGAGACTCTCTTTCATTTTCCAGTGACATCAGTGTGTTTGTCCCGTTGTATACTATCGTAGAACGAATACGAAAAGAATTAGGTAACGAATACGAATTGAAAAAAGAAGTCAACTCTAAAGTTAGAAACCTACGAGCATTAATTCAAGAAAATTGATTGCCCGACCATTGATTGCCCGATCATTATCATTTTTTGATTGCCCGACCATATCATTTTTTTTTTAGCCGACCCTCAAGGGAATGTCAAAAATTGAATGAGGAAACTATCAGTATTATTTATTTTATATACAATTATGATACTTCCCTCATCATTGATAACGTCCTTAAAACAATCAAATAACACTTCCATGACTGTGTTAAAAATCATCCGACATGTCAAAATAGAATGGAGAAAGTCACAGTATTAATTATTTTATATACAATTATGTGACTTTCTCCATCATTGATAGAACCATTAAAACAATCAAATAACACTTCCATGACTGTGTTAAAAATCATCCGACATGTCAAGTGTTTTACAATTGAAAAATGGTTTCTGATTTCAAATAATGGTCAATGAAGCATTAACAACCCGATTGGCTCGTGAACGACTAGATGCAATTAAGAGATTTGTACCAATTCGTGACTCTGTACGGAATAAACTGCAACAACGACAGAGTTTACAAACGGATTTTGCTTTAGGGTCTGAAGAGTTGTTTAAACCAGTAACCACAGTAACGAAAGGGGTAGAGCGTGCTATACTGGGAGATGATCCTGACGGTAAAAGAAAAGAAGAGGGTCTTATTTCTGTACTTGAAAAACTAGCAGCGAAAACTGAACAAACTGAAAAAACTGATCCGAAAAAAACGACTGTTTCTCTGTTGAATAAATTTACTGATCATGCTAAAATAGTAATAAAAAAACCTAGTTTATTGAAACCAAAGGATTATCAAGCCTTTGGTAATTTTGCTGCTCAAAGCTATAATTCAAAAAAAGATTTTTTAAAGGACGAGTATAAGAATGATAGAATATCAAGTAATGATTGGTCCGATAATTTGTATAAACTAAATAAAGGGATTGGTCGTTTGAATAAGGATGAGATGGGGTACAAGGAATTTCAAAGGGGAATTAGTAATTATAAAAGAGAACAAATAGAAGAGCGACAACGAGAATTAGAAGAACGACGTCAAACACCAACACGTAGACAAAAAAAAAAACAACTACCACCTGATGATGATGATGATGATTTAGAAGAACGACGTCAAACACCAACACGAAGACAAAAAAAACAAGAAGAACCTAATGATGATTATTTACAAGAAACGGATTTAGAAAAACTAGATGAAGCAGCTGGTTATAGCGGAAGTGGACTGCAAAATCCAAGGATTAGTTTCTGTCCTGATAGTGTTATCAATGATATATCACGATTAGATGTTCTTGTAGGAGGATTCCGAGCTGGAAATAACTCTCCAGAAATAATTAATGAAGCAGCTGATATCTGTAGACGGTTATTTGCCGGCGGTATCATGGATATCAAAACATATCGAGATTTCATTGACGAGTTAGCAAATGGGTATCATAGTGATTAAATAACAATTGAAAACACTATTGTTTTTATAATAATGATCATACATTACAATCATGATAAACCAACCCTCGTCTATGTAGTTAATTCACGGTTTCCAGTTTATAAAGCATACTATGGAGATGGTTTAGGCAATACCATTTTAGGATTCTTTTCAAGAATGGCCCCAAAAGTGATGCCGTTAGCTAAACAATTATCAATGAAAGCCATTGATGTTATTCGTGATAAGGGTATTGGTGCTGTTGGAGATCTTGCCGGAAAGGCATTTTCTGCAGCAAAAAATAAAATAACATCATTAGTAAAATCACGAAAAAAGAAACCGTTACCGTCTACAGCAGAAATGCCTGCCAGTGTTAGTAAAATAATAAATAACGCAGTAGATGAAAAATTAGCATCGATGGCTTTAACCCCTGACGCAAATATGATAGCAGGAAGTGGCTTTAGAAAACGCTAGCGTTGAAAATCGTTTACGATGATGAAAATTGCTAGCAATTTTCCAATTTAGACTCTGATAAATAGAATAAAATGTTCAAAAAGTCACGTGATCCAGCATTTGATATAGACGCCCCAGTTGGCAAGGATGATTCTGTACGCGATTATCAATATTACGCCTATCATGCCATAGACTCAAATAGTCGATCGCGAATTGATCTTCAAGTCCATGATACCAGTAAATACTTTCTACCCTGTGAAGCGTTTATTGAAATCGAAGGAGAAATTGTAACAGCTGCTGATACTCCTGCTGTACCAGCACCGTATCCAGCTGGTACTCAAGTCGGTTTTGTCAATAATGGTATCATGGCGTTATTTGAGAGTGCAAAATATCTCATTGATGGAAAAGAAATTGAGGCGATAGATCGCGATGTTGATGTGGCTACAACAATCATAGGATTAGCGAGATATTCTGATGATTATACAAGATCAGCAGGACCTTCTATGATGTTTGCAAAAGATATTACAAATACCGCTGGAGGAAATCAATTTGTTGTAAGACGACCAAAAAAACGTGATAATAGTGATGCTGATGTCGAGAATATGATTATAAACAAAGATGATGATTTCAATCTAGGAGCTGCAACACGTATTTTAATGTTGCAAGGAGAGCGTAAATCATTTTCATGCGCGATTCCACTGCATCACATATTTGGATTCTGTAGAAACGTCAGAAAAGTTATTTATGGAGCTAAGCATACAGTATCACTTGTACGAAAGGGTGATGATAATGACGCAATTTGGAGGATTCCAGCAGTTGCTGCAAATCCAAATGCTGATGCCGGTAAAGTCAATTTAACAAAAATATCATTGTGGATGCCAGTGTTGACTCCAGCAATCACCGCAGAAGAACGATTACTATCATTTATGGACCAAGGGGGAAAGTCGTTGTTGAGTTGGTTATCAGTGAGTACAGATGTGAAGCAATCAGAGCTGAACGGGTTATTCACGTGGAACCTAGCATCAAAACAAGGTGTTGCTGCGCCACGTCATATATTTATTGCGTTACAGGATAACACACGAGTTGGTAATCAACAACGAAGTCATATGATATTTGATCAGTTAGGTGTTAGAGAGGTCTCACTGAGAATAAACGGCCAACAGGAACCATCCGAGGATATACAACTTGATTACACAGAAAATCATATTGCACGAGTTTATCATAGATTGTTGTCATTTATGGCACGTGATCAAAATGTGGATACCGGTCTACAAATATCACAGTATGATTTTAAAAATCTGTATCCGATCTATTACTTCTCACTGGAACATCTTGATTTGATGAGACAATCTGTTGTTGATATACATTTTAGAGCCCGTGTAAACCCTGGTGTATTGCTAATTATAGAGCGGTTGCTGTCATTCTCAGTGATAAATCAATGCTACTTGAAGGTGTTGGAGGAAGAATGAGAGTGGTAGATGCACCAGTGGAAAATCTTTAAACGATTTTTCCATTAGAATCAATCTATTATGTATAATGTCATATAGTGTTATTAGTGTTGCGTTAACTCCTGGTCAAATCAAAAAATTGCAATCAGAATCGGCTAAAAAATGTGGAACCACAATCACGTTGAAACCTAATCAAATGACTGGTGGTGCAAATAAATTATCGCTGACAACTCGTCAAATAAAACATTTCAATGATGCACTTGTAGCCAAAAAAGGTGTCCAGATTACTCTTTCTGCGGCTGCTATCAAAAATATGATGAAAATAGGCGGTATATTTCCGTTGTTTGCTGCGTTACCAGCATTGATTGCAGCAGCAGCCCCAGCAGTGGCGAAGGCAGCAGCGTTAGGAGCCGTTGGTACTGCAGCAGGAATGGCACTAAAAAAGGCAACTGGACAGGGTTATAAAAAAAGGGGAAAGGGTCTAAGACTACCAGGAACCCCGTATTCATGGTACAGCGGGAGATCCGTTCACGGATCAGGCCTGAGACTACCAGGAACGGTTTATTAATTGAGGAATCTTCGATGGTTCCCATGTCCAATTTTGATTTAATGGATGCTGCTAAAAACCTAGCGATTAAAAATTTCAGAGGTGTTTTTATGAAAGATCAATTACCACATCAACCAAATAAAACTGAAACAGGTATTATTAATCTCGATAACAGCACCGGACCTGGAACTCACTGGGTTGCATACGCTATTGATCCACGTGGGATTGTCTATTTTGATTCATATGGATTAGCCCCGCCAAAAGAGTTTATGCGTTATATAAAAACTTTTCCAATGAAGACTTGGTATTCTACGCTACCAACACAACAAATCAATGACCCACCAATATGTGGCAGCGAAGTATTAAATGTCCTTAACACTATTTCAGCATCTAGAAAACCACCACACATTGTCGTAAATGACTACACCAGCAATCGCTTTTTAGAGAGAGAAAGAGTTTTACAATAACATGATTGATATTTGGGGAAGACCTCTGAAACCCAAACCCGATGACACTGCAACCCCTGATTCTATCAAGGATATAACAAAAAAAATTAAAGATGAAATCGCTGAGACGTTGAATTTAGTAAATGTTGATCCTAATGAGATAGTTGTATTTCAAGACAAACAGGGTAAATTGAAATCTAGTAATATTTCTCTGGATGATATTTTAGTTAAACAACAAAACGCAATCGAGGATACTATCGCGTTATTTTCCGATCAGGGTAAATTGAAAACCAGTGATGTGTCGTTGGATGATATTTTAGTTAAACAACGAAACGCAATCGAGAACACCGTTGCGTTATTTTCCGATCAGGGTAAATTGAAAACCAGTGATGTGTCGTTGGATGATATTTTAGTTAAACAACGAAACGCAATCGAGAATACTATCGCGCTATTTTCCGATCAGGGTAAACTCAAACCAGGTGTACTTTTTTCGACGATTACAGATCGATTAAAAATTCTCAACGATGAGTTAAACAATTCTGTGTTTGTACTAACAACACTTGAATCTAGAATTGAAGAACACATAAAACAGTTTACCGCATTTCGTAGAAATATCATTGATAAATTTATTGGAACTACATTCGATAAAATTGAACTAAAACTACCGGATATCAAAAAATCCATCGATGAGACGAAAACCTTCACCGAGGACATCAAAGGTGATCTTTCGAGGATGATAACAGTTATTGAAAAAGCAAAAATTCCTCATGAGAAAACCAACAACGTAGTATACACAATCCAACACGGATCATTTGCGTGGACACCTACAAACAACAAATTAGATATCACTGCAACCGTCAAGGGTATTTATCGATTAACACTAGTGACACCACTGACTCAATTTAATATTTCATCGTCGAGTTCATCTGGGGTCAATAATACGATTTCAACGATCATCGACAAGAATACAACTGAAAAGTTCACAATCACATCTACTGATAAAAATTTGGTTAGGGTCTCAACAACGTGGTATGTGGAATTCGTAGCAGATTTAAGTAAATCGTAATTGAAAACGCTAGCGTTGTTAAAATAAAAAATGATTTCATCATCGCAATATCGTTATGATCAGGTCAGAGAATTTCAAACTAGACTCAAAACCCTGTCTGAGGAGTATGCAATGAAAATTAAAAAATATCGCAGGAGAATTACCGCAATTGATGTTACCGTGTATTCAGTGAGTGGTGTAATCACCGGAGCTGGTATTATACTGTCTTCAGTGACAATGATGGCTCCGATAGCTGTTCCAATTTGCATTTCTGCGGCAACAACAATCGCTGGAATTATTTCAATAATCACAAAAAAAATATCATCATGCAGCCAACGGAAACTACAAGACTACATAATTCAATTTCATGTTGTGTCCACTGCATGCTCGCAATTATCCTCATTGATATCGTCATCTCTCGATGATACAATTATATCAGAGAGTGAGTTTTCAGCGATGGTAGATATATATGATTCTGCGATGTCAAAATTAGAAATACAAAAACATGAGTATAATAACAATGACAACACCGATGGAATCAGAAAAAACCAAAATGATCTCAATAACCTCAACGATATCAGACAGTGAGTTCTCAGTGATGGTACGTGTCTATGATTCCGCAATATCAAAATTAGAAATACATCATGAGTATAGCAACGATGACAACACCGATGGAATTACTTCAACAAATAGTGGAGAACACGAACCCAGTACAAACCAGCATGATCTCAATAACCTCAACGAATCCAGAATTCAGTGTGAATTTCCCCTCTCCGGTCCCAGTGAAGGAGATAGCGCTAGCAAAATTACGAGTATACCATAGTTGGCCAAATATCAGATCAAAATCATTTGGTGGTCAACAACCCAATAATTCTTTAGTGTTTGCAAATAAGAATAAACCCGACGGGACTCCAGACTGGAATGTCGTTTCGATACCAACAGGGTCATACCAAATCGAACAAATCAATAATGAATTCGCGCGTAGAATAAAATCGATTACTGGAGTAGAGTCAAAAATAGCTATAACAGTTCATGAACCAACACTATCATCCGCAATTGAGATAAGCACAGAAGGATACGTCGTAGATATCTATCAAAGTTCTATTAGAACCGTACTAGGATGGCCTGAATTACCACCCGGGGGGAAAACCGTTGATTTACCAGAACCAAAAAAAACTGATTATGTCACAGACAGGATAAAATCTGATAATCCAATAAGGAGTTATAGAGATTATGACAAATTGAATTTTTTTCTTGAAACGATAGATACCGTCACTAATAAAAGATACCACACACTTCTACAGAGTAAAACCACTGAAAATTTCAGAGCGTTCAATAACGATATTTCGTTGTTGTTAATATCCCTTAAATCCGGTACTCTCACCCGAGACGAATTTATCAGCGTTGTAGAAACATGTAACAAAATCATCAATGATATGGAAACATTTCATTCACAAATTATTCAGGGTATATTAGATGACAATAACCCCCTATCGAAAACAACATTTGCAACGAAGTATAATATACGCGTAGAAGATATTCCAACAGTCAAACTACTAGGATATAATATCTTAGAACTACAAAAATCTCTCAGTGATGCCATCGATGTTGGTTTTAAAATAATTCATGATACGTGGAAAAAAACAACATTACCGGAAACAACTATCCTGACACACAATAATGACCCAGATGGTGGTGGCAGGCATATTGCTCCGTTCAATGTGAATATTTCATCGGTGATAGCAATCAATTTAGTGTGTGATGTTATCGAAGGAAGTTATCAAATAAATCTAGAACGATCAAATCAAGCTCAGCAGGGGTATATTTTGTATTCATTTGCACCAACAGCCCCTCCAGGATTTTTAATAATTGAGTCCCCGGTGAATCCAGTCTATATGCGATGTCATAATAATTCATTAACCAGAATTAATTTCAAACTCACTGACCAGTCTAATAATCTGATTGATTTAGAAGAGGAGGTTTTACAAATAAGTCTGTTTGTAAAGTCCTGAAGGGGGACACGATATCGTATCGGACTGGATCAAATATTCGGTTGAATCCAGCAGCAGAGAGGGCGAGTGACATCGATGTTGTAATCTCTTTTCCAAATAATATTCGGTTGAAAATTAGTCATTTTTTTTTATTTCATTGATTTCATTGATTTTTTTTTTGGACCTAATCCATGAAACGATATCAGATTCACACACACATTTGGCCTGATTTCATTGGTTTAAGCCGTTATTTACGAGGGATTACTTAAAAATATGTCGTCCGATTCGCCCTCTCTGCTGCTACACTATATATTGTTACAAAGATGAGTAATATTATATTACAATACACTGTATGTTATTACAAAGATGAGTAATAGTATATTACAATACATTATATTGTTGCAACAATCAGTAATAGTGGATTATAATACACTATGTATTGTTACAAAGATGAGTAATAGTATATTACAATATACTATATATTGTTATAATCAGTAATAGTGGATTATAATACACTATGTATTGTTACAAAGATCAGTAATAGTATATTACAATACACTATATATTGTTATAATCAGTAATAGTGGATTATAATACATCTTAATGCTATTCTTATTGTTTGAAAAAGGTGGAGACCTTTTCTATTCTGACTTGGTCTTTGAAAACATTTGTAATTTGAAATTTGATTTCCTTTCAAAAGGTTAACAATAATAACATGGTAAATAGCTTCTAACATTTTAATTCAGTAATTATTAATATTTTACATTCAAATTTTGTGACAGTTTGAACCCTCAACCTGTTTGAAGAAGTGTAGCTTCTAAATGCTTGAATGGTTTTGAGCTTTGTTTATTGCAGTTTTTAAAACAGCATTGTGTGACTGTATATAATTCTAACAAAATCAGGAAATGACACTAGAAAGGATTACCAGATCGAAAACTGTTCTCATAATGTTTCATACATGAAAATTTCATGGATTTTCCCAGTACATTTACAATACTGTCTGTAAATTTTCATATGCCATTTGATTAATTATAAATTATTTTTATTGAACACCAACATTTGTGAAGTTTAAAAATGGAATGGTTCTCTGTAGAAAAAAGTTACAGTTCAAAATTTAAACATGGAAAGGTTCTCTGTAGACAAAATGTAACAGTTCAGAGTTGAAATATGGAGAAATTCACAGTAGAAAAAAGTTACAGCTGACAGAAATATGATTTTTATTGGCTCATGAAAAAGTAAAACCATACGGTATAATATAAGATGTTATGGTGTCAAAAAAGACAGTATGGTGTCACATATGTAAAACATTACAAGTAATAGGATTTTTTTTTTAGGAAAATGAGAAATTGTATTGGTTCTTGATATATTCAAAATTTTAATAATAACTATATTTTAAAAGAGTTTATACATGGATGAAAATAGACAGCCATAAAAATGTAATTTAAAAGATTATTTAGCTTGAAGTACACCATAAATTAGTATAGTTTTTTCATCAAATGTAGATTAATGTTTCTGATAAACAGAGTATTACAATTATAAACTTCATTTTGTAATATTTTTAAGTTAATTTTATTCTGTAGCAGTTATTACAATTCACATAAATAAAAAATTAAATAAAAATCAAAGCCTGAATTCATTGTCATGAAATATAATGCTAATATAATCTGGGTTATTAATTGTAAAGGGTATGGATGTGCTGATACCGAGAATGTAAGAATGCACCTAAGTTACGATATTCAGCATACCTCTTTCTAGTTTCCTTGATACCATCTTGAATTGTGATTGTACAAAATCCTGGAAAGCTTTCTTTGCTCACATGTTCAGACAACCTTGTAATCAACTGACCGAAAATTACGATTCTGAATATGCATTCAGTGTAACTAAAACAGGTCTTAAACACGGGTCTAAAACATGGGTCTTAAACATGGGTCTAAAACATGGGTCTTAAACATGGGTCTAAAACATGGGTCTAAAACATGGTTCTACAACTGGTTGAAAACACAGGTCTAAAACATGGGTCTTAAACATGGGTCTAAAACATGGGTCTAAAACATGGGTTTAAAACATGGGTCTAAAACTGGTTGAAAACATGGGTCTAAAACATTGGTCTAAAACATGGGTTTAAAACATGGGTCTAAAACATGGGCTTAAAACACAGGTTTAAAACATGGGTCTAAAACATGGGTCTAAAACACAGGTCTAATACATGGGTCTAAAACATGGGCTTAAAACACAGGTTTAAAACATGGGTCTAAAAAAACAAGTTTAAAATTGGTCTTAAACACAGTCTATGGCTGGACCTGATTCTTTATGATAGTTATGTCTTACATGGGTCTATGGCTGGACCTGATTCTTATGATAGTTATGTCTTACATGTGTCTATGGCTGGACCTGATTCTTATGATAGTTATGTCTTACATGGGTCTATGGCTGGACCTGATTCTTATGATAGTTATGTCTTACACGGGTCTATGGCTGGACCTGATTCTTATGATAGTTATGTCTTACATGTGTCTATGGCTGGACCTGATTCTTATGATAGTTATGTCTTACATGGGTCTATGGCTGGACCTGATTCTTATGATAGTTATGTCTTACACGGGTCTATGGCTGGACCTGATTCTTATGATAGTTATGTCTTACATGGGTCTATGGCTGGAACTGATTCTTATGATAGTTATGTCTTACATGTGTCTATGGCTGGACCTGATTCTTATGATAGTTATGTCTTACATGGGTCTATGGCTGGAACTGATTCTTATAATAGTTATGTCTTACATGGGTTTATGGCTGGACCTGATTCTTATGATAGTTATGTCTTACATGTGTCTATGGCTGGAACTGATTCTTATGATAGTTATGTCTTACATGGGTCTATGGCTGGACCTGATTCTTATGATAGTTATGTCTTACATGGGTCTATGGCTGGAACTGATTCTTATGATAGTTATGTCTTACATGGGTCTATGGCTGGAACTGATTCTTTATGATAGTTATGTCTTACATGGGTCTATGGCTGGACCTGATTTTTATGATAGTTATGTCTTACATGGGTCTATGGCTGGACCTGATTCTTTATGATAGTTATGTCTTACATGGATAAACCAATCATAGGACAAAATATAAAATATTATTATGATCACACAGTCTTTAACATTGAATTATAAGCATGTAGGGGTCACTGTACATGTACAATGGTTCATGTATGTAATGTCCTCCATTTGTCCACTGTCTGATGGTCACAATTTGCATGTTGGCATGTAGGGGTGGACATGCTACCGCAAGTCTCTGACCAGTTCCATCGCCAGGGATACTGCCAATCAGGTTTTTCTGCAGCACTAACAGATGTAAGTCTCGAAATATGCTCTAATTGTTTACACTAACACTAGTTATTATTGTTCTGTATTTCACTAATATGTGCAAGCATTCTTTAGCGCTCTTTTTCTCCAGGTTCATCTTAAGTGGTTCAAATTGCTTGTGACCTTGAAACGAAACTGATTATGTCCATCATTGTTCGCTGAAATGGAGAAATAATTTTTTTTTGATGACTGAAACTTTTACATGTCTCATTTTCCATTCTTAAGGCTGGGAAGTTGCAGCTGCATTGCTCAAACCGTCCTATACTTTAAGAAATATACATACATTTTAGTGTTAACCCTGTTTAAAGGATGGCAGAGTTTCCCTCAATTTTGGCCCTTTGTCCCATAAAGTTGATCTCTCTGTACCACTCTTGGGTGCATTTGTTTGAAAATTACTTTTGTTTAATGCAAACAATTATTTGTCCAATTGATAATTTGTTGTTTCCTCAACCCAATGTCACTAGCTCACTGTATCCATGGTGAAACATTGCATGTGTTTGAGGTCTGTAAAGCTTTTATGTCCCTTTACTGTTACATTCTGTTCTTTGAAGCATTTCTCATTCAGTTTATTTGTGGTGAAAATGTAAATAAACACTGAATTACCACACATGAATTGTTGATAAGAAAATTAAAAAAAGCATTTAAAAAAATGAAGACCTATCACTGTTGGACATTAAACATTTTTATGATCTGTATTCTTGACAGCCTCATCCAAAGGATAGAGTCATGTGATTGATCGGTTTTAATAGCACTTTTAGCACATTCTTGTCTAAGAATCTTTCCCAAGTACATGAAGAGGCTCAAACTGGGGATGACCTAGACAGGTGTTGAACCCATGACCCTTAGACAGCAAGTCAGACACACCACCAACTGAGCAACCCATGATCATGTATAATCATATGAAAAATCAAACATGTATTTAAAACAAAGTTTTCATTCTTTGCAAAAACAGAGCTCTAATTCATCTCAATAATTACTGTCAATTTAAAAATTTCTTATATGGTAGTTTATAGCATTTATACCTTAGTGAAATATATTTTTGGCCAAGAACATAAGTTGAAATAATTTTATTAAAGATCACTGACCTGAATCAGTGAGGTGCATTTATTCAAGATCACTGACCTGAATCAGTGAGATGCATTTATTCAAGATCACTGACCTGAATCAGTGAGATGCATTTATTCAAGATCGCTGACCTGAATGAGACAGATGCATTTATTCAAGATCACTGACCTGAATCAGTGAGATGCATTTATTCAAGATCGCTGACCTGAATCAGTCAGATGCATTTATTCAAGATCACTAACCTGAATCAGTGAGATGCTTTTTTGCAAGATTGATGACCTGAATCAGTGAGGTGCATTTATTCAAGATCGCTGACCTGAATCAGTGAGATGCATTTATTCAATATCACTGATTCACTGACTGAAAATAAAAATGTTACTGCTGATTTATTGCACAGAAAGCAGTTGTTTTCATAACATATTCAAAGGAAGGAAATTATTCAAGGACCCATTTCCGCAGTTGCTTTCTTTGTATTTATGGATATAGCTGTTTGCACTTAACAAAGGTCGTTAGTAACTTTATTCTGACAGCATGTAATACCTCACTTATCAGATGATAAGGCCAGGGGACAGTGGAACTAACTTGTCATGCTAACAGCTGGGAATGGGTTTATTAATTCTATAAAGTTTTAAATAATAAAGACAGTACTATGGATGGCTAAAATTAGCATCAATTTGCAGTAAATAATAGGTGATTAAAATATAGATAATTAATTTTAAGTAGTATTTGAATTTCAAAAAGTACATGTATACTAGATACATTTAAAAGTAGTATTTATTAAACATTTATAATCGTTTAAAAAACTTGTATCAAGGCAGGAAACATAAAATGGATCAGAGTAGGGATGATTTTTAGACACTTATTTTTAAAAGAGATTTTTAAAGTGGGGGACTGTACATACATCTGAGTATGATCATATCATACCATATCATACCATATATCATATCATAACATGTATCACATCATATATCATATCAAATCATATCATATCATATCATATCATATCTCATATCATATCATAACATATATCACATCATATATCATATCATATATCATATCATATCATATCATATCATATCATATCATATCATATCATATCATACCATATCATACCATATATCATATCATAACATGTATCACATCATATATCATATCATATCATATCATATCATATCATATCATATCATATCATATCATATCATACCATACCATACCATACCATACCATACCTCATATCATATCATAACATATATCACATCATATATCATATCATATCATATATCATATACCATATTATTTCATACCATATCACATCATATCATATATCATATCATATCATATCATATCATATCATATCATATCATATCATATCATATCATATCATATATCTCATATCATATCATATCATATCATATCATATCATATCATATCATATCATATCATATCATATCATATATCATATCATAAGGAAAAAAATGTATATGTAGAATGATGAAATTAGGTATTGAACTAAATAACCTTGGTAATATGTGATTGAAAACTCAAAATAAACTTGATTTGCTGGAGACATTTTCTCTCAAAAAAATCAGTTTTAGACCATACTGGAAACTATACTGTACCATTAGAATCTTGACACAGATTTCCATAAATGCACCTCACTGATTTAGTTTCAAAATACGTGTTTTGGAGCTGAACACTGCAGTTAACAGCATCAAAAGTGCAATACTGCTCTGGTGGTCTAGTGGTTAGAGCATTCGTCGTGGAAGCAGGAGGTCATGGGTTCGATCCCTGGCCAAGTCATACCAAAGACTTACAAAAATGGTAATTACAGTTGCCTTTCTTGATGCTCAGCATTAAGAGGTTAGTGTTAGGACTGGTCGGCCTGGTGTCAGGATAATGTGACTGGGTGGGACATCATGCTACATGTCTGCAATATGATGCCCCAGTGCTAGACTTCACTATAAACTGCCTCAATGCAGACATCATAGCAATATGACTGAAAAATTGTTAAAGCTACGTTAAAAATCCTTAAAAAAAAAAAACAAATCAAAAGTCCAAGAATGAACAGTTAAATAGTGTCAAGAGATTATAATTAATTTCTGAACCTTTCCTGTCCATCAAATTTAAGTACAAATCTGATTAACTATGCAACACTTATGCTGGTGTGAGGTGTAGTTGAGTGTAGTCCAGTGACATGCTTGTGTCTTATTATTGCAATGACTGTATATCACCCGCCAGGCATACATTATATTCATCTCCACAGACTTTAATATGATCTGCCAGGTGAATTTGTGGATTAGCTTCAACTCTCAACAGTTGGTAACTCCAGGATCAGAAATCAATTATCCTTCCAGGTCAGCACAGTATAGCTGGTACCTGACTCCACTTTTAACACTGAGATATTACACACTGTAATGGGAGGTAAATCAGGGTTGGGCATGACTCCACTTTTAGCACCCAGATATTACATACTCTAATGGGAGGTAAGTCAGTGACTAATGGGAGGTAAGTCAGTGACTAATGGGAGGTAAGTCAGTGACAGCTACAAAGGAATGAATGGAAAATGTGGACATTGTTATTCAGTCAATTTCTCATTTGACAAGTTCTTTGGACTACAGCCATATTGGGTCATGGCTTTAATCAAAGATGATAGTTTGCTTTTGGAAGAAAGAAAAAATGGAATGGGTTGAGCAGTTCAGTTGCAATGCTTTTTAACCTCTGTACTTTTATAGGGACTAACTATTTATGTTAGGGGAATAACTACTGTAATAATTCCAGTGCACGCTTGTTGATTTTCTCACACTCTAACATTAATACTTACCTGTAATTGTGTATGCTTTGATGTAATACCTATGTTTCAGTTAGTTTTGTATATCTAATTCAATGTCATTGTACACATTTGTGTCAAGGACACTAAATCAACAGATAAATGTACAGATGATAAACATTGTAATTAGATTAAGTAAAATACAAAACTTGAAAACAAGCATGAATAGGTAAGGATTTTATAACTGTTTTATTATCATTGGTATATTTTGTTGACTGCTTTAAAATCATGATGATAAGTCAGAAAATCACCTCACATGGGCCCTTCAGGTATTTTGTAACAAAATTAAGTTTGCATGGGCCTTTTGAATGTTTTTGTTCATGTATTTAAAACAAATGGTTCCCACGGGTCTTTCATATGCTTTTAAACAAAGTTTAGTTCCCATGGGTCTTTCATATGCTTTTCAACAAAGTATAGTTCCCATGGGTCTTTCATATGCTTTTCAACAAAGTTTAGTTCCCACGGGTCTTTCATATGCTTTTCAACAAAGTTTATTTCCCATGGGTCTTTCATATGCTTTTCAACAAAGTATAGTTCCCATGGGTCTTTCATATGCTTTTCAACAAAGTTTATTTCCCATGGGCCTTTTAGGTGTGTTTATAGCAAAAGAAAATCACATTGGCTTTACATATGTTTTTGTAAGAAAAGTAAGTCGACATGGTTCTTTCAGGTGTATTTGTAAGAAAAATAAGCGTATATCTATTGGAGAACAAAAAAGAAAGGAAACAGTTTATTCACCCATTATATATTTACACTGCTACTCTGTCTGCTGTTAAGCACATCTAGATAGCATGTCACAGAACATATTTCATAAAACAACAGTAAATAAAATCAGCCATGTTCTACCTGGTAATATGTATTTATACATGATTCAGTCATGAAAATATAAAACAAGATTTTTGTTAAAAATTGTATGTATTTACTTTAGGCAGTTAGTTTAAATGCATTTTATATTTTTAATAAAAAGGGTTCCCACCCAAAGTATGTGGATCTCACAAGCTTGCTCAGTTACACTGAAATCTCATCCACAATATCCACAAATACAAACTCTATAGAATATCAATATTAAAACTTTACACACAAAGTTGTAGATTGATGCATTTCACTGGCAATACGCTGTTAAAGATATATGTGATTGTGACTGACAAATTTTAAACAAAATACATTTATATATGACCTTGGCTAATTAAAAATATATGTGCACATGGCCATGACTTTTTACAGATACAGGTAGGTTTATATGATCATGACGCATATAAACAATACATTATCAAGAATTTACAGTGCTTTTAGTTATAACCAATTTTTTAATTGTTTGCACAAGAAAGAAGTGTCTAATTAAATATGATGCTTTTAAAACTTTTGATACTTTTGTGTTCATTGGAAGATAATTTATGACAACACAGGTGACATTGGATTAGGTGTCAATTTTACATGGGAGGATACTCTGACCACGTATGTATAAGTGACATTGATAAAACATTAGTTTCATGTTTAATAATGTTTAAAAAAATTACAGAAAGTTTCTAACAAATATTTTCTGCCCAAATGCAATCTACTTTCAAAAACCTGAAGTTAGCACACCTGTACTATTATTAATCATATGAAGTTAGTAAACCTGTACTGTTATCAATTATATGAAGTTAACACACCTGTACTGTTATGAATCATATGAAGTTAGTACACCTGTACTGTTATGAATCATATGAAGTTAGTACACATGTACTGTTATGAATCATATGAAGTTAGTATACCTGTACTGTTATGAATCATATGAAGTTAGTACACATGTACAATTATGAATCTTAAGTAGTTCGTATACATGCACTAATAAAAATTATTAAAAAATTAAGTTCAGCACCTATACCAGATTAAATTTAAAATTGCTGTTTTCACTCATTTATAATATCAGTTTCTACTAGTGTAATTAAAGCACTGAAAAAAGAACGGCTTTTGTGAGAACCTTTAAAACTTGTTTTTGCTCATGTTTATCAAGTCTTGCTTTCTCTAGGGGACATTGTTAATGTCAGTAATAGATACCTCAGCAAAAGAACGCTAGGTGAATATGGCTGTGGTTTCATACCAGATGAGTAAAACAGTTGTTCTGTTCTTGTACTCAAGACATGAAGATACTTTGCCACTTGCTAGATTGTGTATTTGGATCAGAAAAGAGAAGTCATTATTCCTGGCTAATAGTACTTCATTATGATCTCCAAAAATACTGGCAGATGCTCCTAGGTACACATAGACAATGAATCCAAACTTTAACAAGTGAAATTTTTTTAATGACACAATTGATTTAAATCAACTGGTACAGGAAATAATTTATAATAGAAATAAATACTGTATATACTTGCTTATAAGTTGAGTCCGACTGCAAACAGCATGAATCCTGATCTGCAATTGTATGATGTGGCAGCATCTAAGGATCTATGTAGTTTATTCTACTGATTACTCCTAACACACCGCATAGACACCCCACCCCACCCACGCCGGTGCATTATTATATGACAAATACGATTCTATGCAGTTTGCATTTGGACTCGATTTATAAGTGATTACATATGGCACATATAATTGTTAAAATCCGTTGCTTGATAATTGGGACATTTGTCGACACAGAGAACAGATAATAGTTTTTATTAGTGGCGTCACTAGGTTGGTATCACCCAGTGTGGTAACTCATAATGTCACCACCATTGACCTCCTTCCTTAACAGACCATACAGAATCTTTAGTAATGTCATTTTGGTGTCATCCCCTCTGATGTACTCACCTGGCATTGTCTGCACCTCCTAGGGATGCCACTGGTTTTCATTGGGCAAATAAGTATTTGTATGTTAATTTTATACTTTTCACTTTGCATTTTAGAGAAATGGTACACTGTATTTTATATGTAGTACTATTATATACATACATATATGCATGTAATCTCCCAATACTCACATTGCTTTGAATGCATTTTTATTTTAATTTTGAATTTGAAATTCTTACGGATAATGTGGTTCCCACAAACCACACATGTTAAATACACAGCATAAAATCCCACAAACCACACATGTTAAATACACAGCATAAAATCCCACAAACCACACATGTTAAATACACAGCATAAAATCCCACAAACCACACATGTTATTATTGATATCATTTCTCAAAGACACTTCCACAAATATTCAGGTATGAAGAAAAATGGAACTTGAATGTACATTTGCACAAGTACAAAAATATTTCCATGGAAATGAAATGTAGTCACATTATTTACCTATATTGAATGATTATACATTTTCCTATACTCAGTCAAGATTGCAACTTTCAATCTCTCTCTCTCTCTCTCTCTCTCTCTCTCTCTCTCTCTCTCATTTGAGAAAATGTTTACAGAAATTAAGGCATGGCTAAGGTGTCATTTTTGGACCAATAAAGACATGTTTGCTGAGAAGTCACACAGTTAACATTAAAATCTTTAAAGCTAGTTTTTTTTTAGACGTTATCAATGTACCATATTGTTTAATATTAATAATGTTTGCTATTTTATGGTGCTTTTCATTTAACCATATTTTCCATCATTGTTACAGGAATCCAGTCAAGCTATATTTCTTAAATCACATCTTTTAACTGATACATGTTTTG
The DNA here is from genome assembly GCA_030141615.1 of Unio pictorum. Classification (NCBI taxonomy): domain Eukaryota; kingdom Metazoa; phylum Mollusca; class Bivalvia; order Unionida; family Unionidae; genus Unio; species Unio pictorum. The sequence continues at coordinate 6,512,537 of JARLTB010000094.1, read as the reverse complement.
TTCCATTTATCATTGTAGGACTGTCTTTCATTTTTCCACATACATGTATAACAATTAATTATTCGATATGTATTTTTATTGATGAACAATATTGTCATCTTCAATACAGCATTATCTATGATAAAGAGATACTGGAGTCTGTATGGAATTTTAAGTTAACATGACTTGTTTTCCCCAAAAGTAAAAAAAAAATTATTGAAAGTTTTCAAAAAAATTATGTATGCTTTTAACTGTATAATAAAATTAAATGTATTGTATTTTCTTAGCATTGTGTATTGTATTTTCTTAGCATTGTGTATTGGATTTTTCTTAGCATTGTGTATTGGATTTTCTTAGCATTGTGTACTTTGCACTAGAAAAGATGATGCTAAGTTGTTCCTTCTTGTATTGTAACCATTATTCCCCACACATATCAGAAAAAGTTTTAGACCTAGCTTGGTCCATACTTATGGCAGGATTTAATTAGAGACCAGTGTGTAGACAGATTTTATCTGGACCAATTTGGTTGGTCCATATCAAGATCTAGAGTTAATTAAGAGTAGATTGCTTTTTTATCTGGACCAGCCTGGTTGAAACCTATTTGGAGATGGTGCCGACACTATTTTTAGACTTTAGTAATTTGTTTTAAGTGTTCGAGTTTTCATGGCAGTTTGGTCTGAACCAAATTCATTATATTGTAGGTGTGAGCCTTCAAATACAGTAGAGAATATGCTACCAATTTTGTTTGTTTTTCCATCACTTTATTTGGTGTAGACTTGTTTTTGATAAACAGGCAACATGGCTTAGAAAGCTGCAGAAGAAAAGTTTCAGTCAGAAATTGTTTTTATTATCTTCCTATAAAGTTCATGACAGTCTCTTATGCTTTTGTTTAAATTAAATGTAACCATGATGTGATCATTGCAGCAGAGAGCTTGTACAGAGAACTTGTATATATCACATTTACATTGCTTTCTTTATTTATTCATCTATGACTATTTAACATAGAAAAGTACAAGCTGCAATGCTTCAGGCAAGCTATATATATATATATATATATATATATATATATATATATATATATATAAAGAATTGGTGTATTTATTATTTATTTTAATATTGTATTTATATATATATGATATATATTTGTCATCATTCATATGCATATTATATATAGCTTTATTTATTTATGTATTTATAAATATAGTTCATACAAAATTTTTATTGTTGCCTGTTCATGTTGTAATACTTGAGTTATTTCCCTTTATTTAAAAGATCTTATGGAAAGGAAACAAACTTTTTAAAATTCTCTCAACATCTTCTATAGTCGCTGACTTTAAATTGTTTGCAGTGATGTTATATTTCATCATAACATCCCAAACCATGACAATTAGTTTAGTGTTGGATATATTTTATACCTATTTATATTTTAAAGCTATAGATTTTTTTAAAAATTCATGCTACCTGTAAAAGGGAGATAACTGAGATATATTGCGTTGCATACAATTTGAGTTAAGTTTTTATTTTTTTTCACCAATGTTAAGTTTTAGTCATAGATAAGTAGCACTGCACTGCAAATGCACAGCTTCTATGATATAAGCATATCAATTTATTTATATGGTATAACTTAGGTTGCCTAATACATGCTGAATGATTGACTTGTATAATTGATGCATATCCATGCATTATGAGCTTTCTCTATAAATAGATGTCAGTGCACTGCATATTCTATAGAAAGCCATCATAACATTTAAAAGAAATAATATCTTTTTAATCATCATCATTATCTTCATTATCATCATCAGCAGCAGCATCTTCATCCACATAATAATAATATCATTATCTACCAAAATTGTGTTTATTGCTGTATTATCACTGGGAGCCATTGAGTACTTAGGGACTGTACCAGAATAAGAGCACAGTTTTGCTGTGTCATATTAGCTGTGAGTTTGTCATGTGCTGACATTGTCTTTTGAATACTGCACGTTTTAGAATAAATAAATCACCACCAAAAGATACATGTAAAATACAGATGTCTTAATTTATCGTAATGGTTTAAACTATGGTATTTGAAAAATAAACAGTTTAAACTTTACATGAATAGAAAATTTTTACTCTTTAATATTGTCAAATAAATTTTCATTTCAGCACTGGTTAAAAATATTATTTACATTTTGGCATAATGGTTTAGAATGATCTTTCTTTTTAATGATTTTTGTTCTTCAGCATAGAAATTAAAACAATCAAAATAACTTTGCATTTTGATTTTGGATGTAAACAGTTACTACTGTATTACTTTTACTACTAAGAAATTTTTCTCAAAACAAGGGTATTATTTTTTGTTGTTTTATTGCATTTTCTTTATATTAAAATGTTTAACTTGAATTTTTGCTGCTAACAATTGTTTTATTATTACTTGTGATTTTTATAAATAATTAAAATTTTCCTTCAGTACCGTTTTAGGTCCTTTGCAGCTGCTTTTTAAAAAGACCCCACCCAGCTTTAGTCAGAATTCCATTAAGGACAAACATTAAAAAAAACTTTATCCTAAAAAGAAAAAACTAAAAAAAAAATTGGAATTCTTTCAAGACCAAATTTTGAAACAGTGCAGTATTCTGTGACATTTTAGCGTGTTTTTTTAAAATTTTGTTTGGTAGCTTTAGATTGATGTTTAGGGTTGTCTCCCTTTACAGCCAACTGGGGCTATCATCGGCAGGGCTACTGTCAAGCTGGATTCAGTGTAGCTATTTCACAAGTGAGTCTGTTGTGACAAATCATACATCAGTTTATCATTTATACACAGCATAAGCTTCACCATGTCTGTATGTATGAAAAGATTGACAACTCTCTTGTTTTTTCTTCTTTTTCCTTTGTCTCTGAACTCTCACCATTTTGTCATGGAAACAAAACTTTAAAAATTATTATTTCAAAATCACTAAGACTCTGTAAAATTACATATTCAAGATTTTTCTTTGATAGAAATATCAAAAAGTAGACTTAATAATATATTAAAACAATATTACTTACTAGTAAAGGTGAAACAATATTATATAAAAAGTAAAACAATATTACATACTACAGTAAAACCAGTCTTGAGAGACCACTGCTACGATTGACTACCTGTTTTGAGAGACCAGGATCTCCATTCACTGATTATTAATTATACAGTGTTTTGACCCATTGAGAGACCATTATATTTTGGCAGAAGAGGTGGTCTTTCAAGACAGGTTCTACTGTAACTATATTAAAGGTGAAACAATATTTATTACTTAGAATGAAATTATATTGAAACCTGGTGAATACATACACATTGCTCTTTGAATCTATCCTGTATTACAACAGACAGATCACTCCGGTTATCTAAGTGGTAAGAGAGTCCACCTCAGATGCAGAAGTTTGTGGGTTCAAACCCTGGCCAAGTCAAACCAATGAATTAAAAACAGTACTAGCAGCTGACTTGCTTAGCGCTCAGCATTAAGAGGTTAGTGTTAGGACTGGTTGGCCTAGTGTCAGGATAATGTAACTGGGTGGACATCTTGCTATATGTCTGCGGCATGATGCCCCATCACTATAAACTGTCACAATGCAGACATTGTAGTGCTATCAGGTTCAAATTGTTATAGCTACATTATAAAATATAAAAAATAAATACACAAAAAACAGAAATGTTAAGTTTCTACAATTAAAATAATTACAGTAATAAAAGCATATTTCCATGTACTGAGGATATATTGGTAGATTAACTGTACGGAATTACCTCAATAAAATCATAAGTGTATACATGGACATGTATCTGCTTGTATTAATTTTTATTCTCACCTTTTTCACAATACAGTATATGGGGATTACATACGCCTGTCCATTTATACGTTAATAATGTAGTCTATCATTTATATGGCTGAAGATACAGACTTGAAACTGACTGGAAGTAGTCATTTACAGTTGCACAATGGTTTAAAATTTTAATGTGACTCATTGTGGGTCTTTGGGGTTGGGGGAAGGCTTTTAAGCATTGAAACTGCTTCATTAATATTGTTGATGTAAATCTGTAAATTGTCCCGTGTCATCATAAATGCAGTCCATAATATACCTACATTATATTTTGTTGAATTACATTGTCTTGTTTTACCCCAGGGGCAGAGCAATGCTACCCTTGGGTCTTCACTTGGATATTGTTGAGATCCTCTCCTATAACTTGGTACAGGTTTGAAGAACATAACTAGATGGAATCTGGCATATGTCTAAAACAGATGCTGGGTCATGCCCCTGGGGTAAATACATGCTTTTTTGTCGTAGTGTTGGATACTAGAGGTCAAATAGATAAGACTAGATTAAATCAGTCCAATAAAAATTATGAGTCACGTCTCTGGTAATTGGACCCCTATACTAAAGGTCTCATGTCAAAGACTGACAGAAGATTAATACTTTTATTCATTGGCTTTAACAGCACTTTGGATTATTGGCTAAATGCTAACAAGATGAGAGTCAGGTCTTTCCCAAGAACACACTGAAGCAGCCAAGGTTTAGATTGGGACATGTGACTTTTTTGTTAGCACTTAAAGCAAAATATATTCCTATATAATTGTTGTCCTTAGAAACTTGGTTTCTTTTGTTATGTATTTTATTTTTAATATTTGAACAAAATTTGACCAGAATTATTTAAAACATACAGTGTTTATAGTAAAGGGCAAAATTATAAAAACTAAAATGTTCTGAGAATCTGTAACTTAGTGATGATAATGAAGTTTATATTTATTTTTATGAACCTTAAAATATGCAAAAAAATACAATCAATCATTTTTATTTTAATCTTTTCAAAACTTTTGATTGTTCGAAACTCACAGTTAATAAATACTAGTTTTATATCAGAGATAAAATATATTTAAAGTTTTAAAGACCTTTTTAAATAATCTAAAACTAAAAATTGTATTTGAAAAACAGTTTTAGAATTACAAAAATTATTTGTTGTTATGGCTTACATAATAAATGAGAATGATTTAAATCATGGTAAACTGTGAGAGTCCGATCTGCATACAATCAATGGTAGCTTATGTTGGCGTATATATCGTGTATAAAGACCTGTCATTGACATACGGTATCATGGTATTTTGCTCTATGACTTTCTTTTACATTATTTCATCAGCTGTATCACCATGGATAACTTGTATTGTTAGAGAAGATGTAAATTTGTATAAAGGACCGAACACATTATTCCCAATTTATTGGATTTTCTCATGAAAAGACGTTTCATTTCAAGTTTACCTACCCTTAGGACCAAGTGTATGTATGGAATGACTCCATCGTGAATCCGAGGTCATGCATTGCCCATCTAGCTGTTTAGAATTGCTTGTAACCACCATGGGATCCATGTTTCTGATCATATTTCAATCAGACTGGGGTTTAAATGAACAAAATCCAAGCCTTTGCTAGATAATGACCAAGATCTCTGCATAATAATGAGGTGAACATGCAGCTGACTGGCTGACCTTGTTACCTGTCTGGAGGTCATATTTCTGATCTAATCTTTGCTTTGACCAATCTTGTATAGTTCATTAATGAGCAAGATTAGTTTTCATTTGATTGGCTGACATTGTTTACTCTATGGGGGCCATATTTCTAAACCAGTTTTTATCAAACTTGACATTTGGCTTTATGACATTAGGATCATGGATGGGTTCGAAAAATAATGATTGAAATGCAATGATGTAATCTTTCATCTGGTTGGCTAAGTTTCCTACCACTCACAAAGCCACATTTTTAAACATATTTTGATCAAACTTGGAATCATCAAGAAGTTGGATAATTTTCATTAATGTGAAAGAGCCAATGATGTGATGTTGCATTTGATTGGCTGAGCTTTATACTTGAGAGGCATAGTTCTGACCCAAGTTGCCCTATGCCATCTAAATATATATTTATAAATATAAATATATAATGTGTTTTATAAATTAGTATGATCTTACAGTGTTATAGAAGCCTACCCAGTAAAGTTTTTTTTATTTTTATAGTTTTACTGTTCATAAACGAGAAGAACTTATCGGATTGTTTGTTGTCTTTTTGGGATTGTTCGTCAGTCATATGCCTATCAGTTATCACCAGTATGTCTTCGCTATTTCTAAACTACTTGGAAGATCACTATGAAACTTTACACAAACACAATTATCCCAAGATCGTAGTTAGTTCTAAATGAAAATAGTGCTGTTCTGATATCTTTACTATTTCTTTGTTGCTTCCTCCTGAATGGAAATTCATATCAACATAGGGTTTGCAATGAAGGACTTTCTCTAATGTCTCTTTGATCCAGAATGAAAATGGTGCCAGTCTGGTATCCAATATGGCTGCCATAGTAGCCATATTGAAAATCTTGCAATTACTAGATCTCTTGAATAAAAAGTCATATGACATGGGATTTTAATCAGGATAGTTCTTATGATGTCATGATGATAGTAAATTAAAATGATGCGTCTGATATCAAGTATGGCTGCCATAGTAGCCTTATTGAAAATCTTGCTGTTACTAGTTCTCCTGAGTGGAAAGTCATTTTGACATAGGATTTTCATCAGGGTAGTTCTTATGATGTCTTGATGATTACAAATTAAAATGGTGCCAATGTGACATTCAATATGGCCACAATGGCAGCCATTAAGAAAACCTACCTAGATAGATGGATGGTAATATCAGTCCCACATAAAGACTTCTATATCCACCATGGCAGCTAACCTTAAACTTGTGTTATTGCTGTACCTCCTCGCTGAAAGTCCTGTTAATAAGGGGTTTTCGCCAAAATATTTGTTATGGTCAGTTGATTTTAAATTAAAATTATGACCATTTCACTTCTTATATGACCATTATGATGGCCATCTTGAAAGCCTAGCTGTTACTATTCCTAGATGGATGGTCATATTAGTATGGGATTTTTAGTAACACACTTCTTATGGCGTTCACATGGCCATAAATGAAAATGGTGCTGATATGTCTCCAATATATCTACCACAACAGTCATCTCAAAAACCTTGTTATTGTAACTCCTCCTCCTCTGCCATATTTTACCAAAATATATCAAATGATGTCCGTTTTGTCTAAATGAAAAGTGGTTCATAAATGTTGCTAATTTTATACAGGTGTTCTTTATGTGGATGTATTTTCTAATTTAAAATCACAAGCATGAAACTTGTTTCCCATGTCCGTGATATTTTATTTATTTGTTGAAGTTGCATCAGAATATACAAGTTGCCATGGTTTTACAGTGGTGGATGTTTCTTGGGATAGTTTCTGTGCTGATATTGAAGTGTGGATTTTGTGCTTTTTTTTTTATTATCAATCATGTTTGACCTTGATGCTTTTCATCTTCAACCTGTTTATCATTTGGACATTCTCAGCTTTTTTCAGCATACATATGTATATATATATATATATATATATATATATATATATATATATATATATATATATATATATATATATATATATATATATATATATATATATATATATATATATATATATATATATATAATATATATGTTGGTGCTTATTGCATTTTATATGGAATATAATTCTGCTATATACATTATAATGCATGATATGTTTTGAGTATGAATGAAAGCTAATAATAATGATGTTGTAATGTTCACATGCTTCTTTTATAATCATTTTATAAGATTAATTTTAAATTAATATATTATATTATGTAAAAAAAACTTACTGTTAGTCAAGCATCCATTGTTTTTAACTTTCACTGATATGGCAGATTGCATTTCTAGCTCTGCTGGTCATAGACTCCTCAATTTCAGGATAAGTTTCGCGACAAGATTCTTTTATGGTGTCTTCTTGATCCAATCTGACAACCAACATGACCAGCACAGCAGCCATGTTGTAAATCTTGTTATTACTACGTTTCTTGATCTGAAGATCAAATCATGATGGAGTTCCACCAAATTTTTTATCATTTCTCGTTGATCCTAATTGAAAATTATGTTAATTTGATGTCCAATATGGACACCACAACATCTGTCTTGACCATATTCTTATCGCTATTCCTTCTGAACAAAACATCGTAGGGTTTTATTTGACAACTTCTTATAATATCTAGTTGATCCTGAATTAGAATAGTGTCACTTATACAATCAATATGGTCACCAAGTTGGACATTTATTATAGACAAAAAAGGTTTTGAAAATTCTCAATTAATTGTAAAGTCAGAAATACAGAAATAGTTTTGGAAGATTCAATTTCATGTTTTACATAGTTAATGAATATCCATTATAAGGAAGTAATGCTGAATGACAGTAAACAGAAAATATTTTCTCCCCAAAAGTATCCTTTTATTCCCAAATCATGAAAATTTAATTACTTGATTATTTCTTATTTTAACAGTGTTTATAAATATACCAGATTTTGATTTGGAAAATTATTTGGGTTTTGCTCATTCAAAGATCTGAATTTTATTGTCCATAAAGAAAATTGTTTAACATTTTCAAGTTGGAACTTGGAATTATTCTTCATTTTTTATGAAATTTCTTTTCTTCCACCGTGACCAACCAAATTCATGTGAAAATAAGTGTTACATATAAAGTATTTGTATCAGCAATAGACAAGAACACATTTTTACAAGGGAAATAAAATCTCACTATTACTGTATTTTTTTTAAAAATCCTGAACATTTCGGGCAGATATTTTGTCAGATTTCTTTTTTTTTAATGGCAGAAAAGATTATATATTAAGTGTTTTCATGTTCATACCATGGTTGCATGTCTTTTAAATCTTGGTGTGACAGTTAAGTATGATTTTACGTGTGCATATTAGTTCATTTAGTGCATGTCGAAGAAGAATGGCTTTAGAAATGCATGACAGCATCCTTCACTCACCTGTATGAATGACTAAATATATTATGTGACAAATAAGTTTCAGGTAATTAAAGTATCATAATTGATTTTTTATTTAAATGTCTAAGATAGGTTTATAATTAAGTTTTAATTAGGTACTTCAACTAGGTTTTAATTAGGTACTTCAACTAGGTTTTAATTAGGTACTTCAACTAGATTTTAATTAGGTACTTCAACTAGGTTTTAATTAGGTACTTCAACTAGGTTTATACTTCAACTAGGTTTTAATTAGGTATTTAATTAGGTACTTCAACTAGGTTTTAATTAGGTACTTTAGCTAGGTTTCAGGTGTTACAGGTATGTAGAGAATAACTTCCCAAATAAAGTACTACATGTATTCTTCTAAAAGTCTAGTCTAATTGCAAACTGCACAGACCAAAATCTGTTGGTGAATTATTATATTTTGCATCATCAGCAGAACAGAAAATATAGCCCCTGATCTGTGAGCAAAGTTTGTGATAGTTGATAAGGGTCTATGTTGTTTTTGCAGTTGGACTCTACTTATTAGTGAAAATATCCATTCTAATATATAAAAGTTAAAATGTATGATTCAACAAGCACAAACATTTCTGCACATTAGCTTCATAAAGCATGGAAGTTGTATTCTCAGATTGTTGGCAGTTTTGTGGATTTTAGAAAGCTTTGTAGAATAGGCAACATTTTTAGGGTATCTTTTAACTCGATTAATTAGTACCACTACATCTTTTGTGTATTTATAATTTAACTGATGTAATTGAGTCATCTCTGTATAACCAAATTAGTTGTTACTTTTACAAGTTATTATTATTAAAAATTAGTTACTTTTATTCATCAGTTATGTTTTTATATAAATAAATGGACTGTTATAAAAGTTAATATCTTGCATTGATGAAATAATTGTAATGTCTTAGAAGCTAAATTTTATCATTAGGGTCCCACATTTTTTCCATCTGTCCTTCAGTTCTTCAATTTATCTGTCCATCAGTTCTTCAGTTCATCTGTCCATTTGTTTACACTTCTTGTAACCATCAAAACTCTGCAGTCATTGTACATATTTGGATCCCGTCTGAATTATCTATTACTCATACATACACCTCGCACAGCCAGTTCAAATAATTGCATCACATAATGTTTTATTTGGTAAAACTGATAAAGCTATAAATGACACCAATCTAAGTAATGGAATGATCCATTCATTTATAAAATGCAAATACCCAATCTAATCAATGGAATGATCCATTCATTTATAAAATGCAAATACCCAAAACAATTGTCCTTACTGATATCCATGTTAACCTTTGTTACCTTTTAGCAAGGGAAGCAACTCTTGATAGGAGCAGTTGGTAGTTGGTACTGGCAAGGTAAGCATACTTCTTTTTACCTCCATTAGTCATAGACCAGAAGAGTTTATGGGATAGCCTGTTGTCCATTTATCTGTCATCTGTTAGGAAAAGTTTGTAATTACTACGTCTCAGAAACTATTTGCATGATAACACCATAAAATTTTACAAATTCATGATGGCCATTGCTACATCTTCCAGTGGGTGGCCATATTGAAATGGGGTCTTCACCAAAAGACTTATTGTGGTATCTAATTGATTCTAAATGACAATAGTACCAATCATGGATCAATATGGCTGCCATGATGGCTCTGTTGAAAATCTTCGTATAGCTACTACTTAACGGATTGACATGAAGTTTTCGCCAGAAGAATTCTGATGACATCTAGTTGGTCATAAATGAATATAGTACCACCACAGGGTCCATTTTGAAAGCATGCTATCATTCAAGAATATCAGATATGGTTTCAGCACTCGTCAGCTAAATAAAATAAAATGGTCTTAACGTGACGCCAGAAAATTCTTTTTCAGTCAGTGGAGTGTCAGTCCCATCAAGGTGCTCTTGATATTTAGGGGCCCCGAGTGGCCGAGTGGTCTAAAGCACTGTCCGTTATGGACCACTGCCATCTCACCTCCGTCTGCGTGTGTTCAAGTCTAAGATTCGGCAAATGTAGTTATGTGAAAAAGCTTGCCAGTAGCTTCTTGTGGGTCGGTGGTTCTTTCTGGGGGTTGTCCAGGTTCTTCTTCCACCATTGATACTGGCCGCCATGTATAGCCTATATTGTGCTGAAAAATGTCATTAAACCATAAAAAACAAACAAAAACCTTGATATTTATTACAGATTAGTGTAACACATAAGCTTAGAAAAGAGAGCCATTAGAAGGGATCTTAGAGTATTACAGATCTTCTTGAAACTTTTAAACTTTTTACTATTAAAAATCTTTGTTTTGACTGGTTACGGTTTTTATTTAAATATTTACTCCTTCTCAAATTAATTTATTCAGTATTTAATATACAAAGTGAACTTTAAGTCCTGTTTTACCAAGCCATTAAAACCTAATAGCTCCAGTGTAATGCAAACTTTCTTGGATTCCTTATAAGACTGATAGCAGATACAGAAATATTCCAGAAGCCTGCCAGCAGCATGTGGTAAACATGTTTTAGGTTGTTTTTGATGTGTTTTTTTTTATACATCTGTTTGTTTTGAGGTGATCATTTCTTTGGCTTAGGTGAAAACTCTGACTTTATACTTTATGGCAATAATCAAATGTAGTATCTAAATACATGTATGTAAATGAGAATATACAGTAACAGTTGTCTGACATGTATTAAGTAAATACTTCTGCTGTAAAATTTCAACTTTAATGTACAATATATATATATATATATATATATATATATATATATATATAGGGGATAAAAAAACAACACAAACGCCGATAAACTTGTGCGACTAGTTTCGCATTTATGCTTCTTCAGGCACAAACTTTATTTGAAAGAAACTGATGACGTCTATAAAGTTATAAACAATTACGTCATTAACATAACGTCATGCTTTTGAAAGAAGCGGATGGCGTCTATATGTCAATAATTACGTAATTGACATAACATCATAATTTATATTCTTTATTATACAAATATCATATGTACAACTGGATCAGAATGATGCATGAGTCTCTAATGAAAACTGAGAGTGAGATTATAATGTAGAGACTAACAGTAATACATATAACTACATATTATATATATATATATATATATATATATATATATATATATATATATATATATATATATATATATATATATATATATATATATATATATATATATATATATATACACACACATACACACATACATATATATAAATACAATATATCAAATCATCCACTAAAATTCTATACAATTTTATATAATGCCTTAGTATTAAGGCCATTAGGATAAACAGTATCTAACCGATTAATCCAATAACTTTCTTTAATGAGTCTGTTCATTTCTCCGTGCACAATATCGATTGGCATGAAAGAAAAATCCCTTAAAGAGTGATTATTTGTATTAAAATGCATTGAAACATTAGAGGAGAACTGAGGATCCATATAATTTTTTATATGAAAGCGGTGATTATTCATTCTCTTAGAAACTTGTTGAAGTGTTTGTCCAACATATTGCATGTTACATTTTTTACAGGTTATCAAATAAATTACATCAGTTGATATACAATCAGTGTTATAACGTAGAGAAAACATTTCTTTAGTATTGGAGCTACTAAAATAGGTACTTTCTGTAATATTTGCACATTGAGAGCACCTACGTCTGTTGCATTTAGATGACGAAAAACATCTTTGAAAATTTTTTTTCGGTTTAGTTCTGATCAAAAGATCTTGTAAATTCCTAGGTCTTCTATAAGCAAGAATTGGCTTGCTCTTGTAAAGTGTTTTGACGCTGTTTTTTTCTGATAAGTTAAGGAGAGTCCAATATTTATTAATTATAAGGCCTATATTTGGCAAAGATGGATTATATTGTATTATGAAAGGAATTATATTTTTATCTTTCGTACATTCTGCTGTATTTAAAGCATCATTTTGGGTAAGAATACAGACTTTACTTACAGCAGACTCTATTACATGTATAGGATAATTTCTTTTTATGAAATATGTTTTTAATTCATTTAAAGAATGTTTTAATTGATGATCGTCTGAAATGATACGTCGATATCTTTTCGCCTGACTATACGGTATGCCGTTTTTACATGACCTGGGATGACAAGACGAATATTCCACATATTGGTGGATATTAGTTTCTTTTACGTGAACATTTGTAGAGATAGTATTATCAGGATTTTTCATCACATTTACATCTAGAAAGGATACATGCGTAGTGGATGCAGTGTAAGTAAATTTAATTGTGGGGTGAAAATTATTTAGGCTATTAATAAATTTGTGTAGATCTTCTTCTGAGTGGTTCCAGATCATAAATATATCATCTAAAAATCTTAGCCAAACAGTGGGCTTAAAATTCTCGTTTTCAAGAAAATCTTTTTCTAATTTACCCATGAAAAGGGAAGCATATGAAGGAGCCATAGGACTACCCATTGCCGTACCCATTATTTGAATGTAATTAGTACCATTAAATTGGAAATTATTATTTTCCAAGATAAGAGTTATTATTTTACAAATATCTTCACTCGATAGTCTGTTATTATTAAGAGTGTTGTCAAGAAAATATTTACACGCCTTAATACCATCTGCATGCGGTATGTTTGTATACAATGATGTAACATCTAAAGATACAAGGAGGGAATTATGAGATAGTTGTGGAATAGACTTCAACTTTTTTATGAAATCAGTAGTATCTTTAATATATGAAGGAAGCGATTTCATTAAAGGCTGCAAAATACTATCTATAAATTTGGATAAGTTCTCTGTATATGAATTACAACCTGATATAATTGGTCGTCCTGGATAATTTAAAGGTAATGTATGATCAGGAAATTTATGAGTTTTGGGCAATATGTAGAACTGAGGTGTACGTATTTTGAGAGGAAAAGTATCAAATTCTTCATATACGGAACTATTATTCTTAGATATTTCATCAATGCATGTGGAAATTTTAGATTTAATTTCTAATGAAGGGTCTTTATCGACTTTTTGATAGTACTTTTCATCATTTAATTGACGTTCAACTTCTTTAACATAGTCTTCCTGATTCATAATAATAATATTATTTGATTTATCAGCCTTTTTAATAACAATACTCTCGTCATTAATTAAATTATGTAAAGACTCCATTTCTTTCTTAGAAATATTACTATAACCTCTCTTATGAGGAATATTGTGTAATATTTCTTGTGTGATAGCTTCAATGTAAAAATCTAAATGAGAGTCACGTCCACTAGGTGGTGTAAAAGATGATTTGTTTTTATTGAAATAACCCATATTTTTTGAATTGAAAGAATCTGATTCACAATTAGAGTTGCTGCTTGATTTATCATAAAAAAATTCTTTTAATCTTAGGCGTCTAGAAAAATTGAAAATTTCTTCAGCTAATTTAATTTTATCATGAGATTTTGGTTTGGGACAAAATTTTAATCCTTTACTTAAAAGTATGTAATCATTATCCGTTAGTTTTTTACGTGATAGGTTTAACACTGTCTCTTTACCTCTATGAATTTGTTTTCTCCGTTTTTGTTCTTTTTTCCATTGTCTCCTACTACTAAATCTCTGGAATCTTCTGTTATTTTGTCTTGGTAAGTCTTTTGTATCAATTGTTCTAAAACTTTGACAAGGTGTGTCAATGTTTTTGTCATGGTCACTGACTCCGATTCCCCCATAATTACGGCCTCTGCGTAACTTTTCTTTGTTGTGCCATGGGGAGACCAGTTTTTTTGTTGCTCTTGCTGATCTTTACTGTTCTTGTTTGAATTTATCATATTCCTTTTTACCTCTCCCGTTTTGCTTGTTGATGCTTTTGGTACAGCTGTAGGTGTTACATTTTTCAATGTTGTAATTTGGTTCGGTTTTGAAGATTTCTGTTTGGGTGTATCTTTTCTCTGCTGTTGTGATGCTGTTTTAACATTTGAATGATTAACTGAATGTTTGTTCTTTGAATACTGCTGTTTTTGCTGTTGTTTTTGCATCGTATAACGTGCTCCATTCTTCCTCTCTAGTTGACTTTGTCCTTTATTCTCTCGCAATTTATGAATTTTTTTGTTTTGCTTGAGAAGTATACTATTTTTTGAAGATTCTGTTTTTTCATACACTTCTTGATCAAAGTCAAAAAGACTATGTCCGTCAAGTTTCTTTTTAAGTTTATCTCTAGCATTTTCCATTTGCTTTCCTATGTCTAGGGATATTTTCTTTTGTTCTTCTGCAAGTCTCTCGCATATATTTAATGAAACTTTATCCAAAAGGTTGTCAATTGATTTTTGGAATTCTTCACCGCCGTTTCCAATGTAAATTTTAAGTTTTAACTGTAGTCCTGACGGAATTATCCCTTCTTCGACACAGTTGTTTAAAAAGCTGCTGTGAAGACTTCTTTTCATTTGTTTTTCTGAAAGTTTTAGAATTTCGAATTTTAAAGACGTCAAATCTTCCGGCGGATCACTTTTTGATGCCATTGTGTTGTTGATAAAAATTCAGGGGACTTATGGTTATATATATAGTAACCATAACAAACAAGAAGTAAGAATGAGTCATTCATTGCTTTAAGGTGGTTATCTGCTTTGGCTAAAACTAACAGAATTACATCAGGAAAAACTGACCTATGTGTGTTGCAAATTTCAGGTCAGCTGTTTAACTATAACTTTGACGAAGGCCTTGGATCTTTCACAGATACAAAGGAAGGCCCTGCCACCGATGATGACACTTTCTTGGGTAAATATTTGCGTCCTAGATACAAATTTCAAGGAATACACAGTTTTGCCAAAATTCAGCAAAAATGCTTGATGTAAAAAAGTTACATGCATGCTAACAGATATATAATCACAAAATGTGTAATGTGCAGATGTGTAATTGGCATGAGTGAAGTAAATGATTTTGAAAATAGCATTTGGAAAGTATTGACTGTTCATTGTATAAGCCTTAATTCATGTATAAATTGACTAAAATTCCAGTTCCATTAATCCAATTTTATCCAGCAGGTGTTTTAATATGGTGTATTGTATGGGAACAATGTAATAAAAGACATTTATAATGTAACAAATAAATGTATTCAGATTGCTTCAAATTATTTGTTATTTATCAGGATTTCCTGCATCTAAATTTGTGGGATGAGTAAAAGATAATTTCAAGATAAACCCCCCAATTTCAGGGTTTTTTTTGGGACAGGAATCCTGCTTCTAAAGTTTCTAATAAAAAAAATCCTCTGTTATTTTTTTTGTAGTTTAATTTCAAATATGTAGAATTTCATATTGCCTCTGTTGTGTTTTTCTATACTATTAGCGTCAAATGATTAAATGTTTAAAGTTTTGATTTATAGTATAGAGGAAGGCCTGATGTAACACATTGTATTACTTGGAAGCATTGGCAGTAATCACACTCATCAGTCTGGGTATATTTAATCCAATATATACTCAACTCAATATAGCATCAGTAGACCCACTTCCCAGGATTTAATAGCTAATGTAAATGTAAGGAAGACACATTATCAGTCTGAATGCAGCAGTGTTTATAGGCCTGCCATAAGGCTGAACATATGTTATAGGTCTGTTTGATAACTTATGTTACTGACCTTGAAAAAAGGCTTGCTTGAAGAAATCAGAAACTATGTGTGCAGATGTACAATCCTCGTTTCCAGAGAGCAATACCCATTATGGAATTCCGAAATTGACAGAAAGTGTGTGTGTGTGTGTGTTTGTGTGTGTTAGTGTTTCTCAGATTGAATGTATGTTATTATTAAAAATTTCCCCATCACACATAAATTCTTCTATTTAAAGCATTATTTTTATTTCTATTGTTATTATTATTATTATTATTAGTAGTAGTAGTAGTAATGTAATATATATAATTTGCAGTGTATGTTAGCTTTGATAATTGTATTTTTTAATTGACCTTGTGCAAAATCAAGTTCATTGTGTTCCTGACAAAAGACTGATGATTTGTTTTGGTAAATAAATAATACATTCCTAATATTTTTATAAGAGTGTGGGTTTAATATTAGGTTCATTATCATGGTTTGAATCAAGGACATCATGTTTCTCATGTTATTTATTATAATTTTAATAACAGAATCTTTTAGTAGGAAAGTTATATCAAGTAATAGCTTTTTTTGAAAATGCTAATTGTGACCTAGATCAAGTAGAGGGCTTTATACTCTTGTTTACCTGAGAAATAACTCTCTTGCAGTAACATCTGAAGCAGAAGTTAGTCTTATAATTGTATTTATATTTCATTCAGCTGGAATTATTCATTCAATTTCATATTTTCTGGAATTTCAAAGTGCTCAATTATATTCTTGGACAGAGACATTAATTTGGAATTATAGTGAATTCAAACAAAGATATATTGGATTATATTATTGTAATTCATTGAAAGACTGTTTACACATCAACACTCTTCAGGCCATTGCTACATTAGTACATTAAAGACTTCATGCACATCAGCACCTTCAGCGTTGGATCTTTTGAATCTTAATTGATACTGGCCGCCATGTATAGCCTATATTGTGCTGAAAAATGGCGTTAAACCATACAAAACAATTCTATGTACTGAAGAGCAAGATCACCTTGGATTCCTCTTGGTTACGATTACTGAATAAAGGTCAATAGTTCATTGTACATAAAAATGCAGTCATAATCACAGAAAAATTGTTTTTTATATGTACTGATTTCTGAATGTTTGTTATATAGAGGTTTGAGTGTATACTGACACATGCCTAAAAATGACACATAAGGTGCATGTAGTTTTCTATATATATGTATATAGGTGAGATATATAAGTACATTTCAGAGATGAATTTTTAATGTTGTCTTTGTAAATAGGTGTCCTTTTTATGGAGTTGTTCTAAGGCAGGTTTTATTGTACTTGTTTATCTGACCTTAATTGGTCAGGAATGCAAGACATAGTCATGTACCGGTAGTTGGCAGCATGTTCAAGTTTTTGGCAAGCCTATCAATCTGATACTAGTGGTAGCGAAGTTGATGAAATTTGCCACGCTTATTGTTTAAGGAGTGGGGGACTGTTTTATTTTCATTGATGTGAATTCTATCCAAACTGAGAGATACCAATGACTGGCCCTTTATTTCAACATATTTTTATAAAATTTACTGCATATTTGCTGTGATACTTGTGTTTATCTTTCGAATATCACATAAGCAGACAGTTGACCTGTGACTAAACCAACATTACCCTTGGATCATGACCTTTTGTCTATATTTGTCCCAAGGTTCGCAATCCTAGAGCCATTATATGAAACCATTGAGATTCCCATCTTATAACCATATACCCTTCTCCCTGACCCCTGGGGAGTTACCCTGTGTCATAACTTAGAAACTGTGCCTAACTATAAAAAAATAAATTATAGAAGATTTAAGCAACCAGCATAAATTCCTTGGTTTGTTCTTTACCCCTGAGATCACATGCAGGAAAACATTGACATCCATACCCAACAATCACTAGATATACACTTTCTTTGCATGTGAAGGACAAGTTATTGATACAGCTGGCATTGGGTCCAGTGTCTTTCACTACCACCAATGAACTTGTCTCTGGATCTTAACTTGGAAAATGTTCCCAGTCCTACTGTGAAATATATTGGCATGTACTTGGCACCAGGAAGGAAATTGATATATAGAAAGCAAGAGGAAGGTGTTTAAGTGGAGGCCAGTAAAGTAAGATGTCATGTGCAGGGCAAACCTCATTAATTAAAGCAATATATTTTTCACATGGTATTCATTTTTCTTTTCCTCTTATTTAATTAACTCCTACAGATTTAAATCAGAAGGAAACAATTTTGTAATGGTATGCTAGTAAAGTAGTTGATATTGTACTTTTATGCCGTTTATCTTTTGCAGGATATTCCAGTGCAGTTGGAAGATTTGATGAGGATGACAAGGATGGTAATTTATATTTAAGTTTTGTCATGACTGCCGATCCAACAGCACCATTATTATTGTTGTTTTGTGTTGTCATTGTTGATGTCCAAAACTTGATATAATTGATGTGTATACTAATTCAGATGAGTACTTTTTGACCTAAAGCAAATGTAGGTCACATTGACATGGCATTCGTTTTTGTATTTAACTTAAATTTTAACTTTTCAAACTGCATATGTAGTCATTATTCATATCCATGAAAATTAGGTCACAGTAACAAACTTCTGTTGCTCATGTGATTATATTAAATTGTATGAAATCTATAGAACTGGAGCAGCAGACCAAACATTCATGAAAATAACGCTTTCTAAAAATATTGGCCACACAAAGTCATGGAGGCTGATGATGGAAGCTGAATAGACAAAAATATTTGGGCAAAATAAGGCTTACAACAAAGTTGACCATACAAGGTCGGGGGGGGGGGGGTGACTGAATTGAGGGCACAGAAGACTTCACTGTTGGGTATGTTAAAATAATGCTTCTGGAAAGTGCTGGCCAAAAATGTGACCCCAAAAATTGATGGCAAATCAATGTTTTAATGATTTAAACCTTCTCACTAGGTCAAGTTAAAAAAAAAAATCATGGTGGTAACAGGTGATATAATTAAATTCTTGTTTACAATGAATCATTTTGCATTAACTATGGAATTTCTTACATCTAAATGAGCTCCACAACAACAATAATAATAATAATAATAATAATAATAATAATAATAATAATAATAGTAATAATGATTTTGTATAGCGCCTAATATTTAGAAGCTCTAAACGCTTTACAACATCTATAATGATATGATTACAAAAAACAAAAAGCAAAAGACCATGAAATTAGACAACATAAAAAATGCTGAAAATATTTAAGGTAGGAAACATTATTAGGTCTTTAAGTTTGTTCTTGCAGTCAAGAAAGGTGAGTTCTAAGGGCACTCTTGAAAGGGATCACTGTGTCTTTGTGTCTAATTTCAAAGGGCAATTTGTTCCATGTTGCTGGGGCCTTGTATGCAAATGAATGTTGTCCATATGACTTTGTTTTCATTGTGGGAATAATGAGTATATGATTGTCAGAAGAGGAGCATAAGTATCTTGCTGGTGTGTACACATGGGTGAGGCCAGATGGTTTGTTGGACTGGAGTCCATCAGTGAAACGTAGCACAGAGAACAAATTTTGTATTTGATTCTGCATCAAATGGATAGACAGTGGGGAGGTGTGCTCTAATTGTGGAACTCTAAAGATGACACGAGCAGCTTTGTTTTGAACGTTTTAAAGTTTCTGGAGTAGACATTCAGACGAACCAGACAGAATTGAGTTACAATAGTCAAGTCTTGAAAGTACTAATGAACACACAAGTGTTTTAGTGGCATCAACTGAAAGATATTTGCGAATGGAGTTCATGCGTCTCACCTCAAGATAAGCAGCCTTGCATATGTCATGACATGTTGGTGCAATGTGAGAGTACTGTCTAGAATAACACCTAGGTTTCGCACTGACTGTGTGAATTTAATGTTGATGTTACTGATATTTATTGTTTGAATGAGAAAGTCTTTGTGTTGTTATCAGAATGGTCTTCATAGATTTGTTTATGAATAGTGAGTCTGGTGGAAAGCCAGAGCCTCTCTGCTTTATCCTGACATCTTTTAGCAGTACATAGCTGGTCCCTAACACCGATATACCATGGAGAACACTTTTTACCTTGATACTCTGTACTTGGTGGCTGGGACATGTTTTTCAAGCAATGAACACAGTTATCGAGTTGTTCTGCTGTAGGGGGTGATTGTGTAATTGTCATGGAATTCTTTGTTAGAGACAAATGTTTTTTCCCCTGCATATCGATTAAAGACTTGGTGCAAAGGGAATGGTATTAATAAAGTTACATTCAAGGAGAAACAACTTTCTTTACTTGTAAGATTTGTGATTATATAAGGATAAAGGCATATTCATAGTGGGAATAATGAGTATATGATTGTCAGAAGAGGAGCATAAGTATCTTGCTGGTGTGTACACATGGGTGAGGCCAGATGGTATGTTGGACTGGAGTCCATTCTTTACTTGTAAGATTTGTGATTATATAAGGATAAAGGCATATGTACTGCTTTGAAAAGTTTACACTTTTCAATGCATACAGGAATGGAAATGTAAGCAAAATAATGGATTCCTCTCCCCTTCAAAAACCAAAAGCTTTTGATCAATTCTGATGAGTCATATATCATTGAAAACAAATAATATGATGTGTTATGTTTGGTATCCTGTGCTCTCTACATAGCATGGATATAGTAACAATAAATGTTACCAAATGCTCCTTTGAACTTTCTTGTCTCTTCACTACATTTTACCAGCTTACCATAATACATTATTCATAAGATTTTGCTGTTGCTTGCTGTTGCTATGTCTGTCTGGTAGTCAGTTGTTCCTATATGTCAGATCTACAACCACTCTTTGAAGACATTTAAGTGTCAGGTTTTAATAAAATGACCTGATTTAAATTTTAGATTATGGATAAAGTGACCTGTTTTAAATTTTAGATTATGACTAAAGTGACCTGTTTTAAATTTTAGATTATGAATAAAGTGACCTGTTTTAAGTTTTAGATTATGGATAAAGTGACTTGTTTTAAATTTTAGATTATGGATAAAGTGACATGTTTTACATTTTAGATTATGCTGTTGGAAGACCCAGAGCAGAGTATTTGCTTGGAAAGGTGAGTCAGTTACTATTAATTTTTTCTTTATTTCATCTTTATTTAAAAGCAAAATAAAAAAAAATTGCAATTGACAACATAGTAGACACTATTTGTGTATTTTTGTTAATAAACTGCATCTTAACAAGTTGATACAGTATATCCTCACTTATAAGTAATATCCAACTGCAAACTACACAGATCCAGATCTGTCATAAGATAGATCCAACTTCAGACACTGCATAGACCCAGATCTGTCATAAGATAGATCCATCTTCAGACACTGCATAGACCCAGATCTGTCATAACATATTGCACTGGCAGATCAGGGTCTGTGCAGTTTGTTAGGAGTAATCAGTGGTAAAGCAAAAAAATCAAATATGAATTCGTTATGTTTTGGCAGATCAGGTTCTATGTTTTTTGCAACTGGACTCAACTTGTAAGCGAGTATATGTAGTATATGTGGCTTAATTGGAGCTGTCAGCACAATCACCATGCATTTTATGCTACTGTACTTTGTTTCTCTTCTCTTTTTGTTTGGGATAAGATATACATGTACTGGTAATATTTCTGTTTAAGTGAGTACATGTACTGGTAATATTTCTGTTTAAGTGAGTACATGTACTGGTAATATTTCTGTTTAAGTGAGTACATGTACTGGTAATATTTCTGTTTAAGTGAGTACATGTACTGGTAATATTTCTGTTTAAGTGAGTACATGTACTGGTAATATTTCTGTTTAAGTGAGTACATGTACTGGTAATATTTCTGTTTAAGTTAGTATTTAATGAAATTTTATCATGTACACGTACATGTGATTTTATTGGTGAGAGGACAAAAATACTGTTTAATGGCTATATACTACACATACTGCTTTATGGTATAGTTGAAATCTACTGCTTTAGAAATACATGTACCAATGATTTACTGAAAAATTTGAAAACATTTAGAACAAAAAAGCCAAAATTTGTATGTGTTCTATTCAAACAGCATGATGTTTAGCTAGCTTAGTAATTGGCATAGAGGGTCAAGCTGTCTATTGATTACCTTATTGTTGTAATCTGGAAAGTATAGACCAAATGCTAAATGTTTTGTGAGGTGTTGTAAATAATAATGGGATCCTGGTTGGCCTAAGATTTATTTAAAGTTCTTGATTCAAAAATTAGCTAATCTTTGGTAGAGGTGAGATAAATAGGAGAGACCAATCAAACATTGATTTCAGCAGAAAAACTTCATATAATATTTTGAGTTTCTGTATTGTTTAATTGTTATTGTGATGTTCAAGGTCTTTTGAAATATTTACACCAAGCTCATGTATCTTTCATGGGAAAATAAATAAACTGCACTTTCTTCAAATTTATGCCATTAAAAACACACCCTATGCCATTTATGCCATTAAAAACACACCCTATGCCATTAAAAACACACCCAATGCCATTAAAAACACTGGCTAATTTATACAAGACCCCGGAATACATCTTAAGCCCAGCTCAGTAACTTTCTCCTCATGGTGAACATAGCTTTGACATGTATTGGAAAGCAGCCCAAAAACCCCAGCAGTATTTAAATTGAAGCTGGAAGTTCTTTGCATATAGTTGTCCTGTCATTGTAACATTCTAATGCTGATACAGAGAGTACTGTATTCATTCATCACAGAATAACAAATTGATTCAAGGGAAATTTAGACCGAAAAAGCTATTGAGAACCTGCTAAGTGTAAAGCTTAAAAATCACAATGGACATTAGTAATCACTTGACTGTATCTTGAGAAAAAATGCTTGTGGATTTTTTTAAAAAATAACTGCAGTTAACTGGTATTAAAAAAAAACATTTCCTGTCTCATTTAATTGATAATACTGTACACTAAGTGGTATTAATTCCATATTATTGACTTAGGCCACTGGAACGGTCACAGTTTTGTTACATGTGCAAACTGTATCATACACTGATATAACAATGAGAGAAGAACAAAAATATCCAGATGCTGTAAATTAATTTTTAAAATATTGGAGGGGAGGGAGTTACCAATTTGTTTGTGTTTTGTTGTTTCTGCAAATATTAAATGTAAGACCTCATGGTACAAAGATTCTTTTGTGGAAACAATAAGGCCCCTTAAGTGTAAACAATAGGAACCCTTCCCAAAACCATGATAGTACCAAGGAAAATTGTATTTATGCAAAACCTTAAACATTGATACACATGAGAAAAAAAAAAGAATTTTCAGTTAGATGCTGATTTTGATACTCACTTTAAATGAATTAAGTTTGGTAGGTGCATTACACATGTGGTATTTATTCATTTTGATAGTAGGTGCATTATACATGTGGTATTTATTCATTTTGACAGTAGGTGCATTACACATGTGGTATTTATTCATTTTGATAGTAGGTGCATTACAC
The DNA here is from genome assembly GCA_030141615.1 of Unio pictorum. Lineage (NCBI taxonomy): Eukaryota > Metazoa > Mollusca > Bivalvia > Unionida > Unionidae > Unio > Unio pictorum. The sequence goes on along the minus strand of JARLTB010000094.1, from coordinate 6,488,691 downwards.
GTGGTATTTATTCATTTTGACAGTAGGTGCATTACACATGTGGTATTTATTCATTTTGACAGTAGGTGCATAACACATGTGGTATTTATTCATTTTAATAGTAGGTGCATTACACATGTGGTATTTATTCATTTTGACAGTAGGTGCATTACACATGTGGTATTTATTCATTTTGATAGTTGGTGCATTACACATGTGGTATTTATTCATTTTGATAGTTGGTGCATTACACATGTGGTATTTATTCATTTTGATAGTAGGTGCATTATGCATGTGGTATTTATTCATTTTGATAGTAGGTGCATTATGCATGTGGTATTTATTCATTTTGATAGTTGGTGCATTATACATGTGGTATTTATTCATTTTGATAGTTGGTGCATTATACATGTGGTATTTATTCATTTTGATAGTTGGTGCATTATACATGTGGTATTTATTCATTTTGATAGTAGGTGCATTATACATGTGGTATTTATTCATTTTGATAGTTGGTGCATTATACATGTGGTATTTATTCTGTTACGTGCTTAGGCTCGAATAAGCAGCAACACAGAAAGAGTGAAAACTAACAAGCTTGTATAACTTGAACAATGAATTTATTAAGTACAATTTTTTTCATAAAATAAATAAACTTACGGTTTTAGAGAATCAAATCCAACATTAATCCAATATAGAATTCATAATAATAATCCACTAATGGAATTGTAAGAGTCCTGATAAATAAATGTTCTAATAGTTCCAGGTTCGAATCTTGACGATGTAATCCAAAATGGCTGACAATGTCACGTGATACAGTTCTTGTTTTATTATCATCCAAATGAATTATGAGCACATGTTTTCTCCTCCAAATAGATAAATAAATCTTCTTTCTTCAATGAATTGACACAATGTCCAGAACAAAATAATTATAACTCAAACTTAAATACACAACTAATAACTTAAAGCCCAGAGATTCTACTGAACTGTTCTATCCCAAACAACAGTCTATATAACTGTTTTTCTTAAGTAAACAAGTGATCACGTGATTTTCTAGAAATTGATAGAAATTCATGGAAGGTCACAAAAAGAGACTACCTTCAGCAAGTCACGTACTAAAAGAATGATCTAGAAGAAAAACCATCCGCAATAACTAAAAATATAAAGATGTCCTTGAAATTAACCAATTGTTTTAAAGACCTGTTTATCAATCTGAAGCAAGGTCAGATAATGAGGTAAACAAGCCAAGGTCAGCCTGTTTACAACTAGAGTCTAGGTCAGCCTGAATTTTCTAGAAAAAATCTCCAAATTAATGAATATTAAAGGCAAAATGACAAATTTGGATTTAACATTCAAAAATAAATAATTTAAATCCAATAGCCATAACAATTCATTTTGATAGTAGGTGCATTATACATGTGGTATTTATTCATTTTGATAGTAGGTGCATTAAACATGTGGTATTTATTCATTTTGATAGTAGGTGCATTATACATGTGGTATTTATTCATTTTGATAGTAGGCGCATTATACATGTGGTATTTATTCATTTTGATGGTAGGTGCATTACAAATGTGGTATTTATTCATTTTGATAGTAGGCGCATTATACATGTGGTATTTATTCATTTTGATAGTAGCTGCATTATATACATGTGGTATTTATTCATTTTGATAGTTGGTGCATTATGCATGTGGTATTTATTCATTTTGATAGTAGGTGCATTATACATGTGGTATTTATTCATTTTGACAGTAGGTGCATTACACATGTGGTATTTATTCATTTTGACAGTAGGTGCATTACACATGTGGTATTTATTCAATATGACAGTAGGTGCATTACACATGTGGTATTTATTCATTTTGACAGTAGGTGCATTACACATGTGGTATTTATTCAATATGACAGTAGGTGCATTACACATGTGGTATTTATTCATTTTGACAGTAGGTGCATTACACATGTGGTATTTATTCATTTTGACAGTAGGTGCATTACACATGTGGTATTTATTCAATATGACAATAGGTGCATTACACATGTATTTATTCATTTTGACAGTAGGTGCATTACACATGTGGTATTTATTCATTTTGATAGTTGGTGCATTATACATGTGGTATTTATTCATTTTGATAGTAGGTGTATTATACATGTGGTATTTATTCATTTTGACAGTAGGTGCATTACACATGTGGTATTTATTCATTTTGACAGTAGGTGCATAACACATGTGGTATTTATTCATTTTGATAGTAGGCGCATTACACATGTGGTATTTATTCATTTTGACAGTAGGTGCATTACACATGTGGTATTTATTCATTTTGACAGTAGGTGCATTACACATGTGGTATTTATTCATTTTGATAGTAGGTGCATTACACATGTGGTATTTATTCATTTTGACAGTAGGTGCATTACACATGTGGTATTTATTCATTTTGACAGTAGGTGCATTACACATGTGGTATTTATTCATTTTGACAGTAGGTGCCTTACTCATGTGGTATTTATTCATTTTGACAGTAGGTGCATTACACATGTGGTATTTATTCATTTTGACAGTAGGTGCATTACACATGTGGTATTTATTCATTTTGACAGTAGGTGCATTACACATGTATTTATTCATTTTGACAATAGGTGCATTAGACATGTGGTATTTATTCATTTTGATAGTAGGTGCATTATACATGTGGTATTGATTCATTTTGATAGTAGGTGCATTATACATGTGGTATTTATTCATTTTGATAGTAGGTGCATTATACATGTGGTATTGATTCATTTTGATAGTAGGTGCATTATACATGTGGTATTTATTCATTTTGATAGTAGGCGCATTATACATGTGGTATTGATTCATTTTGACAGTAGGTGCATTACACATGTGGTATTTATTCATTTTGATAGTAGGTGCATTACACATGTGGTATTTATTCATTTTGATAGTAGGCACATTACACATGTGGTATTTATTCATTTTGATAGTAGGTGCATTATACATGTGGTATTTATTCATTTTGATAGTAGGTGCATTACACATGTGGTATTTATTCATTTTAATAGTTGGTGCATTATACATGTGGTATTTATTCATTTTAATAGTTGGTGCATTATACATGTGGTATTTATTCATTTTAATAGTTGGTGCATTACACATGTGGTATTTATTCATTTTAATAGTTGGTGCATTATACATGTGGTATTTATTCATTTTGATAGTAGGTGCATTACACATGTGGTATTTATTCATTTTAATAGTTGGTGCATTATACATGTGGTATTTATTCATTTTAATAGTAGGTGCATTATACATGTGGTATTTATTCATTTTAATAGTAGGTGCATAACACATGTGGTATTTATTCATTTTAATAGTTGGTGCATTATACATGTGGTATTTATTCATTTTAATAGTAGGTGCATAACACATGTGGTATTTATTCATTTTAATAGTAGGTGCATTATACATGTGGTATTTATTCATTTTAATAGTAGGTGCATTATACATGTGGTATTTATTCATTTTGACAGTAGGTGCATAACACATGTGGTATTTATTCATTTTAATAGTAGGTGCATTATACATGTGGTATTTATTCATTTTAATAGTAGGTGCATTATACATGTGGTATTTATTCATTTTGACAGTAGGTGCATAACACATGTGGTATTTATTCATTTTAATAGTAGGTGCATTATACATGTGGTATTTATTCATTTTAATAGTAGGTGCATTATACATGTGGTATTTATTCATTTTGATAGTTGGTGCATAACACATGTGGTATTTATTCATTTTGATAGTAGGTGCATTATACATGTGGTATTTATTCATTTTAATAGTAGGTGCATAACACATGTGGTATTTATTCATTTTAATAGTAGGTGCATAACACATGTGGTATTTATTCATTTTGACAATAGGTGCATTACACATGTGGTATTTATTCATTTTAATAGTAGGTGCATAACACATGTGGTATTTATTCATTTTAATAGTAGGTGCATAACACATGTGGTATTTATTCATTTTAATAGTAGGTGCATTACACATGTGGTATTAATTCATTTTGATAGTAGGTGCATTACACATGTGGTATTTATTCATTTTAATAGTAGGTGCATAACACATGTGGTATTTATTCATTTTAATAGTAGGTGCATAACACATGTGGTATTTATTCATTTTAATAGTAGGTGCATAACACATGTGGTATTTATTCATTTTAATAGTAGGTGCATAACACATGTGGTATTTATTCATTTTAATAGTAGGTGCATAACACATGTGGTATTTATTCATTTTAATAGTAGGTGCATAACACATGTGGTATTTATTCATTTTAATAGTAGGTGCATAACACATGTGGTATTTATTCATTTTGACAGTAGGTGCATTATACATGTGGTATTTATTCATTTTAATAGTAGGTGCATTACACATGTGGTATTTATTCATTTTGATAGTAGGTGCATTACACATGTGGTATTTATTCATTTTAATAGTAGGTGCATAACACATGTGGTATTTATTCATTTTAATAGTAGGTGCATTACACATGTGGTATTTATTCATTTTGATAGTAGGTGCATTATACATGTGGTATTTATTCATTTTGACAGTAGGTGCATAACACATGTGGTATTTATTCATTTTGATAGTAGGTGCATAACACATGTGGTATTTATTCATTTTGACAGTAGGTGCATTATACATGTGGTATTTATTCATTTTGATAGTTGGTGCATTACACATGTGGTATTTATTCATTTTGATAGTTGGTGCATTACACATGTGGTATTTATTCATTTTGACAGTAGGTGCATTACACATGTGGTATTTATTCATTTTGACAGTAGGTGCATTACACATGTGGTATTTATTCATTTTGATAGTAGGCGCATTACACATGTGGTATTTATTCATTTTGACAGTAGGTGCATTACACATGTGGTATTTATTCATTTTGACAGTAGGTGCATTATACATGTGGTATTTATTCATTTTGATAGTAGGTGCATTACACATGTGGTATTTATTCCTGATTTTGTTTCTTTTCAGGTTATCATGTTTACACAAAATCTGACAGAAATTACTTTCATTACTGGAGATCAGGTTGGTAAAGATTTAGCAAAAGTACAATGAATTGATGATAAAACTGTCAAACTAACTAATATGGCATGAACACATATTTTGTTTATGTTTCAAAAGAAACGGAAGTAAGGCGTGTGTTCAGAATATGACATCAGGGTGATCTACACACTCTGGAAATTACACAGCGTCAAAATCTGTTCGATGTGTATTGTTTTCAAAAACACACCTGAGAATATTTATCAGTTATTATGGCACAATCTTCCATCAGTTTATTTTTTAATACCGCTTTTAGATTTTATTTTCTGTTCAAATAATTATCAATTTATTTACTTTATCTACACTAGTACTTAAAGCCAGTAGTTTTCATTAGGCTGGGTTAGAGTGAGGTTCATTGGATTAATTGTTAAGCCAGTAGTTTTCATTAGGCTGGGTTAGAGTGAGGATCATTGGATTAATTGTTAAGCCAGTAGTTTTCATTAGGCTGGGTTAGAGTGAGGTTCATTGGATTAATTGTTAAGCCAGTAGTTTTCATTAGGCTGGGTTAGAGTGAGGATCATTGGATTAAGTGTTAAGCCAGTAGTTTTCATTAGGCTGGGTTAGTGTGAGGATCATTGGATTAAGTGTTAAGCCAGTAGTTTTCATTAGGCTGGGTTAGAGTGAGGATCATTGGATTAAGGGTTAAGCCAGTAGTTTTCATTAGGCTGGGTTAGAGCAAGGTTCATTGGATTAAGTGTTAAGCTGGTAGTTTTCATTAGGCTGGGTTAGAGTGAGGATCAATGGACTAAGTGTTAAGCTGGTAGTTTTCACTATGCTGGGTTAGAGTGAGGTTCCTTTGATTTATACCTTATTAGGCATAATAGGATTTTATCAGCTGTTTATGAATGTTTTTCAAAGTTTTCAAACTTTAAAGCAGTTATAGAGATAAATATTTGAGATATTAGACATAGTAAATTGCAAACAGCATCAATTTAATTTCTCATTTCCTGTCAAAGGTTATATTTACAGATGGTTATGGTAATTGCATGTATGTATTTCTTCTGCTAGTTTTTCGGACATTTGACACATTCCTGGCTTAACATATAGTAAACAGTCTACCGGTAATCTGGAACATTTTCAGAGGTGAACTTTACTCCAAAGCATGCTGCCCTTACAGATCATTTTCTGTGATGTTGATTGTAGATATTATTAAGGCAAACAACACAGACCCAGATCTGTCGGAGCAGATCATTTCTGTGATGTTGATTGTAGATATTATTTAAGGCAAACAACACAGACCCAGATCTGTCGGAGCAGATCATTTCTGTGATGTTGATTGTAGATATTATTTAAGGCAAACAACACAGACCCAGATCTGCCAGAGCAGATCATTGTCTGTTATGTTCGTTGTGATTTTAAGTTACAAGGATCCACCAGTGTATTATGTGATGGCAGATCTGTGTTTACAATTGTTGGGAAGCTTGGTACATGTTACACAAGAAAATAAGATAAACTAAACTATCCCTGGTAAAAGAAAAACAATACTTGTCAATGATACTTACAGCTAGAAGATGCCTGCAATACATATCTTGTAAACAGACTCGGAAGAAAATTATAATAGATGTGTGTGTGCTAATTAATGATGTAGTTAATCACATCACTTAATAACAGAGGAACAGCTGTTATGTAAGGAGTGTTGATTACATCAGATTGCCATAGTAACCAAGATATTTATTCAGATTAGATTCTGCATTTTCATTATCTCACCACTCAGTGCAAACACTTGAGGCATTAAGAGTTCCATACATAACACTGAGTTACATACATAACATAGAGTACCATACATACCAATGAGAGTACCATTTTAACATTGAGAGTACATGTACCATACATAACATTGAGAGTACCATACTTAACATTGAGAGTACCATACATACCAATGAGAGTACCATTTTAACATTGAGAGTACATGTACCATACATAACATTGAGAGTACCATACTTAACATTGAGAGTACCATACATACCAATGTGAGTACCATTTTAACATTGAGAGTACCATACATACCAATGAGAGTACCATTTTAACATTGAGAGTACATGTACCATACATAACATTGAGAGTACCATACATAACATTGAGAGTACGATACTAACATTGAGAGTTCCATACATAACATTCAGAGTACCATACATAACATTAAGAGTATATTGGGAGTACATATTTAACATTGAGAGTACCATATAAACATTGAGAGTACCATACTAATATTGAGAGTACCATACATAACATGACATTGAGAGTATATTGAGAGTACCATGCTAACATTGATACCATACTAACATTGAGAGTTCCATACATAACATGACACTGAGAGTATATTGAGAGTACCATAATAACATTGAGAGTACCATACAAATATTGAGAGTCCCATACTTAATATTGAGAGTACCATGCTAACATTGAGAGTACCATGCTAACATTTAGAGTACCATACATCACATCATATTGAGAGTATTTAGAGTACCATAATAACATTGAGAGTACCATACAAATATTGAGTGTCCCATACATAAAATAACATTCAGAGTACCACACATAACATTGAGATTACCAATATCAACATGACATTGAGAGTATTTAGAGTACCATACATAACATTCAGAGTCCCATAAATAAAATAACATTGAGAGTATCACACATAACATTGAGAGTACCATACATAACATGAAATTGAGAGTACCATACTAACATTGAGAGTATCCATACTAATATTGAGAGTATCCATACTAATATTGAGAGTATAGAGAATACCATACAAACATTGAGTGTACCATACAAACATTGAGTGTACCATACTAACATTGAGAGTACCATACATAACATTTTAACAATTTATGACAAAGGTGTCATATATACTTTGTTAAAAATCAAATCCCACTTCAATGAGCAAAGACCCTGATTTCTCATTGCATAACATACTTGCAGATCAGGGTCCAAGTCGTTTGTTCTACTGATTACTCCTAACAAATAGGATAGACTCAGATGGCACATAATGCAGTGGTAGATCTAAGTCTGTGCAGTTTGCAGTAGTATCCAGCTTTTAAAATGAGCATATATGTTTCCTTGTTATTTGAACATAAGAAATAATATGTACTGCTTGATCAGCCCAGACAGCCATTATAAATTGATTCCACAGGATCAGAATATAAGATGCAGCTTACATCATTTTTCTCCTAGATGCTTTTAGCATTATGAAACCATGCACAGTATTCATGAAAATCCTTAACTTCAGTGTACATACAAACTTATAATTTCCTTGTCATAAATGTGATATTTGTAACATTGTTACAAAGTTACTTTATCTATTTACCACATCTTTATCTAACTTATGATTGATTTGAAATCAATTAGTTTATGTTCTTTAAGTTATATAAATTTGAATTTAAAATTTCATGAACACAGGGCCCAACAAACTATTCTTTTACCTCTTTGGGCAGTAAACTCGAATGAAGTTAAAAACCACAAAATCAGATGTGATGCTTAAGTTACTTCAGCTTATTCAAATTCTCAAAGTGTAAGAGAGGGACAAGAAACATTTTAAAGTTCTGTGATTCATGTTGTTTTTAATATTCAAGTTATCGACTGTTCAAGTTTTGGGGCTTTCAGCTTGAGCACGAGTTTCTGGCTCACATTGTCTTAAAAAATACAGAGCCTGATCCACATAGAGCCTGATCCATATAGAGCCTGATCCACATAGAGCATGATCCACATAGAACATGATCCACATAGAGCATGATCCACATAGAGCATGATCCTTACTGGTCCTGATCCCTACAAGGCCTTGATTTTTACAGGGCCTGATCCTTGCAAGGCCTAATTCTTACAGGTCTTGATTTTTACAGGGCCTGATCCTTGCAAGGCCTAATTCTTTCAGGTCCTGATTCTTACAGGGCTTGATCCTTGCAAGGCCTGATTCTTTCAGGGCCTGATTCTTACAGGGCCTGATCCTTGCAAGGTTTGATCCTTACAAGGTCTGATCCTTACAAGACCTGTTCCTTTCAAGGCCTGGTCCTTGCAAAGTCTGATCCATACAAGACCTGATTCTTGCATGGCCTGGTCCTTGCAAGGTCTAATGATTAAAGGGCCTGATCCTTGACCCAATCCTCTCAACACCCAAACTTTTTGAGAGACAACTGAGGCTCAACCATAAAATACAAAATGATACAGATTCTTGAAAATCCATTGATATTTTTAAACTTAAGAAGCAAATAGAGGATGGTACATGGTTATAACATTTACTGAGTTGTAGTTACAAAACCAGAATTAGAAAGAATGACGGTCATGCATAAAGAATAAGAAAGGTATTAACAGTTCCACAGGAATGGTTTTGACAATATGATGGATCATTCTCAACAACATAAAAAGAAACTGTCTCTTATTTGATGAAATGGACAATAAGAGTGCAAATATTGTGATCTCAAATGTTTCCAGACACCATCAGTAAAATATATACCTTATATTACTTTTGTGTCCTTTGAAAGGTCAGAGTAAAATAGCTTGACGTTAGCTTTCTGATATACTAAAGTTTTTTTTCTCCCCAAGTTTTCTACAGGAAAACAAGGCAGACGAAAGTTAATGGTTAAAGATTAAATTTCTTTATCAAGCTGCCTTTCAGGGTAATGTTGTGGCAACATACTCACTAGATCAAGCATTGTGCAAGGGTTAATGTTTGTTTAACCAAGGTTTGGTGGATGTTACACCTCTAGGTGTTAAACTCAGTAATAGAAAAAATGGAAAACCAACAAGTTTAGTAAAATTAAATAATTTCTTTCCCTAGATCACTAATGGAAAATTTAAAAGGAACTAATAGTATGGTGAAATAAATCCAAAATAGTCCTAAAATTTCTATCACAAGTCTGAAAGTTAAGAATATTCTGAATGCATTTCAATCTTGATATACCAGTAGCCTGGAATAGTCATAACATTATAATCCACAATGTCTCTAAATGAATTCACAAAAATAATCCCAAAACAGTGATATTGTCCAAAGGTATTCATAAACATATTGTAATTCCAATGAATAATTTAAATAAATAAATCCTCTCAAAATTAAAATGAACACAAGTAAAAGACTGATTCAACTCCAGATGTTAATATAGGAATGAATCATTTTGATTTTAACAACCTTAATAGAAACACCTAAAGCACATTTAGATGACCTGAATGACTGTCAAAAATTCATTTCTAGAATTATAAGTTACAAACAAGATCAGGTCTATTACTAAAATTTTAGGAAAGAACACAGTAAAAATATCAGATATAATAAGAATTCCTTGGGGAAAAAGCAATATCCTAACGTCAGATCAAAGTAAACATGTTTTCCGAAAAGTAATAATTATCTTAAAATGTAATCTACTATCAGAGACAAAAATTACCTATGACACTAGTTTGGTAGGCCTAAACTCCTACCTACAGTTATGGACAAAGGTCTCCTGATTTGTGAGATTCATCCTTGCTAAATATTGTGTTATGCCAATATAACATCTGGGCTGCCAACCTACCAACATGATCACCTTCTTAAAAAAGCCACCTGTCATACGCAGCAGTAGCCTTTCTTTCCTTCAGACATGCTATTTGGATATAAGCATTCTGCTAGTATAACCTACATCTGTCCATCATATCTTCTGTCCATCTGTGCATACATCTCTTATACCTCTACCCATCCGTCCATAGATTCAACTAATCACAATATCTTCCGTCTTCATACATACAACTACCATCATATCTTCTGCCCATCTGTCCTGTTGTGTATATTTAGTTTGCATTGTTTGTTAGGTTTTTTATGGATTTTTTTAATTATATGCCACGGTAATTGTATTTTAGACTTGACCTTGTGCAAAATCAAGTCATTTTCTACCTGATCTGAATCAGGATTTTTAAAAATTCTTTTAAACAACTATTACATAGCTAATATTTTCTCTATGAGTATGGGTTAACTCTTAGGATTATTATCTAGGCATGAGCCAAGGACATTATGGTTACCATGGTCTTTATTATAATTTTAGTAACAGATTGTCTAATTATTATTAATATTTTTCTACAGATGAATTGTGTCCCACATATTGGGCTCTTATTTTACATCAAAGTTTTTTTTTGTTTACCAGAAAAATTATTTATTCCTGTAATAACATCTGAAGCAGAAATCAATCTTATTGTTGTGGCCTGCATTTTAAATGGGCTGGAGTTTATTTATTTAAAGTATTTAATTCAATTTATTTTTCTCTGGAAATACAAACTGCTCAGAAATAACATTCTTTGTGGCAGAGTGTTCTAAGGCACTCACTGTTACTGATCACTGCCATCTTACCTATGTTTATGTGGGTTTAAGTCTCATTTTGGTCAATGTGGGTATGTGAGAAAGCTTGCCAGTAGCTTCTTGTGGGTTCGTGATTCTTTTGGGGTTTTTCCCGGGTTCTTCCTCTACCCTTAATACTGGCTGCCATGCATAGCCTATCTTGTGCTGAAAAATGGTATTAAATCATACAACAACAACAACATTCTTTGAAATAGAGACTTGGATTTATAGTGAAATTCAAATAAGGATATATTCTTGGATTGTTTTATTGTAATCCAACTAAAGACTGTTGGCACATTGCCATAACACAGTCTCAACACTTCCAGTCTTGTATTTATTTTGGAATACCACTAAAGTGTACTCAGAAATGTATTCATAAGGACATGTGTTATTAGTTCTAGGATTAGTTGGGATTTAATTCACAATAACGAAGTTTCTAAAACTTTTTTCACTTCAATAATTTATTGATTAAATTGTGCAAAGTTTGTTGCTTCTCACTCTTTTCTATTACATATTTTTATATCACAGTCATACTAGTCCATAGATACAACTGTCCATCACACCTTCTGTCAATACATACAACTATCCATCGTACCTTCTGTCCATCTGTCAATACATATAACTATCCATCGTACCTTCTGTCCATTACATTAACATTTTCAGTTCACTTATATTACTCCCCATACCTCACCTCCGTTGAACAACCACCTCCCTTATAATTAGCCTAACCTATTCCTGCTTACAGAGAGCTCCAATTAACTAGGCACATTTTATTTGTCAGAAATTGTTAGCAATTATTGTACAGCAGTATAATCAACATAAAATAAAGGAATTTTGAAATTTACTTATAATATAGGCAGCTGAAATCGAGAGTTTTCATTTTTCTGTATTTTTCAGATGGGGTCATATTTTGGCTATTCTGTTGCAGTACAAGATCTGAATGGAGATGGGTAAAAAAAATTCATGACGAAGGAAGCTATTGTCTTGCACTTGAGAGTTTAAATATTTGGAAATAAAAGATTTATATTTGTTAACAAATTATTTCTTCATAACAACAACAATCACACAACATTATGCTGTCCTTGATAATAATTATAATAATAATAATATTATTATTATTATTATTATTATTATTATTATTATTATTAATAATAATATTATTATTATTATTATTATTAATATTATTATTATTATTATTATTATTATTATTAATATTATTATTATTATTATTATTATTATTAATATTATTATTATTATTAGCAACAGCAGCAGCAGCATTAGTAGTATTACTCTCATCAAAATATTTCATAAATATGAAACTTTTTTGTTTTGATCTATATTATACAAATTAATGTTCCCAAATTTTCAAAAGAAGTGGAAACCAATGAATCATTATTTCCATTCATATGTCACACATTTATTTCCATTCAGTTACTTGAAGACAATTTGAGTGAAATGAATGAAATTTGTTATTCATGTTTATTATCACCAAAGGCTGTGTCCTTTCCCATCCATTTTCTGTCCATTTTCAACATTAAAGGTACTGATCAGCATTTTAAAGTTCTTTATATATTCTTGATTCTGCTTTACAACTTGATTTTCTCGTCTACGGCTTGGTAGTAGATCTAATTTTATTCAGATGTTCTCATAATTCTTTCTTGACATTTCAGCATGCATGATATTGTAATTGGAGCTCCTCTTTTCTCCGACTTCAAGTCTGATGAATCTTTTGAGACAGGGAGAGTCTATATTTACTATCAAAATGGCAAGGTATGTATGGCAATATCTTCTTAACATTCTCATACAAAATGGCAAGGTACACATGACAACAGTTTTATCAAAATGGCAATGTATATATGGCAATATCTTTATCAATATGGCAAGGTACATATGGCAATATCTTTCTCAAAATAGCATGGTATATATGGCAATCTTTTTCAAAATAGCATGGTACATATGGCAATATCTTTATCAAAATGGCAAGATACATATGGCAATATCTTCTTAACATTCTATTACAAAATGGCAAGGTACACATGACAACAGTTTTATCAGAATGGCAATGTATATATGGCAATATCTTTATCAAGATGGCAAGGTACATCTGGCAATATCTTTATCAAAATGGCAATGTATATATGGCAATATCTTTTTCAAAATAGCATGGTATATATGGCAATATCTTTATCAAAATGGCAAGGTACATATGTTAATATCTTCTTAAAATTCTCATACAAAATGGCAAGGTACACATGACAACAGTTTTATCAAAATGGCAATGTATATATAGCAATATCTTTTTCAAAATAGCATGGTATATATGGCAATATCTTTTTCAAAATAGCATGGTACATATGGCAATATCTTTATCAAAATGGCAAGATACATATGCCAATATCTTCCTTGACATTCTTCTATCCATTTCAAAATGGTAAAGTACATATGCCTGTATCTTCCTTGACATTCTTCTATCCATTTCTAAATGGTAGAGTACATATGGCAATATATTCCTTGATATTCTACTATCCATATCAAAATGGCAAGGTACATATGCATCTATGATGCACGATCATGCAAATCCTGCCAAATTCAAGATTTCCTGTAAAATTTGTAATCCTATGTGGGCAAAATCATGCAAAAAATTAGGATTGTTTGCATTTTGTTGTGAAGAATGCATTATTTATTTTTGCTGTAAAATTCCTGGATGTCACATACGGCAGTTATGTTGTACTTGTATAGTTGTAAATATGTCACATATTTCTGTGTGTCATGTGCTCAGTTCTGATTAGTTAATAAGAAAGGTCAGAAGAGCAAGTCTTTTTCAGAGGCTGGCTTGGCGGGACATGTTAAATGGCAGAATCAGTTAAAAGTCAGACACTTTTTCATAATTTTAGCAATAACACCTCTAATAACAGACAGGGTGCAGAAGTTTCTGTCAACAGGCAAAGTGAAAGTGAACAAACACTTCCTCAAGCTAATCCCATATTGGATGAAGTTAGTGATGTGATTAAAGATGACAGCAGTGAAACTAAGGGTCCATCTAGCACCAAGAAAAAAAGTACCGGTACTCTTTCAATTCAGACTGGGAAAAAAATCTACCATGGCTGGAAATGAATGAAAAAATTGAGACGCTTTACAGATGGTGTGTAAAAAAAAAATTCTTTCACACTTGGAAATGCTAATTTCAGGACAGGGTTAGGGTTAGGGTTAGGGTTTTTTGTCATCAATGAAAGAAAATTTGTGCTCTTCTGATCTTTCTTAGTATGGATTTGAGCATTTGACATGCAGAAAGTACATAACACTGATTTTTAAGATTGGCAAGAGGAGTGACCCTATTAGCAGTCTATGGTTTGATTCTTTAATAGTTAGTGTGTAGATAGAATATTGTTATTAGAAAACATAAGACCTTGATTTCAGTTTTAAGTGTTATACTATAATATACAGAATACATGATGGGCAATTAATGCACTTATTATACTTGCTATTGGTCCTTTAGAATACTTTTTTTTATACACCACACTGGAAGGCTACCTCTTATGGCTATGTTCGCCTCCCACTTTTTCAGATTCAGTGGGGGCAAGTATCCACATTTATCAAATCCTAGATGCAACCCTGCATATGGCAATATCTTCCTTGGCATTTTACTATCAATATTAAAATGGCAAGGTACATATGGCAATATCTTCCTTTGCATTTTACTATCAATATTAAAATGGCAAGGTACATATGGCAATATCTTCCTTTGCATTTTACTATCAATATTAAAATGGCAAGGTACATATGGCAATATCTTCCTTGGCATTTTACTGTCAATATTAAAATGGCAAGGTACATATGGCAATATCTTCCTTGGCATTTTACTGTCAATATTAAAATGGCAAGGTACATATGGCAATATCTTCCTTGGCATTTTACTATCCATATTAAAATGGCAAGGTACATATGGCAATATCTTCCTTTGCATTTTACTATCCATATTAAAATGGCAAGGTACATATGGCAATATCTTCCTTTGCATTTTACTATCAATATTAAAATGGCAAGGTACATATGGCAATATCTACCTTGACAATCTCCTATCCAACCCGTAACACTCGGTGCACTGCTTATGCTAAAATAATATTCACACCCAGCTGTAAACAGTGCAGTACCAGGGCTTGTTGTCACCATAACATGCCTCATGGTCACCTAACCAGACCATGTGGCCACCAAATCAAGCCTTATTATCACCAAACTGTCAGAGCATAAAAAGTTGGACTAAAAACTGGGAAATCAATTATATTTATAACTTTGATCCAAACTTTGATCAAAGAGAAAAATTGGCATTAACTCATTTTTTGCATCTCAGCATATGTGCCAAATTGTAATGTGAATTATGAACTCTTAAGTGTCATTTTCTGTCTGTATTTCATGACTTACAGAGTCAGGCCTGGATATTATGCAACTTTTGACTCTGAGTTGATATTTTATTTTCACCAATCACCAATCACATTTGAAAGGTTGTTTCTGATTGGCTGACAGTATGAATTCAATCTCAAATTTAGACTTAGAGTTCTAAGATCTCCAGTCCAGATCCATTGTTGTTACATAATGAGCCAGTTAATAAGGACCATCTTGATTGGATCTACAGCTGGCACATTATGTCATGACATATAATGTTCTATGTAGTTGACAGGTTATCACATGTTGTACAGATACGGTCGTTGGTATTGTCTAGTATGCAAATTTACCTTATATGTACA
This sequence comes from Unio pictorum, assembly GCA_030141615.1. Classification (NCBI taxonomy): domain Eukaryota; kingdom Metazoa; phylum Mollusca; class Bivalvia; order Unionida; family Unionidae; genus Unio; species Unio pictorum. The sequence continues at coordinate 6,472,529 of JARLTB010000094.1, read as the reverse complement.
GATACAGTCACTGGTATTGTCTAGCATGCAAATTTACCTTATATGTACAGATACAGTCATTGGTATTGTCTAGCATGCAAATTTACCTTATATGTACAGATACAGTCATTGGTATTGTCTAGCATGCAAATTTACCTTATATGTACAGATACAGTCACTGGTATTGTCTAGTATGCAGATTTACCTTATATGTACAGATACAGTTGTTGGTATTGTCTAGCATGCAAATTTACCTTATATGTACAGATACAGTCATTGGTATTGTATAGCATGCAAATTTACCTAATATGTACAGATACGGTGGTTGGTATAGTCTAGTATGCAAATTTACCTTATATGTACAGATACATGTACAGTCATTGGTATTGTCTAGCATGCAAATTTACCTAATATGTACAGATACAGTTGTTGGTACATGTATTGTCTAGCATGCAAATTTACCTTATATGTACAGATACAGTTGTTGGTTTTGTCTAGCATGAAAATTTACCTTATTGGAATAAGTGCTTTGTTTTGAAATAATTGGCATTACATAATATAAGGTCAAGTGCAAATGCAAAGATACACAGAACTTGATCTGAAGAAGACAAGTTGTATGATCTCATAGACGGTGGAGGCACATGTGGCTCTGTGGTCCAAATTCTGATGCATATAGGTGGTTGCAGGTGAGGCAATGGACACCGGTGGTTGTGGGTGGTTGAAACACACTCTATGATGTCATTCACGAGCTGCAGCAAGATGCTGGTAGCAGTCAACCTTGAAGGTAGATCTGGCTTTTCTGGTCAAGGTTCACCAGTGACTTATGTCTGAGACAGCGATCTCGAGCTAAATGGGTTGAAGGTCTATCCATTTGATATGTCTCGAGATTGTCTTTGTACCTCCTGTTGATGACAGCCATGGTTTTGGTCACCCTGGGCTAGCTTTCCAAAGAACAGCTGCTTTGGAATTTTGTTTTGATTCATGCGGATGGCATGATTATTACTAACAAAATCTCAAAACTGCATAGACCCAGATCTGCTAGTAGTTAGACTTAACTTATAAGCATGTATATATGGTAATTGCATTTTGCATGTGAAAACCTATTTAGTCATACAAAATATGTTCATCTTTTTTGTTAAAATGTGTATTAATCCTCAAAGTGGTTGATATATGATTAAAAAAAACATGATGTCCCATCATTGAAAGTATTATATGATATTAGAATAACTAACATCTATTTAATTGTCTTGCAGCATAAATTTCGACGTAAGGCCCGTGACATTTTGGATGGTCATCATCACAGATCCCGATTTGGTTTATCCCTGGCAGGCATCGGAGATATAGATTATGATGGTTACCACGGTAATTTGACTTCATGTCAGTCGAGTTTTATATTGGGTTTATAAGGACCCAGCAACAAGATAAGGCAGCATTATTGCAATCACCATTTCTGGACAGTGGTACACATTCTTGTCAAGCCTTGTGAGATGGAAATATTTTTAATAGCTTTTTATTTGATATCAGTTTAGAAATTATAGGATGATATACCACCAGAGAAAATCTAGTACTTTTTGAGTAAAAGCAGTTTGTATAACACAACTTACAAGTTGCATAATTTTCATCTTTGTCTTTTTATTAATATCTTTTATAGAATTTCAACATTGTTTATCTTTCTTCTTGTAGTACTAAATGGTTACTTCTTTGTGGAAGGCTTTATCTTTAAAATAAATTTTGTTTTACCAGTCTTTATCTTTGCATTTTTAGAACTTGGCTTTTAACTGGCATAAAGTAACTGTACTGACATGCCATGAAACCCTGTACATTGACACATACATTCTGTCTATAGGTTTGCCTGTCTATTCATTCACACTTATTGTATCTAGCATAGATTTGCAACCCATTTACATTGTTGAATGTCAAGCAGATACCTAATAAATGAAGATGTAAGTTTGATCTTTTGAGATCCAGTTTTGATAGGAGAATGCAGTAAACGATTATATTTCTGAACATACCACATATGTATGATCAGATTCAGAAGTTATTTTAGGGACCAACAATTTCATTTTCTTGAACAGGGGCTGGGATTTTTTGTGGAAAAGTTTCATTTATCAGTTGCTACAAAAAAATACCTTGTTCTGATCTAATGAAAAGTAACAATCAATTAGATCATCCCAAAATAATATATTGTGCCCCCAAATTAAATGGTCAGTTCCTTGTTGTAGATGAATCTGCTGTGTGTGTTGATTGTTGTTTACATTGGATTCTAAAAATCTGCTGTGTGTGTTGATTGTTGTTTACATTGGATTCTAAAAATCTGCTGTGTGTGTTGATTGTTGTTTACATTGGATTCTAAAAATCTGCTAAGTGTGTTGATTGTTGTTTACATTGGATTCTAAAAATCTGCTAAGTGTGTTGATTGTTGTTTACATTGGATTCTAAAAATCTGCTAAGTGTGTTGATTGTTGTTTACATTGGATTCTAAAAATCTGCTAAGTGTGTTGATTGTTGTTTACATTGGATTCTAAAAATCTGCTAAGTGTGTTGATTGTTGTTTACATTGGATTCTAAAAATCTGTTAAGTGGGATGAATCAGCTTTCACTATAGCTTACACCCTGTAAAAGATATTATGTTGAAATTAAAGAGCTGGTTGATAAAAATGGGAAGTGTTGACATTAGAGAGCTGGTTGATAAAAATGTGAATTTTGACATTAGAGAGCTGGTTGATAAAAATGTGAATTTTGACATTAGAGAGCTGGTTGATAAAAATGGGAAGTGTTCAAATTAAAGAGCTGGTTGATAAAAATGGGAAGTGTTGACATTAGAGAGCTGGTTGATAAAAATGTGAATTTTGACATTAGAGAGCTGGTTGATAAAAATGTGAATTTTGACATTAGAGAGCTGGTTGATAAAAATGGGAAGTGTTCAAATTAAAGAGCTGGTTGATAAAAATGGGAAGTGTTGACATTAGAGAGCTGGTTGATAAAAATGTGAATTTTGACATTAGAGAGCTGGTTGATAAAAATGGGAAGTGTTCAAATTAAAGAGCTGGTTGATAAAAATGGGAAGTGTTGACATTAAAGAGCTAGTTGATAAAAATGGGAAGTGTTGAAATTAAAGAGCTGGTTGATAAAAATGGGAAGTGTTGAAATTAAAGAGCTGGTTGATAAAAATGGGAAGTGTTGACAATGAAGCCCACACTTTACTAGCTACACTATTGATAATAAATGGCAGGGAAACTTTGAGTGGTATGCTAATTCCCAGGCAAGATATTTTATCAGAGATGGCCAGCAAACATAAAACACTTATTCAACAAATGTACATGTCTCAATTATTTTCCTACATTTTATATCCCATCTTATTTCCTTTTTGTTAGCATTTTAGGCATTTAACATTGCTTACTAAATAAATTTTTTACCAATATTCTGAATTAGTTTTTGAGGGCACATATTCCGCCTGGTATATGCTTTTTAATTCCTACTTTTAATTTAATAATGGTGCCAGAAACAGGCTTTACTGATGTGACTCTTAGATCTTAAATGACTGAAAAATGTTAAAAAGAGATGGATCTCTTAACTTCAAAACATGTTGGGTCAGAAAAAGAGCAGCTCATTAGCACTTTGCAATTTTAAAATAGGAATATGAGAGTGTTGTAATACAGCACTACAATTTAACACATCGTGTTCATTGCAGAATTAGAATTTAGTGGACTTGATTCCACAATCATTCTGTGAAATCTCGACATACGGAGTTTTTGAAGTTACAGTTGTATATAAATAATTTGTCAGTATGTTTTGTGTTTGTACAAATTCCCATAGATTTTGATCATTTTTTACATGAATTTTAACCATCTGTAGGTCCAGATTAGTTGTAAACATAAATACACATTTTTCATACTGTTTCCTGTAATTATAGCATCCTAATATATGTGTTACATATATATATATATATATATATATATATATATATATATATATATATATATATATATATAGGATATACTTTTTTGCCACTTACATTTGTAATAATTATGTTTATGCATATCACTGGGTTGGCATGTATGTTGTTGGTTTATTACCAATAAGTTTCTAATGTTATGATTTTTAAAACATAACTATCAAGGCCTACTTGATCAAAGACCTACTTGATCAAAGGCCTACTTGATCAAAAGCCTACTTGATCAAAGACCTACTTGATCAAAGGTCTTCTTGATCAAAGGCTTATTGGATCTAAATATTTAGTTTTGAACTTTTCAGCAATCTCTACAGCTCTGCAAGATTTGAATGTGATATTACAGTAAAATCTGTCTTTTGAGACCACCGCTATGAAAACCCACCTGTCTTGAAAGGCCAGGTCGTCATCGCACAGATTTAATAGTTATAGTTTTATGACCTGTCATGAGAGACCACCTGTCTTGAGCGACCATTCCTTTTGGCAGAAAGGATTGTCTTTTAAGACAGGTTCTATTGTATCATGTACATCAGTAGTATCAAAACCATTAGTTGGGATATACTATTGTGAGAATCTAGTAGAATACTGCTTTTCAATTACATGTGATATGCCACATTAGCTGTAATTGCCCCTACAAAGCCAAGCAAGCTTGTTCAGCTTTACCAACAAGTGAGACTGACAATGTCAGCAAAGAATGTAAGTTTGCCACATGTGTTGCAAGATGTTGGGTCCTATAGACATGCATGCAATTTGCACTACATGTACATATCAGGTATTCTTTTGAGTGCCATGGTGGTAAATATACCAAAAGATTTACAAATCTTGATAATTGAAAGTACTAAATTTTTTATAATCATCAGTGTTTATGAATTGTGGATGTCAAAAGCCAAAGATTTTGAGGTTCTTATCAATAATCATTACTTGTAGCATGACAGTAATACACCTCATCCCTACAGTCTTAGCAAACTACAATTTTTGATAGGGTAACAAAAGATTTAATGTTAATGAGACTGTTAGTGTTTTTAATGGAATAATTTATGTTTTATTTAAATTGTTTTACAGTTAGTGCTTTAATTTTCTTCAAGGTAATACAAATTGAAAAGTCTAATTAATGTTAATTGACATAATGATTTTGCTTCACTTTATTTTCTAATTAAGTAAACTCAGCAAATTTGGAATGTAGAATGGTTACCATATATACTCACTTATAAGTAAAGTCCAACTTCATACTGCATTGACCCAGATCTGTATTGCATAATGTACTATCAGATCTGGGTCTGTGAAGTTTGTTAGGAGTAAACCCTGATCTGTCAGCATATTATGTGTCAGCAGGTCAGGTTTTTTTTCTGTTTGCGGTTGTACATGACTTTTGACTTGCATGCAGATATGTACAGTAAATAAAAAAATTACTGATTGGCAAAATATTCACCTATATGCAAATTGTACCTTTAATCTGAGTAACTGTTTCTAATCATTTATGATTTAGTAGAATGTGAACATGCTTTGCCTGTCTGTCTATTTTAAGATCTGGCAGTTGGCGCTCCATACGGTGGAAAAGATGGCAGAGGAGCAGTTTATATTTATCATGGCTCAGTTGAGGGAATTATTACTGATGTTCAGCAGGTAGTCATGAATTGAATGCTATATTCAGATGTTTTTGACACATCAACTCCAAGGCTTTTGTTTGATTGTGTCTGTCTGTCTGTCTGTCTGTTTGTATTGCATCAAGACTGGTTAATATTTAAATTTGGCTCAGCTTCTCAGATACTATTTCTTGCAGAGTCATGTTATTTGATGTAACTTAGTGCAACATGAGAAATAGACTGGATAAATTGTGTCACTGTAACCTGAATTTCATGTTACAGTCATCTACATTAACTTATACTTTTGTGTTTCTCAAATAATATTGCTTGTAAAGTCATGTGACTTGATATGTACTTGTTTCTTTTTCATTAAGAAAAAATGTATTTGCAGTCGGTCATACTTACATGAGTTATCTTGTTGTTACACAGTAAATGATACTTAAGTTACATGTTATCTTTATACATGTATGTGTGGCAGACATATTGTTTCCACATTCATAAGGCATTCATCAGTGAACAATAAAAGTAGCCATACGTTTTATTCATTGCATGTATTGATCCAGAATTCTCAGCATTTTGCTACTGTCTGTTGCCATTTCTAGAAGTGGACAAAGTTTGGATTCCTGTTTGTGGAGAAATCTGAAGAAATTTGCTTTCTTGGCAAGTTATTGTCACACTCTTGGTTCATTTAGTTTCAGGATGGTGTCAAAATTTCAAACAAATACAGCAAATAACTCTTCAACAAAATGACCATTTTGACCCTATCCAAGTTCTACCACTCTTTGTCATAGAACAGTCATATCATTATAGATGTTGTACAGCATTTAGAGCTTCTAAAGATTAGGCACTATACAAAGTCCTCATTATTATTATTATTATTATTATTATTATTATTATTATTATTATTATTATTATTATTATTATTATGTGTGGATTTCTTTTTTGACCCTATCAGAGTTCTATCACACCTTGTGGATTTCTGTTTTATCTTGACATGGAAATGAACTGTACTTTAGATCAGGTTCCTTCTCATGCCTGTTAGAATGTACTTGATTACAGAACTGGTTCAATCTCAGGCCAGTTACACTGAACTAGGATATAAACCAGCTTTCTTCTCATGCCTGTTAGACTGTACTAAGTTAAAGATCAGGTTCCCTCTCAAGCCTGTTAGACTGTACTTGGTTATAGATCAGGTTCCTTCTCATGCCTGTTAGACTGTAGTAGGTTTTAGATCAGGTTCCCTCTCATGCCTGATAGACTGTACTATGTAATAGATCAGGTTCCCTCTCATGCCTGATAGACTGTACTAGGTTATAGACCAGGTTCCCTCTCATGCCTGACAGACTGTACTAGGTTATAGATCAGGCTCCCTCTCATGTTTGATAAACTGTACTAGGTCATAGATCAGGTTCCCTCTCATGCCTGGTAGACTGTACTAGGTTATAGAACAGGTTCCCTCTCATGCCTGATAGACTGTACTAGGTTATAGATCAGGTTCCCTCTCATGCCTGGTAGACTGTACTAGGTTATAGAACAGGTTCCCTCTCATGCCTGATAGACTGTACTAGGTTATAGATCAGGTTCCCTCTCATGCCTGATAGACTGTACTAGATTATAGATCAGGTTCCCTCTCATGCCTGATAGACTGTACTAGGTTATAGATCAGGTTCCCTCTCATTCCTGGTAGACTGTACTAGGTTATAGAACAGGTTCCCTCTCATGCCTGGTAGACTGTACTAGGTTATAGAACAGGTTCCCTGTCATGCCAATTAGAATACTAGGCTATTGATCAGGTTGCCTCTCATGCTAATCAGATTGTACTAGACTATAGATCAGGTGCCCTCTCAGGCTATTTAGACTGTATTAGGCTATTGATCAGGTGCCATCTCAGGCTAATTAGACTGTATTAGGCTATAGATCAGTACTTTCTCAGGCCAATTAGACTGTATTGATCCTAATTACAAAAATAGATAATGTAAAATGCTGAAATGATAAATCAAACATGGGCACTGTTTATCTTTTTTAAATGTACATCAAGTGCAAAGAGCATAGCCAGATCTGCTTCATGTTAGGTCTGGGTCTTCTCTGTTGAACAGGCTGCCCACTATGCATGGATGAATATTACACTCTTGTTTTGTATAATAATTGAATATTACACTCTTGTTTTGTATAATAATTGAATATTACACTCTTGTTTTGTATAATAATTGTACATTTCTTTCAATGAATATTAGACTCTTGTTTTGTATAATAATTGTATATTACACTCTTGTTTTGTATAATAATTGTATATTACACTCTTGTTTTGTATAATAATTGAATATTACACTCTTGTTTTGTATAATAATTGTACATTTCATTCAAGGCAATAGAAGCAGAGTCAGCATTGGCAGGCCTTTCAACATTTGGATGGTCTTTGTCAGGAGGTATAGATATGGATGAAAATAGGTATCCAGGTAAGACAATCCTCCAATTTACCTGTGTATTACATGCATCCAATATTTTACACCAGATCTGTCATCACATCATAATATAGATTCCAATCTGTTATTACATGTTACAAGCCTAAATATGTCAGTGTATACTTAATGCCCATGATCTATCATTATATAATATTATAGACACATATCTGTTATTACATAATACAAACTCAGATATGTATTTCAGTGTATACTTAATGACCATGATCTGTCATTATGTAATATTATAGACACATATCTGTTATTACATAATACAAACTCAGATATGTTTTTCAGTGTATACTTAATGACCATGATCTGTCATTATATAATATTATAGACACATATCTGTTATTACATAATACAAACTCAGATATGTATTTCAGTGTATACTTAATGCCCATGATCTATCATTATATAATATTATAGACACATATCTGTTATTACATAATACAAACTCAGATATGTTTTTCAGTGTATACTTAATGACCATGATCTGTCATTATGTAATATTATAGACACATATCTGTTATTACATAATACAAACTCAGATATGTATGTCAGTGTATACTTAATGACCATGATCTATCATTATATAATATTATAGACACATATCTGTTATTGCATAATACAAACTCAGATATGTTTTTCAGTGTATACTTAATGACCATGATCTGTCATTATGTAATATTATAGACACATATCTGTTATTACATAATACAAACTCAGATATGTATTTCAGTGTATACTTAATGACCATGATCTGTCATTATATAATATTATAGACACATATCTGTTATTACATAATACAAACTCAGATATGTTTTTCAGTGTATACTTAATGACCATGATCTGTCATTATATAATATTATAGACACATATCTGTTATTACATAATACAAACTCAGATATGTATTTCAGTGTATACTTAATGCCCATGATCTATCATTATATAATATTATAGACACATATCTGTTATTACATAATACAAACTCAGATATGTTTTTCAGTGTATACTTAATGACCATGATCTGTCATTATGTAATATTATAGACACATATCTGTTATTACATAATACAAACTCAGATATGTATGTCAGTGTATACTTAATGACCATGATCTATCATTATATAATATTATAGACACATATCTGTTATTGCATAATACAAACTCAGATATGTTTTTCAGTGTATACTTAATGACCATGATCTGTCATTATGTAATATTATAGACACATATCTGTTATTACATAATACAAACTCAGATATGTATTTCAGTGTATACTTAATGACCATGATCTGTCATTATATAATATTATAGACACATATCTGTTATTACATAATACAAACTCAGATATGTATTTCAGTGTATACTTAATGACCATGATCTGTCATTATGTAATATTATAGACACATATCTGTTATTACATAATACAAACTCAGATATGTATTTCAGTGTATACTTAATGACCATGATCTGTCATTATATAATATTATAGACACATATCTGTTATTACATAATACAAACTCAGATATGTTTTTCAGTGTATACTTAATGACCATGATCTGTCATTATATAATATAGACTCAGATTTGTCAATTATTATACATCTGCATAATAATAGATATACAGACATGTCATTGCATGATATTGTGGACCCAAATTTATCATTCCATATTGCTAAAGACCAAACTCTCTCGCCTCATAATTCACCTCATAATATAACAAACCCATATCTGTCATAGGGTAATATAATAGGCCCAGCTTTGTCATATCTGTCATAGGGTAATATAATAGGCCCAGGTTTGTCATATCTGTCATAGGGTAATATAATAGGCCCAGCTATGTCATATCTGTCATAGGGTAATATAATAGGCCCAGGTTTGTCATATCTGTCATAGGGTAATATAATAGGCCCAGCTTTGTCATATCTGTCATAGGGTAATATAATAGGCCCAGCTTTGTCATATCTGTCATAGGGTAATATAATAGGCCCAGCTTTGTCATATCTGTCATAGGGTAATATAATAGGCCCAGCTTTGTCATATCTGTCATAGGGTAATATAATAGGCCCAGCTTTGTCATATCTGTCATAGGGTAATATAATAGGCCCAGCTTTGTCATATCTGTCATAGGGTAATATAATAGGCCCAGCTTTGTCATATCTGTCATAGGGTAATATAATAGGCCCAGCTTTGTCATATCTGTCATAGGGTAATATAATAGGCCCAGCTTTGTCATATCTGTCATAGGGTAATATAATAGGCCCAGGTTTGTCATATCTGTCATAGGGTAATATAATAGGCCCAGCTTTGCCATATCTGTCATAGGGTAATATAATAGGCCCAGCTTTGTCATTATCTGTCAAAGGGTAATATAATAGGCCCAGCTTTGAATTGCATAATTCACTTGATATCAGTCACATAATAAACAGCATATCAGGTTGCCTGCATGTACTTTTCTTGTGGCAAATCACCAACCCATAACCTCATGATAAGTCATATTTAGGGATTTTTCAAAGTAGCCTTATGCATTCTATCCACAGCAAATGACTGGCTTACTACATTTTCCAGTCACAGTATCTAATCTGGCTAAGAGTAAGAGTCCTTGTATAGGTTGAAGTGGTGCATTACACTTTACTGTTCCTGCAACTCGTATAGCAGTTTTTGATGGATAGTCATGAAACACATATAAACAAATCCCTTTGCTTTACTATCTGGTCATAGACTAGAATACCTGATGGAATGAATGGCTCTTTGTCTCTCATCCTTTGACCCATTAGAACAGATTTGTTATCATCAAGCCTTTTAAGCTACTTGCAGGACTGCCATGATGCTGTGGTTACCCCACCCCACCCCCTGCCGTATTATGTCTTCATTATCAGAAGGAAAAAATGAATAAGATGCAATTAATTCACTTGATAAGCTACCTCCTGCAACAGTCAAAGCTGGGTCCACTTAAGCAATTTATTTTAAAGACAGGGTTGAGGTATAACAGGAGTATTTACTGAGTTAGTTCATTTTTCTTTTATTCTAATAGTGAACACATCTCAAGTTAGAAATTCTTGGATAGTCATGCCTGGTCACATACACAGGTCTAACTGACTGGCTTAAAAACATTCTACTTACGTTCCATGAACAAATCCTTTGATAACCAGGGCATATTTCATATTTAGTGGGTTTCAAATTCTGTGTTAAGAGTAAAGTGACAGCTTTAATTAATTTATCTTTTCAGATCTTTTAATTGGGGCTCAGAATTCTGCCAAGGCAATATTTTTGAGGTAAGACAAATAATTACACATGCCATCGTATGTACATAAATTGAATTGTTTTGATATTAGACAATGAGACAGACTTGCAATTTTACTATAAGGCATACTAAATGGATGTTTAAATTTACAGACTTTAGAACTAATTGCCAAAATATTATCATTGCAATTAAATCTGGCTATTGAATTGTCTGTGATTGGTCTGGATCCATGTTTTCATTCAGATGAGTTGTTCAGAGAACTGACTTGCAGGATAACACTTTAATCATTCCAAGATCACAAGTTATTCAGCATTATAGCATTATTTTAAAATTTTGTCAAACAAACTTAAGGTAACGTATTTTCCGGCCTATGTGTCGATTCGGAGTACAAGTCAAATTCACCAATTTTGTTAATTTTCCATCCTTCGTCCATATATAAGTCCATTGGGAGTATAAGACGAGGCCAGGTCAATATCTTGACTTCTTATTGTACATTAGTAATGGGATCGTTGTATGATATTCCATATTACCGGCAATCGTGAAATTGCATTACCGATGCTAGCATGCTTTTGATTTTACTTCTGAACAAATCACTGTTATATTCAGTTATCAATTGACACAGCTGAATAAACAGTCCATGCTTGTTTACTTATAATTGAAAGCACAGCCATGTTGTAGTTCATTTTATTACCTGTATTTACAAACATAACTTACATAAACTTTCAATGACACAATCCATATATAAGTCGATTCAGAGTATAAGATGAAGACCTGACTTTATAGTAAAAAAGTATAGACTTATATGTTGAAATTTACGGTACATTGAAGATAGAGGGGAAAATCTGCCATACATTTTTTTCAAACAAAATGGGTCAAAAGTATTTTTAAAAATTATGACAATAGGCAGGAAAACACAGTAGCTGTGATGACAGTTATATTTTTGGCATATTATGTCACATTGGTTTGGTGTCACCCATAGCATAAGAGATGATTGCTGCCAAATATGAATTCATTTTCAAAAGCAAATTATTTTGGGGGAGTTTTAACACAGCACACAGACATTGACTTCCATGTCATTTAGAAGTGTGTATTGTGAAACTGATATGGATGTCATTACATTTTGAAGTTTTGAACATTTTAGTTGATGTTACCTTGCTGCATCAAACCACATTTCTAAACATTTCAAACATGTTTCCCAAGTCTACAGTACAAACAGTTATTAGTTTAGCATTTCAAACATGTTTCCCAAGTCTACAGTACAAACAGTTATTCGTTTAGCATTTCAAACACATTTCCCAAGTCGACAGTACAAACAGTTATTCCTTTAGCATTTCAAACTTGTTTCCCCAAGTCTATAGTACAAACAGTTATTCGTTTAGCATTTAAAACAAATTTCCCAAGTCAACAGTACAAACAGTTATCAGTTTAGCATTTCAAACACATTTACCAAGTCTACAGTACAAACAGTTATTCGTTTAGCATTTCAAACACGTTTCCAAAGTCAACATTACTGACAGTTTTCCCTTTAGCATTTCAAACACGTTTCCCAAGTCAACAATACAAACTGTGATCAGTTTAACATTTCAAACATATTTCCGAAGTTAAAAACAAAAAAACAATTATCAGTGTAGCAGAAAAATGGAGAAACTTTAAAAAATTGTTTTTGATCAGAAATTGTTTGAAAAGTAAAAAATGTCACAATGGTAGCTCAAAGAAATAAACCAAAACTGTTCTTGAAGATTTTTTTGTTGCTTTTATGTGACATTTACACCTTGCTGAAAGTTGACATTGCTTGCTGAAAATTAAACAAATACCAAATTATTTAAACTTTTTTTTTGCTGTTTTATTTTTTAAACCATCATGTGTGGAAGTTTTATCCAAATGGCTTAGTGTTCAAGATGTACAGAACTTGGTCACAATACAAACACATGAACCTCATTAAATAGTAAAAACTTTATTAATACAGTAGAGATGCTAACTTTTTCTGGATTTTAAACAGTGATCATAGATATTTAGTGAAAATTCCACATTCCATATTACATGTATTTTGATGAAATTCCAGAAAATCTAGCTTTTATGATGAATTTTATGTGGACACATGTAGGAAAAAAATCACACTTATAGACTGGTACATAAAGTGTAGTTTCCTTAAGTTAAAAGAAATGGATGGTACAATGCAAGAAACCAGATGAATAGAATAAACAGGTGAAAAATGGCAGCATAGATACAGAGAAAAGAAAAGGGAGATAATTCAAAAGGAAACTAACATACACATGTATATGGTTTGTTTGCTTTTTCTGCCATCAATATTAAAAGAATTTACATTTTTGGAATCAGAGGAATGTGTACACCATTTATTCTAATTAAACCTTAATTGTTACTGTGTACAAGTATGTACTGGCTCATATAAAGATGCAATATATACACAAGTCTTTTTACTTTGAAGGAATGTGATATCTGTTTTGGCATCTGATGCTATATATCTTAATTGATTGGTATCTCTGACAAAGAATTTTTCAAGTGAAACCTAAGCTGTTGCATTGTGCTCAATTCAATATGTATTATTTTTAACATTTCAATTCAATATGTATTATTTTTAACATTTCAATTCAATATGTATTATTTTTAACATTTCAATTCAATATGTATTATTTTTAACATTTCAATTCAATATGTATTATTTTTAACATTTCAATTCAATATGTATTATTTTTAACATTTCAATTCAATATGTATTATTTTTAATATTTTAAGTCAGTTTTAAGTTTCTATTTACTTGAGATATTTTTTCTAGGTCACCTAGATGTCATCATTCAAATAAATATTAAGATTTGTCTTCTACAGACATTATTATGTCAGTTACAATATTAAGATGTATATTCTATAGACATTATAATGTCAGATACAATATTAAGATATGTCTTGTGCAGACAGTATTATGTCAGATACAATATTAAGATGTGTCATCTATAGACATTATAATGTCAGATACAATATTAAGATATGTCTTGTGCAGACAGTATTATGTCAGATACAATATTAAGATGTGTCATCTATAGACATTATAATGTCAGATACAATATTAAGATATGTCTTGTGCAGACAGTATTATGTCAGATACAATATTAAGATGTGTCATCTATAGACATTATAATGTCAGATACAATATTAAGATGTGTCATCTATAGACATTATAATGTCAGATACAATATTAAGATGTGTCATCTATAGACATTATAATGTCAGATACAATATTAAGATATGTCTTCTATAGACATTATAATGTCAGATACAATATTAAGATGTGTCATCTATAGACATTATAATGTCAGATACAATATTAAGATGTGTCATCTATAGACATTATAATGTCAGATACAATATTAAGATGTCTTGCACAGACAGTATTATGTCAGATACAATATTAAGATGTGTCTTCTATAGACATTATAATGTCAGATACAATATTAAGATGTTTATTCTACAGACATTATTATGTCAGATAAAATAATTTTAACATAAGTTTAACTTTTTTCCATCACACTAGTTCAGTTACTTCCACTTTTGTACATTACATTTTTCGTTAGTTCAATTGTAATGTAATTAAGTCAGTTACCACAGTGAAACAAAATGAGTTTTAAAATGAAAATACTAAATATTGTTTATCTTGAATGTTGCCTGTTTTGTCATTGTATATTTTTTCTTTCATTTTGAAATAGACATCAATTTCTTTCATAAAAGCAATACTTCCCTAAATAAAATAACAAAGAGAAATATTTTGTCAAGGAATAAAGTTTACTTTGGATGTAGAATCAAATCTTGTGTTCTCTTATGTGTTGTTTTAGAGACACACTTTCAATCTAGGGTTTCTAGTATATGTAATAATGTGTCCTTTTGTTTTCAGCTTTCTATTCATTATGGCTGCTTGACTTATAGAATGCTAGTCTTTGAAATTTTTGTCAAGGTTCTTTTTTAACCTTGTGAAGACATCCTTCATATTTGCACTCATATGCACAGAGTATTGACCAGGTATGTTGCATAATGTACCAGAGATCAGGAATGCACAATATGCAACAAGGTAGTCTCCGATATCTGCTGGCATATTATATAACAAGGTAGACCCTGATTTATGCTTGTACAATATTGAAAAGGGTAGACCCTGATATCTGCTTGTACAATATTGAAAAGGGCAGACCCTGATATCTGCTTGTACAATATTGAAAAGGGTAGACCCTGATATCTGCTTGTACAATATTGAAAAGGGTAGACCCTGATATCTGCTTGTACAATATTGAAAAGGGTAGACCCTGATATCTGCTTGTACAATATTGAAAAGGGTAGACCCTGATATCTGCTTGTACAATATTGAAAAGGGTAGACCCTGATATCTGCTTGTACAATATTGAAAAGGGTAGACCTTGATATTAGCTGAAACATTGCAAAGTAGGGACGACCATGATATTTGCTGACTTATTTATGCAAAAACAGATCTGGGGTTGATGCTTTTTGAAGATTTCAATGCTATATTAATGTTAGTGTGATTGCTGATTTACACCATTTCCAGGAGTCGTCCTGTTGTGAGAGTTGCAGCTAGCTTAAGAATTGACCCGATGAATATCACTTTAGATCACAGGACTTGCACCCTCATCGATGGCACCAAAGTTACTTGGTGAGTACAATCATTTGTCCCTTTTTTTAATCTCAAGATCACAGTCTTAAAAGACTTTTTGTTATAGTCTTGATTCAAGCTCTTTTTAGTTACTTTTATATCCTTAACCCTTTATTGGAAGCTGTCTATACTTGAGATGTCTCATTACATATCAATAACACTTTTTGTTTGCTCACTTGATAACTTTTCAACTTTGTGGGTGAAGGTCACACAATTTATAGTAATACTTTGAATTGGGGCACAACATAGGCTCAGGACTTTTTAGCTTGAGTGAGTCATTTCCGTGATCTTAAAAAAAAACCTTGAATCAGTTATCTGATATATGTAATACTTTATATACTCCCACGTTTACAATTATTGCATTTTAGTATGTGGTATGAATCAAAATAAATTAACAATAGCCAGAACAAAAAAAAAAAAATGAGCATTTGATCATGTTTTCAAATGATTCATTACAAACAATTCAAATTGTCCACTTTATAATATTTTGTTCTTAGAATTTTAAGTTCAACATTTTTATTGTATCATAACCTAACATGTTTTTTTTTTTTATAGATTTATTACCATATTTCTTAGATGTGCTATTATTGTTCATCAATCAGTAGATCCAAACATTTGGAGTTTTTGTATGTTAACCTGATGACACTGATAATTCCTTGAGTTCAGGGACTCTGATAAATGTTTCCACATATAATGTTTCCACATATACAACAGTGATATTTTCCATGATAAATACAGAAATTGTATCCAGGTGATATAAATCTATGGTTGATTGGTTGTTCTGAAATGAGCAATGATCTACAAATGAAGACTGATTAACAACATCAGCTGTAACACAAATCAATAATGAAAAAGTAATTATTAATTTCAGTGTATGAAAAATTATATGTAAATTAAATAGTTATCATGCTGTGGCACTGACATGCAGAAAAAATAAAGGAATCATACCCGAACAAGTTTTTGTTGTTGTTGCATGATTTATGTGCTAGTTGTCTGTCTTCATCTACATTATTTTATTCATCATGCATTGGCTGTTCAGTTTGTATGCATTTATTCATCTTCTTGTTTTGGAAATTAGAACAATTAGACTTTTTCTCAGCTGTCTTGCTCCACTGCTACAATGTCCTTTGGAATTGAATAAACTGCCATCATATGATTGCTAGTCAACCTGTTTATGCTATGATGGATCCTCATTAATTGCTTTAAATGACCACTCTTTGTCTCTCCACACTTCAATATGCTCTAGGCTAAATGAACTGAGGCTACACTCATCATTTCTTAAATGTAAATGAAAGCAAAAAAAAGAAACGTTTCAAAGCTTTGGCATAGAACAGGAAGAAGAATTTCATTTATCTCCTGTTTGCCCTATCCGGCTCAACAGTTTAAAACTTTGGCCAATAATTTTGACAACCTGATTCAAATCCCAGTTAAAACGACAACCTTTGTGTCAACTATCTAAGATATACCACTGTGTATTGCATTGTACAATGTCCAATTAGTATGAGCACTGAAAAACGCACAGAAATAGTTAATTTTATCAGCAATCAGAATATCTAC
This sequence comes from Unio pictorum, assembly GCA_030141615.1. NCBI lineage: Eukaryota > Metazoa > Mollusca > Bivalvia > Unionida > Unionidae > Unio > Unio pictorum. Next base: position 6,455,085 of record JARLTB010000094.1, on the reverse strand, counting down.
ATCTTTTTATTGACACAAATGTGGCTATAAATATAAGGCAATGAGCTCAAATGTGTGGATCTAACACCCACCAGTTACTCCATCAAGTTGTTCCCCAGTCACTCTCGCATAGGTGAAATTGCTGTCGTCACAATGAACTCTATGATTAAATGTCTTAACCACACCACACAGTTTCTACCAAACATCATTTAAACTAGTCCAAACCACACTCACACTGGAACAAAGTTCAGTCCATTATTCTCTGCCTGTACCATCTTCCTTCTGGTAGAAAAAACAAGCAGACTGAATCTCTCTTTCTGGAGCAATTTCTAAATCTCCTGGAGGATAGAAATTCAGTAGGTGGCAACCTGATTATTCTTGGAGATTTCAACTTTCCCTTTGACTGTCCTGGAAATCCATACACATAAAACCTCCTAGATTTCATTCATCTTTTCAGCTCAAACAGTCAGTTAACCAACCCATAAACATGGTCACATTTAGACTGGATTCTTTGTAGACCCAATGATAATATTCAATGGTCCTACCTAGTATCCCATGAATCAGATCACCTCTGCATTTTATGCCATCTTGATGTATCAGTCCTTAACCCTCCATCTTTATTTGCTACTAAGCGAAACCTCTGTATGATAAATATAACCAAACTAATGCATGACATCCAAGCAAACCTAACAACTTTTTTACCTCCTACAGCAGAACAACTTGATAACTGCCTGTGTTCATTTTTTGAAAAACATGCCCCAGCCACCAAGTGCAGAGTATCAATTCAGAAGTGTTCTCCTTGGTATAGCAGTGTTAGGGACCAGCTTCGCACTGCTAAAAGACAACGCCGTAAAGCTGAGAGGCTTTGGCTGTCATCCAGACTAACTGATCATAAACAAATCTATGAAGCCACTAAGAAGGACATCACAAACATTGTCCATTTAGCCAAATTATTCCACTACAGTACTAAGATCATGGAAAGTTCCAGCTCATCGAGATTACCAACAAACTAATGTCAAGGAACAAATGTACACCACTTCCAACTACCTTCTCTCCAGTCGACCTTCCAGACCAGTTTGCAAATTTCTTCCGTGACAATGTACAAACCATTAGAGATAAGCTTAACAACACAATTTCAATTGACTTGTCATCACCATACAGTTGTGATATAGAATTTCAGCGGCAACCGTTAACAGCATGTGAACCTGTCTCTATGGATTTAGTATGTACAATTGTGAAGAGTGCACCAAAATCATGTGAACTTGATCCAATTCCAACATTACTGCTGCTTGAGTGCTTAGATTCAATATTGCCTTCACTAATTGATGTTATTAATACCTCTCTCTCATCTGGGGGGAATTCCCATTAATTTTCAGAACTGCTATTGCAATGTCTCTGCTGAAGAAACCAACACTTGACCATAGCGATTTAAAGAACTATTGCCCATTTTCTAATCTCCTATTCATATAAAAACATCTTTTGAAAACGTTTTCTCCAACCATCTTTGAAAACGTTTTCTCCAGCCCAACTTGTATCTCATCTGAATTAAAACAGTCTTTTTAACAATGTACAGTCTGCATATCACCCTTGCCACAGAACTGAAACTACTTTTCTAAAAGTAGTTAATGACATTCTCTTTGCTGCGGATAGAGGAAAGATTACAGTCCTCACCCTCCTTGATTTGTCTGCAGCATTTGACACAATAGACCATGATATATTATTTCACTGACTCCATCATGTATTTGGCATTCACAATACAGCCCTACTGTGGTTCAAGTCCTACTTAGTCAACAGGACACAAATTGTATCTGCAAATGGAATAAACTCCAGCCCAGTTAATCTGTGTTGTGGTATTCCACAGTGTATCTGTTCTTGGACCTGTTCTCTTCATTCAATACACTCAGCTGCTCTCAAGTGTCATAGATCATCATCCAGTGTCTCACCAATTGTACACTGATGACACCCAAATATGCAAATCTAGCCCCCTAACTGAAATTGATGATACCATCAAAGGTGTAGAGAGATGCATTTCCAATAAGAAATCATGGATGACATGTAACAAGCTGCAGATTAATGATGATAAAACTGAGGCCATTCTGATCACAACACAAAGACTTTCTAATTCACATCCTTTACCTCAAAAAATAAATAGCATTAAATTCACATAGTCAGTACAAAGCCTAGGTGGTACTCTTAACAGTACTCTCACATTGCACCAACATGTTGGCGAAATGATCTGTTTCTCTTCTGACCTTCACAAATTCATCACATGATTTTATTTTCTCTAAAACTTCATGATGCTGGGTCATCGATGTTCAAGCATGTAGCACTATTATGTGTCATTTTACAAATTGTTCCATTGTTTCAATTTATTTTCAAAATTTCTGTGAATACTGATGACAAGAAAACAAAGTTTGTATATCTTGGCCATCTTTGTTTATTCATTAAAGAAAAAAGTCAGCACACTTTAGAGATTCCATTATGATGTTAGCTTGCTTTGCAATAAAGTAAACTTTGTATTAATATCCTTTTAAAAAAAAAACATGCTTCAGAGTCCAAAGTCTGCTTATATCAGCTTGCTTTGCAATAAAATAACCTTTGTATTAATATCCTTTCTAAAAAAAAAAACTGCTTCAGAGTCCAAAGTCAGCTTCCAAGGTCAGCTTGCTTTGTAATAACAATAACATTTATCTTTGATGCCATCTTTTATGAAATGCATGTAACAAGAAAACATGATTTATGAAATGCCTTTGAATGTATGTAACAAGAAAATATGATTTATGAAATGCATGTAGCAAGAAAATATGATTTATAAAATGCCTTTGAATGCATGTAACAAGAAAACATGATTTATAAAATGCCTTTGAATGCATGTAACAAGAAAACATGATTTATGAAATGCATGTAACAAGAAAACATGATTAAATATAAAATTCCTTTGAATGCATGTAACAAGAAAACATGATTTATAAAATGCCTTTGAATGCATGTAACAAGAAAACATGATATATGAAATGCATGTAACAAGAAAACATGATTTATAAAATGCCTTTGAATGCATGTAACAAGAAAATATGATTTATGAAATGCATGTAACAATAAAATATGATTTATAAAATGCCTTTGAATGCATGTAACAAGAAAATATGATTTATGAAATGCCTTTGAATGCATGTAACAAGAAAATATGATTTATGAAATGTATGTAAACAAGAAAACATCATTTACAGTTATTAAATCATTATTTTCAACAAAAGAACCATGGTGGTTGAGCAGATAGCATGTCAAACTGAGATCCCTCTAAATGAACCCAAGTGGGCAGCAGCTGTGTTTCTCACCCAAGCGACAGAGAAATCTAGCTGTTTTGCTAACCTTACTTTTCCTACCTCAGTCTGGTCATCTCAGACCAATCATCTCAGTCATGGTGTCCACGTGCTGAGAACTACTTTTAACAACAGAAACCCTTCTGGTCTTCTGCTGTGCCATAGTTGTTCTCAAATAAAACAACAAAGCAACAACAACAACAAATGATATATAACCAAAACATAGTTACTTAAGGTCAATCTGTCTTAAAAAACACAGCAAGACAAAAACATTTTGATAGAGACAAATACACACATGCATACTATTTCAAGGTTTTGATATTATGTTAGTTCGTTCAAACTAGCATGGTCAAGTTTATCATATATGCAGGACTAGCTCAGTACATTTTCAGATCATTAAATGTAGCTAAAGCAACTGAATTTGTTGTAAACACTTCGCGTGAAACATTGTATATACTGTTAGCTACATTTAATGAAGCTGACCTGAAAAGTTTCTGTGCTGCAGATAGGATAAAATTCTCAATGGTGTTATTTTATCCTATGTCGGAAAACACTGAGCCATGCACATAAGACTATATACCTATACACTTCATAGCATCCCAACTCTCTAAACAACCACGGAAAACTTAGCAACAGCCAGAAATGTGTTATGTCAAACATGCTCTATTATAATTTTGTTAAGCATCTCCGTTGTGTTCCAGCTGAATATACCTGCAATATTTATTGACAAATAATACACTTACCAGCCAGAAGGAATCATTTATCTCTCAACACACTAATCCATAAGCAAATTTCACTCCATCACTTGCCATATTTCCAAAACAGAAATATAAATTTTTAAAGAATCCGTGAACTTGAAAGTTTAGCACATTGTTATCCTCTGGGGTCCGCATATTTGGAGGGTGACGAGTTTCTTTTATATGGGAGTGTGGGGTACTCAGAATTGGAAATGATGAAAGGAAATAGTTTCTTTCTAATAAATTATTACTATTTATTGTTAATTTCATATAACATCCATATATTAAATGTGATAATACCTCATTACTATGTGATGTTTTATGTTGTTATTTTTCTTTGCTCACGCGTATAAACTGTGTACTTCGGACACAACGGTCACACTACAGCCCTCATTAGCTTATTTGTATTCATGCGCCACATGTAAACATTGTTACGTGCACACTTTTAAAGAGTTCTTTTTACTATAAAGGATAATATTGGGTGAGAAAAATAATCTACGTTGGGGTTTGGACTGAGACAATGAAATCCCAGCCTAGGGGTTACATTATATGTCTCCCCACTCATGGGGAGACAAATAATATAACCCCTAGGCTGGGATTTCATTGTCTCGGTCCAAACCCCAACATAGATTCTATATATCTCAGGGCATTATTGCCATTACTTTAGCACTAAATGCCATGAATTCATTTTTGGGGGGTTTAACAGAAAATGATATTTTTATCAGGACTTAAATTCAAATATTTAAATATTGTTCAGAAGGAATTTGCGGCATGCCATTTTGTTTGTACATAAGGATTTGGGTATAGGCCATTTTGTTTGTACATAAGGATTTGGATACAGGCCATTTTGTTTGTACATAAGGATTTGGGTACAGGCCATTTTGTTTGTACATAAGGATTTTGGTACAGGCCATTTTGTTTGTACATAAGGATTGGGTACAGGCCATTATTGTTTTTACATAGGGATTTTGATACTGGCCATATTATTTGTGCATAAAGTGTTTGGTATCTCATTTTGTTTGCACAGAAATATTCAGGTACAGGTCATATTGTTATGCATGAGAATTTTGGTCCAGACCATTTTGTTTGTACATAAGGATTTTGGTACAGGTCATATTGTTATGCATGAGAATTTTGGTCCAGACCATATTGTTTGTACATAAAGATATGTGCCATATTTTTGTACATAAAGATTTTTGTTACAGGTCAGTTTTGGTATGGGCCATTTTGATTGTACATAAGGATTTTGGTACAGGTCAGATTGGTATACATGAGAATTTTGGTACAGGTCTAATTTTTATGGGCCTTTTTGTTTCTACATAAGAATTTTGGTACAGGTCATATTGGTACGGGCCGATTTGTTTATAAATAAGGATTTTGGATCAGGTCATATTTGTATGGGTCATTTTGTTTGTACGTATACTTGGTCTAATGATTTTGGTACAGGTAATATTGGTATGAGCTATTTTGTTTGCACAGAAGGATTTTGGTACAGGTCATATTGTTTTTACCAAAGGATTTTAGTAAGGGCCATAATGTTTATACATAAGTATTTTGTTACTGGTCATATTATTTGTACATAAAGATTTTTGTCCAGCCCAAATTGATTTTGCACAATGATTTTGGTATAGGTCGTATTGTTTCTACATAAGGATTTTGGTACAGGTCATATTATTTGTACATAAGGATTTGGTACAGGTCAAATTGTTTGTACATAAGGATTTTGGTACAGGTCATATTATTTGTACATAAAGATTTGGTACAGGTCAAATTGTTTGTACATAAGGATTTTGGTACAGGTCAAATTGTTTGTACATAAGGATTCTGGTACAAGTCAAATTGTTTGTACATAAGGATTTTGTACAGGTCATATTGTTTGTACATAAGAATTTTGGTACAGGTCATATTGTTTGTACATAAGGATTTGGTACAGGTCAAATTGTTTGTATATAAGGATTTTGGTACAGGTCATATTGTTTGTACATAAGGATTTGGTACAGGTCAAATTGTTTGTACCTACATAAGGATTTTGGTACAGGTCAAATTGTTTGTACATAAGGATTTTGGTACAGGTCGTATTCTTTCTAAGTAAGCATTTTGATACAGGTCATAAGAATTTTGGAATTTGTTTTATATCAAATCAGCATTTTTGGTGAACAATAAACATGATTGGATAAACCAATACCATTCTGAGTATAGAATGTGTGGATAGACATGATTTGATTGTAAATGAAATTTGTAGATAGACAAGATCTGATTGTACCTTTTTGATAAACTCTAAGGTTGAAATATATGATATTTACTGTCATTTATAAGTCAATTTAATTTCATTTTTCAGTATTACAGTGTACACCTGTATAAGCTACACAGGAGTAGAGGTCAACAAAGAACTTCGTAAGTGTATCTTTTATTTGTTTGATTAGGATTTTTAATGTAGCTCTAACAATTTTTCAGTCATATCGCTACGATGTCTGCTGTAAGGCAGTTTATAGTGATGACTAGCACTGGGGCATCATGCCGCAGACATGTAGCATGATGTTGCAACCATTTTTGTAAGTCTTTGGTATGACTCGGCCGGGGATCGAAACCACAACCTCCCGATTCCTATGCAGACGCTCTAACTACTAGGCCACCGGAGCGGTCATTTGGGAGTAAAAATGGCTTTTTTTAAAGATTATCTCTTGTCCTTGAATGGTGTGATATAGATGCCACTTTTATAAAAGATTATCTCTTGTCCTTGAATGGTGTGATATAGATGCCACTTTTATAAAAGATTATCTCTTGTCCTTGAATGGTGTGATATAGATGCCACTTTTATAAAAGATTATCTCTTGTTCTTGAATGGTGTGATATAGATGCCACTTTTATAAAAGATTATCTCTTGTCCTTGAATGGTGTGATATAGATGCCACTTTTATAAAAGATTATCTCTTGTTCTTGAATGGTGTGATATAGATGCCACTTTTATAAAAGATTTTCTCTTGTTCTTGAATGGTGTGATATAGATGCCACTTTTATAAAAGATTATCTCTTGTCCTTGAATGGTGTGATATAGATGCCACTTTTATAAAAGATTATCTCTTGTCCTTGAATGGTTTGATATAGATGCCACTTTTATAAAAGATTATCTCTTGTCCTTGAATGGTGTGATATAGATGCCACTTTTATAAAAGATTATCTCTTGTTCTTGAATGGTGTGATATAGATGCCACTTTTATAAAAGATTATCTCTTGTTCTTGAATGGTGTGATATAGATGCCACTTTTATAAAAGATTATCTCTTGTTCTTGAATGGTGTGATATAGATGCCACTTTTATAAAAGATTATCTCTTGTCCTTGAATGGTGTGATATAGATGCCACTTTTATAAAAGATTATCTCTTGTCCTTGAATGGTGTGATATAGATGCCACTTTTATAAAAGATTATCTCTTGTTCTTGAATGGTGTGATATAGATGCCACTTTTATAAAAGATTATCTCTTGTCCTTGAATGGTGTGATATAGATGCCACTTTTATTAAAGATTATCTCTTGTCCTTGAATGGTGTGATATAGATGCCACTTTTCGGAAAGCTGGATCAGTGTTATCAGTATTTCCATTTTTGTATTAAAGTCTTTGAATGTTATTTATCTTCTACATCAGTCATTGTTTAGAATGGAATGTGTGTAATATTACTGTATATATAAAGTTTGTACACTGATTTTGTAGGGATTTAATTTAATGTGCTATAACTGTACATGTAAAGTTTGTACACTGATTTTGTAAGGATTTAATTTAATGTGCTGTAACTATACATGTAAAGTTTGTACACTGATTTGTAAGGATTTAATTTAATGTGCTATAACTGTACATGTAAAATTTGTACACTGATTTGTAAGGATTTAATTTAATGTGCTATAACTATACATGTAAAGTTTGTACACTGATTTGTAAGGATTTAATTTAATGTGCTATAACTGTACATGTAAAGTTTGTACACTGATTTGTAAGGATTTAATTTAATGTGCTATAACTGTACTTTACTGTGCTATAACTGTACATGTAAAGTTTGTACACTGATTTGTAAGGATTTAATTTAATGTGCTATAACTATACATGTAAAGTTTGTACACTGATTTGTAAGGATTTAATTTAATGTGCTATAACTGTACATGTAAAGTTTGTACACTGATTTGTAAGGATTTAATTTAATGTGCTATAACTGTACATGTAAAGTTTGTACACTGATTTGTAATGGTTTAATTTAATGTGCTATAACTATACATGTAAAGTTTGTGTACATTTGCAAATTGTGTCTGCAAGTTAACCCAGATTATTAAAAGTTTGGTTTCCTGGCACACCTTACTGTCACACACATGCTAATAGGATCTTCCATGTATCAGCCTGAATCACGTTACACATGAAGAAAAGAAGGAAATTCACATTGATCTACTTTCCATTTACTCATAACAGATCAGCATCTGTTTAATAAGAGATAGCCATTTTAATATTGACCAGTATATAACGTTTTCTTTAACCCAATAAAATAGTGTTTGCACAAATCACCAAGCTTTTCATTTTCAGAAACGGATGTAGTTGTTTATTATAACTGAAAATAGTATGGTGATTTCTTAATAGGCAATTTTAAAAATGTCAGTCTTGACCATTGACAGACATTGACATAGGGCCAATATGTTGGTACAGGGCCAGTATGTTGGCATATAGCAAGTATGTTGGCATGAAGCAATTATGTTGACATAGAGCAATAATGTTGGCATAGGGCCAGTATGTTGGCATAGGGCAAGTATGTTAGCATAGGGCCAGTATGTTGGCATAGGGCAAGTATGTTGGCATAGGGCCAGTATGTTGGCATAGGGCCAGTATGTCGGCATAGGGCAAGTATGTTGGCATAGGGCAATTATGTTGGCATAGGGCCAGTATGCTGGCATAGGGCAAGTATGTTGGCAAAGGGCCAGTATGTTGGCATAGGGCAAGTATATTGGCATATGGCAATTATGTTGGCATATGGTCATTATCTTGACATAGAGCAGTTATGTTGGGATAGGGCAATTAGGTTGGCATAGGGCCAGTATGTTGACATAGGGCAATTATGTTGGCATAGGGCAAGTATGTTGACATAGGGCAATTATGTTGGCATAGGGCCAGTATGTTGACATAGGGCAATTATGTTGGCATAGGGCAAGTATGTTGACATAGGGCAAGTATGTTGGCATACTACCCATAGGGCCAGTATGTTGGCATAGAGCAAGTATGTTGGCATAGGGCCAGTATGTTGCCATAGGTCAATTATATTGGCATAGGGCATTTATGTTGGCAAAGGGCCAGTATGTTGGCATAGGGAAAGTATATTGGCATATGGCAATTATGTTGGCATATGGTCAGTATCTTGACATAGAGCAGTTATGTTGGGATAGGGCAATTATGTTGGCATAGGGCCAGTATGTTGACATAGGGCAATTATGTTGGCATAGGGCAAGTATGTTGACATAGGGCAATTATGTTGGCATAGGGCCAGTATGTTGACATAGGGCAATTATGTTGGCATAGGGCAAGTATGTTGACATAGGGCAAGTATGTTGGCATACTACCCATAGGGCCTGTATGTTGGCATAGAGCAAGTATGTTGGCATAGGGCCAGTATGTTGGCATAGAGCAAGTATGTTGGCATAGGGCAAGTATGTTGACATAGGGCAAGTATGTTGGCATAGGGCCAGTATGTTAGCATAGGGCCAGTATGTTGGCATAGAGCAAGTATGTTGGCATAGGGATAGTATGTTGGCATAGAGCCATTATGTTGGCAATGGTTCTGTACATAGTGGACTATATTTTCTATGGATTAATAGCTTTATTTTGGGTAAATATTATGATGTTATATAAGCTATATGTAAGCAGGAGGATGATTTATATGCCTGTTTAAGATGTGAAGTAATGAGCTAGCATATCAGGTATATGTTGTTTGTTTTACTGATTACAAAGTAATGCATAGACCCATGTCTGCTGGTGTGCAGTTGGACTTGACTTACAAATACATATGGTATACTTACTGTTATAAGAAAACAAAATAAACCACCTTTTACTCCCCCACTCCTACCTCAAATAAAACAAAATAAACCACCTTTTATTCCCCACTCCTACCTCAAATAAAACAAAATAAACCACCTTTTACTCCCCCACTCCCACCTCAAATAAAACAAAATAAACCACCTTTTATTCCCCACTCCTACCTCAAATAAAACAAAATAAACCACCTTTTACTCCCCCACTCCCACCTCAAATAAAACAAAATAAACCACCTTTTACTCCCCCACTCCCACCTCAAATAAAACAAAATAAACCACCTTTTACTCCCCCACTCCCACCTCAAATAAAACAAAATAAACCACCTTTTATTCCCCACTCCTACCTCAAATAAAACAAAATAAACCACCTTTTACTCCCCCACTCCCACCTCAAATAAAACAAAATAAACCACCTTTTACTCCCCCACTCCCACCTCAAATAAAACAAAATAAGCCACCTTTTACTCCCCCACTCCCACCTCAAATAAAACAAAATAAACCACCTTTTACTCCCCACCCCCACCTCAAATAAAACAAAATAAACCACCTTTTACTCCCCACCCCCACCTCAAATAAAACAAAATAAACCACCTTTTACTCCCCCACTCCCACCTCAAATAAAACAAAATAAACCACCTTTTACTCCCCCACCCCCACCTCAAATAAAAAAAATTAATGTTTTTTAGTTTTGTTTGGTTGCATAAAATAACTTTAATTTACTTGGGTAAAAACTACTGCAATACTATTAATCAAGAGCAAAATAAATAATAATTTGAATTGTTTGGGTTTTTGGCAAATGAGTCGAGTAGTAATGGATTTTAACATTCTAAATGTTTATATTTTTAGTTTTTTGAGAGAGTAGAAACATAAAATTTGTAACAATCAATGTCTGTTATATGGTATTATGTGTCCTTAACAATTTGTTATCAATATGGTGTTATGTGTCCTTAACAATTTGTTATCAATATGGTATTATGTGTCCTTAACAATTTGTTATCAATATGGTATTTTTTGTCCTTGAGAATTTGATATCAATATGGTATTTTATGTCCTTGAGAATTTGATATCAATATGGTATTATGTGTCCTTGAGAATTTGATATCAATATGGTATTTTATGTCCTTGAGAATTTGATATCAATATGGTATTATGTGTCCTTAACAATTTGATATCAATATGGTATTATGTGTCCTTGAGAGTTTGTTATCAATATGGTGTTATGTGTCCTTAACAATTTGTTATCAATATGGTATTATGTGTCCTTAACAATTTGTTATCAATATGGTATTTTTTGTCCTTGAGAATTTGATATCAATATGGTATTTTATGTCCTTGAGAATTTGATATCAATATGGTATTATGTGTCCTTGAGAATTTGATATCAATATGGTATTTTATGTCCTTGAGAATTTGATATCAATATGGTATTATGTGTCCTTGAGAATTTGATATCAATATGGTATTTTATGTCCTTCAGAATTTGATATCAATATGGTATTATGTATCCTTAACAATTTGATATCAATATGGTATTATGTGTCCTTAACAATTTGATATCAATATGGTATTATGTGTCCTTGAGAATTTGATATCAATATGGTATTTTGTCTTTCAGAGTTTGATATCAGCTGGCGACTGGATTCTTCTAGAAATCTGTCCAGTCGTGTGTACTATGTCCAAGCTGAGTTTATGCATGAAGAGAGCAACACAGTCAAGCTGCAAAGAGATGAGAAATGGTGTACAACATCCTTTGCTTATCTCCAGGTAATGAGAACAAACTGATTATATCTATGATATTGGATTGCATGATCTACTTTATTTTCAGTTGCCTGAGAGAGATCAATAGTGATCTAATTTTTATGCTTGGAAGATTACATAAACTTCTTGCATTTTGCATTTGTTACTGATGCAGTTACCTGTACAATGATTTAACTTGATATGTGTGTTCATCTTGATGCATGTACAGTAATTAAACTTTATATTTAGTAAGTATCTTCATACATGTACATTTATTAAATTTGATATGTGTATTCATTTTGATGCATGCTTAGTAATTTAACTTGATAATTATGTGTATTCCTCTTGATGCATGTTCAGTAATTAAACTTGATATGTGTATTCATTTTGTTCAATGTTCAGTAATTAAACTTGATATGTGTATTCATTTTGATGCATGTACAGTGATTAAACTTGATTTGTGTATTCATTTTTATGCATGAACGGTGATTAGACTTGATATGTGTTTTCATTTTGATGCATGTACAGTGATTAAACTTGATATGTGTATTCATTTTGATGCATATGCAGTGATTAAACTTGATATGTGCATTCATTTTGATGCATGTACAGTGATTAAACTTGATTTGTGCATTCATCTTGATGCATTTACCATAATTAAACTTGATATGTGTATTCATTTTGATGCATGTACAGTGATTAAACTTGATATGTGTATTCATTTTGATGCATGCATGTACAGTGATTAAACTTGATTTGTGCATTCATCTTGATGCATTTACCATAATTAAATTTGATTTGTGTACTCATTTTGATGCATGTACAGTGATTAAACTTGATTTGTGTATTCATTTTTATGCATGAACGGTGATTAGACTTGATATGTGTTTTCATTTTGATGCATGTACAGTGATTAAACTTGATATGTGTATTCATTTTGATGCATATGCAGTGATTAAACTTGATATGTGCATTCATTTTGATGCATGTACAGTGATTAAACTTGATTTGTGCATTCATCTTGATGCATTTACCATAATTAAACTTGATATGTGTATTCGTTTTGATGCATGTACAGTGATTAAACTTGATATGTGTATTCATTTTGATGCATGCATGTACAGTGATTAAACTTGATTTGTGCATTCATCTTGATGCATTTACCATAATTAAATTTGATTTGTGTACTCATTTTGATGCATGTACAGTGATTAAACTTGATATGTGTATTCATTTTGATGCATGTACAGTGATTAAACTTGATATGTGTATTCATTTTGATGCATGCGTGTACAGTGATTAAACTTGATTTGTGTACTCATTTTGATGCATGTACAGTGATTAAACTTGATATGTGTATTCATTTTGATGCATGTACAGTGATTAAACTTGATATGTGTATTCATTTTGATGCGTATACATTGATTAAACTTGATATGTGCACTCATTTTGATGCATGTACAGTGATTAAACTTGATTTGTGCATTCATCTTGATGCATTTACCATAACTAAACTTGATATGTGTATTCATTTTGATGCATGTACAGTGATTAAACTTGATATGTGTATTCATTTTGATGCATATGCAGTGATTAAACTTGATTTGTGTATTCATTTTGATGCATGTACAGTGATTAAACTTGATTTGTGTATTCATTTTGATGCATGTACAGGGATTAAACTTGATTTGTGTATTCATTTTGATGCATGTACAGGGATTAAACTTGATTTGTGTATTCATTTTGATGCATGTACAGTGATTAAACTTGATATGTGTATTCATTTTGATGCATGTACAGTGATTAAACTTGATTTGTGCATTTATCATAAGGTGTAGAGCACAACTTGCCAGCAAACAGAGGTCATGTGACTTTTCATAGACTGCATTAAGTTTTTGTATTTAGTTTCATTTCTCTGATGCATAAAATGATAGGTACCATGTATTGAGGAGCACAACTGACCACATAACTAGAATTGCAAAAGTATGTCAAAGTACTGACCACATAACTAGAATTGCAAAAGTATGTCAAAGTACTGACCACATAACTAGAATTGCAAAAGTATGTCAAAGTACTGACCACATAACTAGAATCGCAAAAGTATGTCAAAGTACTGACCACATAACTAGAATCGCAAAAGTATGTCAAAGTACTGACCACATAACTAGAATCGCAAAAGTATGTCAAAGTACTGACCACATAACTAGAATCGCAAAAGTATGTCAAAGTACTGACCACATAACTAGAATCGCAAAAGTATGTCAAAGTACTGACCACATAACTAGAATCGCAAAAGTATGTCAAAGTACTGACCACATAACTAGAATCGCAAAAGTATGTCAAAGTACTGACCACATAACTAGAATCGCAAAAGTATGTCAAAGTACTGACCACATAACTAGAATCGCAAAAGTATGTCAAAGTACTGACCACATAACTAGAATCGCAAAAGTATGTCAAAGTACTGACCACATAACTAGAATCGCAAAAGTATGTCAAAGTACTGACCACATAACTAGAATCGCAAAAGTATGTCAAAGTACTGACCACATAACTAGAATCGCAAAAGTATGTCAAAGTACTGACCACATAACTAGAATCGCAAAAGTATGTCAAAGTACTGACCACATAACTAGAATCGCAAAAGTATGTCAAAGTACTGACCACATAACTAGAGTTGCAAGAGTATGTCAAAGTAACTTTGTTTTACACTAATAATTACATTGAGTCCTTTTCTCATATTTTTCCTTGTAAAATTTAAAAACTTATGTGCATATATTTTGAAGAAATTATATTCACATCTCTGAAAAGTTGGATGCCAAGCTTAACTTACTTTCTTTACTACCTAGTTTCTGGGGGTTTGGATTATGCACTTGTGGAACAAGTGAGACAGCATTCCTTGGAAAGATTGTAATATTAGTACCCTATATAAAACAGTGATAAACATCCACCCATCAACCTTTTCATTTTATTTCAACCTCTCCATATAACAGTTGAATTGATTTGAAACTTAGTAGGAATCTTCCTAAAGAAATACTTCTCCAAAGATATTCCCATGCTAAATTCCTTAGCAGTGATTTTGTTTCCATAGCAATTTATTGAAAAAAATATTTTCATCTCCATAATGGCTGAGCTAATATCAGTCAAATTTTGTACCAATGTCATTAGGATATGTATGAATGATCGAGTAGTCTAAAGAGCTAACCATTTTGGATCACTGCCATCTCACCTCTGTGTGGGTTCGAGTCTCAGGCTCAGTCAACATGGATATATGAAAAAGCTTGCCAGTAGCTTCTCATGGGTTGGTGGTAATTTTCCGCGATTTTCCCAGGTTCCAACTCCACTATTTATGCTGGCCACCATATATAGCCTATGTAGTGCTGAAAAAATGGTGTTAAACACTATAACAACAACTAATGTCCTGAAGTCATGTGTTAAAAGAATTACATTTCTGTTTGAGACTGGTTGATCCTGTTTTGACCAGTACTAGTAGAAACTTTTCATTGGAAATGATCTGTTATATCTTTATCTGAAAAGAAGTGTCTTCCCCAGCAGTAATGTGTCTTCCATAGCTCTGAAGGTGAAAATCTTTTTTGACATATTCCCAAGAATGCTGAGCCAATTTTGATATTGGTTTGTTGTAATACTCTATCTGTTGCAGTTAGAAAGTTTTATATCATGAATTACTTTCAAGTTTTTGCAAAATGTGGATTATTTAACAATAAACATGTTTGACATTAGTATAAGTGGCACCAACTTGAAATAATTTATTATGAACTGCTTTACCTGCTTCATACAATTTGATCACTGAAATTTGTATAGTTTGATACTGATCTGCCATTCATTCCTACCTGTGTTACAGACTAGGGAAAAATGCATAAATTTTTTTTATAAAAAAAACAACACTTGATCAGTTTTTATTTAGTTGTGTTGGAAGCCTCAACTTTTGATTATATTTTTGGTTAGGATCCATTAGATAAAAGTCCTTGGAAAATTTTTTTTTGTCTTTTGATTTTGTAATCACATGGGTTATTATGGCTAGTTGATTTTTTAATCATGTGTTATTATGGCTTGATAATTTTGTAATCACATGTGTTATTATGTCTAGTAATTGTCAGTAGACTTTACAGCTGTTGATTTTGTAATCACATGGGTTATTATGGCTAGTTGATTTTGTAATCATATGTTATTATGGCTAGATGATTTTGTAATCACATGAGTTATTATGTCTAGTAATTGTCAGTAGACATTACAGCTGTTGATTTTGTAATCACGTGTTATTATGGCTAGTTGATTTTTTAATCATGTGTTATTATGGCTAGTTGATTTTGTAATCACATGTTATTATGGCTAGAGGATTTTGTAATCACATGTTTTATTATGGCTAGTTGATTTTGTAATCACATGTGCTATTATGGTTTGTTGATGATGTAATCACATGTGTCATTATGGCTAGTTGATTTTCTAATCACATGTTTTATTATAGCTAGTTGATTTTGTAATCACATGTGCTATTATGGCTTGTTAATTTTGTAATCACATGTGTCATTATGGCTAGTTGATTTTGTAATCACATGTTATTATGGCTAGTTAATTTTCTAATCACATGTTTTATTATGGCTAGTTGATTTTGTAATCACATGTGCTATTATGGCTTGTTAATTTTGTAATCACATGTGTCATTATGGCTAGTTGTTTTTGTAATCACATGAGTTATTATGGCTGGTTGATTTTGTAATCACATGTGCTATTATGGCTGGTTGATTTTGTAATCACATGTGCTATTATGGCTTGTTGATTTTGTAATCACATGTGTAATTATGGCTAATTGATTTTGTAATCACATGTATTATTATGGCTAGTAATTGTCAGTAGACTTTACAGCTGTTCCTTCCTCTCACCCCTCTTCAGTACACTTTAGCAGGAAAAAATATCACTAAAAATAAAATGCTACCTAATTTTAGAGTGATAAATGGAGTATTAATAATCTGAACTGATTGAAATGGGAAATAGCATAAATAATTTTTAATTCAGCAGAAACTGTATGTAAAGATAAAGGTTAAGGACAACTTACAAAGATAATCCCTTATTTTGGATATTTCAAGTTTGGATGATGGGGTCTTCATTGTACACCAGTATTACTTGTATGATCTATTCATTTCCAGGACAACATTCGTGACAAGCTGACACCAATCACTGTAGATTTCACATATGATCTACATGAGAAAAAGTCACGCAGGCGTAGGAGAGTGTCACCAATACTAAATCAGCGTATCCCAACAACAGTGAGGGCCGTGGTAAGATCAACTTTTTTGTATCAGATGAGATTGTGTAATTTATTTCCCTACATATAGCAAGAGTAGAGACAATGACTGTCAAATTTTTTGTTATTTTTTAATTTGTTTCTTCTTATTTTGCACCTGGCCACCAATGTTTCAATCAGATTTTGACCATGTTTGGTTTGTATCATTAAATGTCAACATCCATCGGCTTAGCTTTTGAACTCTCAGAAGGTAATAGCTATGATTAGATTTTATTCACATTTGGCGTGTAAGCTTATATCAGTATCTCAGATGGATTCAGTTATGGATGAAATCCATGCAAATTAATGATGTCATCATGCATGTATTGTCTGAGCTTTATATCCCTCCCAGCGACCATACATTTCTGGTCAGGTGTTGATCAGATGTGGTACATAAGCTTCTATCACAAATCTTCACTGAGTTTGATTAAAAGTGACATCCACAAATAATAGTGAGGTTATCTTTCATTGAATTGGTTAAGCAGGTAAACACTCTATTTTAATTTTTTTAAATTTTAAAATTTTTTTTCTATTTTTATTTCAGACGCTAGGGAGACATTATTTTAGTGTATCAAGATCTTGAAATGCCAGATAACATTTTGAAAACATTGATCATCATTTTAGGATTTTAGCTTAAAAATATTAAAAACAAACTAGATACTATCTTCTGTCATCCATTTTTTTATGGCAACCCAGGTACCGTAGATTTTTTTTCTCTCCCACCCCACCTCAAATAAATTTATTTATTCATTTATTTTTATTTTTTTTTACTTGTTTATTTATTAACTTGTAATTTGTTTTTATTATTTGCTTGCTTTATTAATTAGAAGTTTTATTTCTCTATTTATGGGTTCATTTATTTATTATTTTTTTTTATATTATTTGTAGCTTTCTTTATATACATTTATTTGCATCAAGAAAGTTGAATAAATATGATGATTTTCCAAGAAGATTTGTATGAGCATCGTTTTACTCATTGCCATAAATTTTGTTTCTTTCATCGTACAGGCTCAGATTCTAAAGGAATGTGGAAAGGACAATGTTTGTATACCTGAATTAGGTGTCACAGCTTTACCGTAAGTATCAATCAATAAAATAATTGTCAATCCACTTTAATCAAGGTAGAGGGGCCCCAAGTGGCCGAGTGGCTTAAAGCGCTTTCCGTTACGGATCACTGCCATCTAACCTCTTTCTGCATGGGTTCGAGTCCAAGATTCGGCTGATGTAGTTATGTGAGAAATCTTGCCATTCGTGGGTCGGTGGTCCTTTTGGGGGGTTATCCCGGGTTATTCCTCTACCATCAATACTGGCTGCCATGTATAGCCAATCGTGTGCTGAAAAATGGCATTAAACCCTACAACAACAACAACAACAATCAAGGTAGAGGAAGAAAAGATAGGCTTTTTTCTTCCAAGATTCAACTGTTTTAGGAGAATATTTACATTTTTTGTCTAACAAGATTAGACTTCTTTATTTCTAAATTAAAATACAGATATAAAATAAAGTATTTTACGGTAATTACAAAAGCTAAGTACCGTATTTTCCGGCCTATAAATTGATACTTTTTTACTTGAAAGTCAGGTCTTCGCCTTATACTTCGATAAGGATTGTGTCATTGAAAGTTTATATTAGTTACGTTTGTAACTACAGGTAATAAAATGAACTACAACATGAATGTGCTTTCAATTATAATAAAACAAGCATGTACTGTTTATTCAGCTATGTCAAATGACAACAGAATATAGCAGTGATTTGTTCAGAAGTAAAATCACAAGCATGTTAGCATCGGTAATGCAATTTCACGATTGCCGGTAATATGGAATATCATACAATGATACCATTACTAGTGTAAAATACAAAGCCAAAATATTGACCTGGCCTCGTTTTATACTCAGAATTGACTTATAAATGGACGAAGGATGGAAAACAAGTTCAATTGTTGAATTCGACTTATACTCTGCATCGACTTATAGGCTGGAAAATACGGTACATATCTTATGCCTAGACATAAATACAATGATGTCCGGCCTTGTTCAGAATGTGAGACATGTAAATGAATGTCTTTTATAAACAGATTTCAACGTAGAAGTCTTGCTATTAGATATTTATGTAATCATTGAAAACATACTTTCTTATTACTTCCTCAAAACAGAATACATTATAATTTACAAATATGTTAGAGGCACTATTCCATCTTCAACAGCTTAATAGAAAATGAAGACTATTATTGTAACCAATAACTAGTTTTCTTTTCTAACAGTTACAAAGTTTGTCCACTGATGAGCACAACTCATTGTGCTGCAGTAAGATTTGAATAATCTAATTTCGATATTCAATGAACAATTAGTAAATTTATGTAGAAGATGTTAGTTCAACAATATTTCACATGTTGTACATTTTGAAAATAAATATTATTTATTAGAGTAACAAACAACAAGTGTTTTATTAAAAATTATTATCGAAATAATTTTAAAATGAGGATTAAGTTATTAAACACTCCAGTTCCCTAATGCTCCCCCCTCCCAGTTTTCTCAATGTCAAAGCGAAAGTTTCAATTTTTGGAGGTCCCTCAGTGACTCTCGCCCTCACTTATAGTGCGGTCTATGTTTGTGGACCCTGTTGTGCACGAGTTATCGAGGGAGAGGTGTACCATGGTTCCTGCCACTATTAGTCACCTTACAAGGCCACCATGGTTCCTTTCTCTGTTATCTTTTACACCATACAGGAGGGTGCATAATTCCTATTTTATATCCCCAAGCATGCAGGTGGGGGTGGGAGGTGGGGTGGTTTGAGATCGATACTGAGTTGGCCTTTTATCTATGCAGGGTGTCTGATTCTCACATTAATGATGTTGTTCTCAATGCAGGGTGTCTGATTCTCACATTAATGATTTTGTTCTCAATGTAGGTGTCTGATTCTCACATTAATGATTTTGTTCTCAATGCAGGGTGTCTGATTCTCACATTAATGATTTTGTTCTCAATGCAGGTGTCTGATTCTCACATTAATGATTTTGTTCTCAATGCAGGGTGTCTGATCTCACATTAATGATTTTGTTCTCAATGCAGGGTGTCTGATCTCACATTAATGATTTTGTTCTCAATGCAGGGTGTCTGATTCTCACATTCTTGGAGAGCTAGAGAAGCTGGACATCCTTGTTTTAATCGAGAATCGTGGTGAAGATGCATATGAGGCCATGCTGTTCATCCACCTGCCCCCTGGAGCAAAGTACAACCAAATCACAAATAAAAAATATGTAAGCTGATATCTAAATATATGTCACAAATTACTGCATAATTAAAATCTAACTTTAAACAGCATAGACCCAGGTCTACCATATCATAATGGGTTGACATACCTTGATCTACAATTCGCAGTTTGATGTGTGTTATGTAACACAGACATGGTAAATGGGGAATATTCTGTTTGTTACATTTTTGCATATTTCTTACTATTGGAAAATCTACTTTTTAGAAAAAAGTTGCTAAATTTATGTTACGGGAATGACTAATACAAAACAGTGCATAGATGGGAAATGCCATACATAAGTAAATGTTAATCGCTATACAAAGATAAATGTTAATTGCTATACAAAGATAAATGTTAATTGCCATACAAAGGTATACATTAATTGCCACACACAGGTAAATATTAATTGCCATACACAGGAACAGGTTAATTATCATACTTAGGTAAATATTAATTACCTAACTAAAGTAAATGTTAATTGCTTTATAAAGTTATATGTCAGTTGCCTTATCATGGAATATCTTTGCTCAGAAAAGAGGAAATATGACAGCCTTCCAAAAAAATATATCTAAGTTTTTGAAAAGGAAACCAATATCATTTAAATTTTGTTTTATATATGCATACTGACCAGAACTGGTGCAAAATGCAACATGGTTCTAAAATAAGTTTATCAAACATATTTAAAACTGTCCTGATTGAATGAAGTTTTTGCATTTGTATAGTTTGAGAGAAGAACAAAATGAAAGTTAAAGCACACTCCATCCCAATTGAATCTATTCGTTTTATCAGTGACATCTGCTCTGGCACTGCCCATTCAGTTTGGAGTCCGAATTGATATGTTTTTGTCCCTGTAATCTCTAAACCATGGCACCTCCTTGTTTTCTTCTTTTTTTTTCTTCTTTTTTTTAGAGGGTGGTTGTATTAAAATCAAAACAAAATGCAATATAGAATTTGGGAGTTTTGAAACTGAAACCAAATTATACATTTAACAAGTTGAGATTTTCATATTGGACTTTGTGTAAAAAAAAATATTTATAATAGGGATTCTTTAACCTAGCAGAAACAAAGCTCTTCTGTGTATTAAAATTATGGATGGAATTCATATTTGTTGAAATTTTGATGTATAATCGAGACAGAGCATGCAAGGTTAATAAATTGGGGGTGGGAGATATCTGCCCAGTTTTGTGATTGATGTCATTTTTTCACTTTACAGGTTATTCCAGTGTTCTGTGATACAGATAAGAAAAATGCGTCCCTGATTGTGTGTGATTTGGGCAATCCCTTACCAAAAGGGGCTAAGGTGAGGATTTTGAGATACACTTAACCAAAAGGGGTTAAGGTGAGGATTTTGAGATACACTTAACCAAAATGGGCTAAGGTGAGGATTTTGAGATACACTTAACCAAAATGGGCTAAGTGAGGATTTTGAGATACCGTATTTACCGCATATGTTGGGACACGAAAAAATAATTATTTTTTTTCATGTCCCAGAACTTGTGGTGAACTTTTTTTAAACCTACATCAAGTGTCCCAAGACTTAGGAAATGAAAAACATTATGTTCAATTTGCCCCCCTCCCCCCCGCATGTTACAATAAAATAGATAAATAAAATGCGTATTTGATAATAAAATGAAAGAAACAAGAAACTAACCTTGAACTGTTATCATTTATTCAAATTTTTGGTCGACATTAGCATTTTATTAAAGGAAAAATGTATCCACAAACTCAGTATGAGTAGCGCGTGAATCCATTATCCATAGTGTAATAGCTTTCGTCAGACAACACAATACATTAGTCATTGACGTGAATATTGAGAAACTAATCATATTTAGTTGGTCCTCAAAGATTTGAATGTTATGAAAATGAAAATTGGATCCCGCAAAATCACATACGAATGAAATAGAGGAAGAAAGAGTGAGAATTATCAAACCCCATTGGTCGAAAGCAACTGACATTTACGCGTGATACGGTGTAAGGTACAAAATAACCAAAAGTGTATTATATCCAGGGTAACAATATGACAATATCTCGCAAACTAAAATCATTATTAGAAATACATTCGCTGTGAGTACAAATGACAATCTTTTTGATTTCATGGGTTACAAAAGTATTATTAAAGCAAGTTAATGCTGTGTATACTATTTACCGAATAACTCTAAACCAGTTTGAGTCAATTATGACTACAGACGGCTTATAAATGAAAGCCCAGGTGTTGAATAAACACACCTTGTAACAGCCATAAACTCGTTGTTTGAACTTACTGGCAGGATATCAAATACAAAGGTTAATTTATTGCAAAGCAAGCCGAGCCCGGAAGCAGACTTTGGATTCCTATTAGCGTGGAGATTTTTTTTTTAAACTATGCATGTGTATACAAAGTCGGCTGACATGGGGAAGCCAATGAAAATGACAACACCTCTCGTATTAAAACAAGCCAGATCTGATCCAAAAATCATTTAAAGTTTGTGGTACAGTCCTACCCGTTTATCTCATTATCCTCGGGCCCGAGGAAATATTGTGGACATAGGCGGATGTCGAGATAAGTGTTGGGGGGGGGGGGCTGAAAAAAGATAAAATTTAAAATTTGTCAGTAAAGGGTGACCCGTCGTCAGTGAATAACATTTACACTTTGAAAAAAAAAATGGAAATTTTGAGTACATGAAGACAGAATCAGTGTTTAATACACTTGTATATTGACAAATTACATTTTGGTTACCTTTGTGTAATAAAATCCAAATTAAAATACTGCATTGATCACATCCTGATATGAAAAACGTTACGATATTCACCGTCGGCATTAGCACATGGCTGGGAAGTTGTAATTTACATGCTTCATGTACATGTATTTAAATTGGCCTCGATTTTGGTCAGTCTGTTCCCATCTTATTGAGGCTAGGAAGGGGATGGGGTTATTCACATGGAAGTGAAAAACTGTCAACAGTACATGTATTCTCCACAAATACTTTTGTATCCGATGTTATGATGAACATTAAAGCAACTGAGCCAACCACTTGTTGCTGCGAAGTTCGCCACACTAAGTGTTTTCGATAATGCTTCATATGAACCATTTTGATGCTTCCTCCACTTCTTCAAATGTAGCAGTCTTGCTTCTTCCTTTGGGGAGCGCAGTTACCTTCAACTTAGTCTTTCTTTATAGACTCAGCAGCTTTCATCCTTCCTGAACGTGTTATTTGTAAGCGAAAAAATTTCACAGACCTCTTTGCGAGATGTTCATCCCTTGTCTTCCTTAACAGCCAGATATTTAGTTTCCAGAAACTGTAAATTTAATTTGCGTATTACCTTGCTGTTGTTAGCCATCGTAAATGTAAATAAAGTTCAAAAGGAAACTTTCACAGCAACAAAAAACTTGTTTTAATCACCGATCACTTTCAAATGTCTCTGAAATGCGTCATCCGTATTTTCACGCAATTTTTATATATTGGATTCAGAAAATCACGTATACAGGAATCCTCTGTACGCATCAATTTCATGGACGGCAAATTTAAAGGCTTGCTGGTCCTGCTTCGACCACCTGTCGATTGGGA
Organism: Unio pictorum; assembly: GCA_030141615.1. Classification (NCBI taxonomy): domain Eukaryota; kingdom Metazoa; phylum Mollusca; class Bivalvia; order Unionida; family Unionidae; genus Unio; species Unio pictorum. Next base: position 6,431,153 of record JARLTB010000094.1, on the reverse strand, counting down.
AATTGTGTTCATCAATTGATCCTGTTAGCTGTGCTGATATTTACAATCAGAAAATTCAGTGACTGAAAGACCCACAGATGTACATGCTGTCATTGTAAGAATACATCTGAAGAACGTGACCCACAAGCTAGGCAGCAAGATCAAAGACTTAACTAGCTGCAGAGTGGTAGGAAAATGTGCTGCTATGTTTTTTTTTTATCCGGCCGCGACATCAAAATCCTGGCGGCAAGATCAACTAATTCTTGAACAAAGTATGTGTAGGAACTGGCAGTTTGTTGACATAAATTATTAGAAAACAAAGTACAGTCACTATTTACCGATATATCTCTCTGTCTCTTTCTTTTTCTCTCTCTCTGAATATATTTTTACGAAAAGTGAAAACAAACAACACTCACAGTTTTCTTTTTTAAAGTTTTACTTAATAAAATATATGTTTGAGTACATTTTCTGACATGTAATTTTTGAATGATTTAAAAGGTGTCCCACAATTTACGACTCGAAAAAAGCTGTGTCCCAGAATATACAGTGCACAAAAAAATTACTTTTAAAATAAATTTATGGTGTCCCAACAAATACGGTGTCCCAACATATACGGTAAATACGGTACACTTAACCAAAATGGGCTAAGGTGAGGATTTTGAGATACACTTAAATGAAGAAGCTGAAAAATGGTCAAAGCCTAAATAAAGTTTGAATCCTAAATTTCTTTCAATAGCACAAAAGAATGGATTTGGATTTGGATTTTCTTAAACGTAGCTTTGACAATTTTTCAGCCATATCACTATGATGACTGCAGTATGGCAGTTTATTGTGATGTCTAGCACTGGGGCATCATACCACAGACATGTAGCATGATGCCCCAACCAGTCACATTATCCTGATACCAGGCTGACCAGTCCTAACAATAACCTCTTAATACTGAGCGCTTAGCGATTCAGTTGTTTTTACTATTTTTATAAGTGTTTGGTATGACTCATCAGGAGTTCGAACCCACAGCCTCCCTCATCCAGTGTTGATGCTCTAACCACTAGGCCACAGGAGTGGTCAGCACAAAAGAATGATTTTTCAGAATGATTATAAATTTAAAAATTACATGGAAATAATTATAATGATGGTAACTGAATATTTTACTTGTAATTTTTTGCACACTTTTGTATAATTATATTCTTGGGAGCTTTATGAATAATTATAAATAAAAAAAACAAATCTAATTTTCAGTTTTAATGGGCACATGTTCTTTACATAAAATTTCAGTAAAATTTCTTTTTAATTTATTTTGCTGAATTGATGATGTATGATAAATTGTAGGGTACAATAATTGCAAATGACAGTAATGGATAGAAATTGTAGTTATGGGAACAATAAATCATCCTGTTTGGAAACAATAAATCATCCTGTTTGGAAACAATAAATCATCCTGATTGGAAACGATAAATCATCCTGATTGTAAATGATGGTTCATCTTCTATGAACCTTATGATATAAGAATAATTTTTATCATTTATATGGAAATTATTTCAGTCAATAGAACATCAATCCCTTCAAGGGAGTCTTTGTTATGATTTATATAGAAATTCTTTCGATCACTCGAGTGTGATATCCCTTCAAGGGACTCTTTGTTATCATTTTGAATTTTTTTCAACCAATATAGTGTAAATCTCTTGAAGGGACTGTTTTTTTATCATTTATTTGGAAATTCTTTCAGCCACTAGAGTGTCAATCCCTTTAAGGGACTCTTTGCTATCATTTATAAGGGAATTCTTTTACTTAGAAGAGTGTCAGTCCCTTCAAGGGACTCTTTGCTATCATTTATATGGGAATTCTTTTACTTGGAAGAGTGTCAGTCCCTTCAAGGGACTCTTTGCTATCATTTATATGGGAATTCTTTTACTTGGAAGAGTGTCAATCCCTTAAAGGGACTCTATTATTATTTATAAGCCCTGGAGAAAATAAAGCTTTGTAAGTATACTTTAGTTTAAGAAATAACATTTCATTAACATATTATGCTAAACATTTTGAATGTATATTATTTAATTGAAAAGTTGTAATGTCAAATCACTTTGGAAATGTAAAGTCGCTATTAATGAACTAGATTCCCTCCTATCCACAGAATGTATAACTTCGTATGGTGGCAACTATCACTGCTTATTTACAAGTTTAGAAATTCTGTTTTGTATAGGATTTTATTGGTGGGTCTGCATACTTGTGACATCTTCAAAAAACTAGAATCTAGAATCCTTAAATAGAAGAAAAAAAATCATTAAATATTCATGAAAAATGTAAAAAAAAATTAAAATAGATTATCTGTTTTAATTGGCTTATGAAGAATGTAATGATGTTTTCAGGACATAATAAATAAGTCTCTTACTACATTAATAAGTCTCTTATTACATTAATAAGTCTCTTATTACATTAAGTTCATTCTTTGTTCAGTCATGTTAATGTTTCGAATATATTACAGAATTCACTCATACTGTTTCCATCTGGTACCATTTGATTGGTTTGCTTTTGGTTCAGTTGGGCTCAGCCCACTGCATGGTGTGGTTCCAAAGAGGTTTTGATTGGTTTGTTAGGCTCAGCCCATTTCAAGGTGTGTATCAAAAAAGATTCAGATTGGTTCATTTGGACTTGCCCCAATTCCAGTTTTATATCCAAAGAGGTTCTGAATGATTCATTTGGGCTCAGCTCACTTGAAGGTGTGAATTGAAAGAGGTTCTGATTTTGGGGGGTTGGGCTCAGCCCACTTCATGGTGTGTTTCCAACGAGGTTCTAGATTGGTTCAGTTTGGCTCAGCCCACTTGAAGGTGTGTATCTAAAGAGGTTCTGATTGGTTTGGCTGGGCTTGGCCCACTTCAAGGTGTATATCTAAAGAGGTTCTGATTGGTTTAGTTGGGCATGGCCCACTTCAAAGTTTATATTCAAAGAGGTTCTAATTGGTTCAGTTATGCTCACACAACTTCAAGGTGTGTATCCAAAGAGGTTCTGATTGGTTTTCTTGGGAATTTAGAGTGAATTGTCTTACCTAAGGACACAAGAAAGTAACCATTTACATCTGGCATATATTTCATACACATGAGACTTAATTGGAATATCAAGCCCTCTGACACACAATCATTACTAAATGTTATATGTTACACAAGTGGGTTTTGTATGTTGAGAATTTTGTATGTGTACATCATTTAAGATACTTCCTTTATTTTAGTCGGAATAAAAAGCATATTGGACAGTTTTATTTTAAAATAATAATAGTGCAAGAAAATTAATGGGAAATTAATTCATTGTTATTTCAGCATGAAATATAGAAAGGTTTTGAAACACAGTTCCATATAATCAGAAGGGGAAATAACTCAGTGTAATATGTATACCATAGCAATAGAAAGTAAATAACTTGAGCTGTTCATTAATTTAAATGTGATTTTATGTCAGAAAAAAGTATAGTTAATGACAGCTTGTTGTAGGTTTGCCAGGATGGGCATTGATTGTAAAATGTGATCAGCAACATTTGAGTTTCATTTGAGACTCAAGACTGGTTCATTTATAGAACAGTATAGCTTTTGATGCTCAAAACCTTCTCATTTATAGAACCGTATGGCTTTTGAGACTCAAGACCTGCCCATTTATAGAACAGTATGGGTTTTGATGCTCAAAACCTTCTCATTTATAGAATAGTATGGCTTTTGAGACTCAAGACCTGCCCATTTATAGAACAGTATGTCTTTTGAGACTCAAGACCTGTCCATTTTAGAACAGTATGGTTTTTGAGACTCAAGACAAACCTGTCCATTTGTAGAACAGTATAGCTTTTAAGAGTCAATACCTGCTCATTTATAGAACAATATCTCTTTTGAAACTCAGTACCTGCTCATTTATAGAACAGTATGGTTTTGAGAGTCAACACCTGACCATTTATAGAACAGTATGCCTTTTGAGACTCAAGACATGCCCATTTATAGAACAGTATGGCTTTTGAGACTCAAGACATGCCCATTTATATAACAGTATGGCTTTTGAGACTCAAGACATGCCCATTTATAGAACAGTATGGCTTTTGAGACTCAAGACCTGCCCATTTATATAACAGTATGGCTTTTGAGACTCAAGACCTGCCCATTTATATAACAGTATGTCTTTTGAGACTCAAGACCTGCCCATTTATAGAACAGTATGGCTTTTGAGACTCAAGACCTGCCCATTTATAGAACAGTATGGCTTTTGAGACTCAAGACATGCCCATTTATATAACAGTATGGCTTTTGAGACTCAAGACATGCCCATTTATATAACAGTATGGCTTTTGAGACTCAAGACATGCCCATTTATATAACAGTATGGCTTTTGAGACTCAAGACCTGCCCATTTATATAACAGTATGGCTTTTGAGACTCAAGACCTGCCCATTTATATAACAGTATGTCTTTTGAGACTCAAGACCTGCCCATTTATATAACAGTATGGCTTTTGAGACTCAAGACCTGCCCATTTATATAACAGTATGGCTTTTGAGACTCAAGACATGCCCATTTATATAACAGTATGGCTTTTGAGACTCAAGACCTGCCCATTTATATAACAGTATGGCTTTTGAGACTCAAGACCTGCCCATTTATATAACAGTATGGCTTTTGAGACTCAAGACCTGCCCATTTATATAACAGTATGGCTTTTGAGACTCAAGACCTGCCCATTTATATAACAGTATGGCTTTTGAGACTCAAGACCTGCCCATTTATAGAACAGTATGGCTTTTGAGACTCAAGACCTGCCCATTTATATAACAGTATGGCTTTTGAGACTCAAGACATGCCCATTTATATAACAGTATGGCTTTTGAAACTCAAGACATGCCCATTTATATAACAGTATGGCTTTTGAGACTCAAGACATGCCCATTTATATAACAGTATGGCTTTTGAGACTCAAGACATGCCCATTTATATAACAGTATGGCTTTTGAGACTCAAGACATGCCCATTAATATAACAGTATGGCTTTTGAGACTCAAGACATGCCCATTTATATAACAGTATGGCTTTTGAGACTCAAGACATGCCCATTTATATAACAGTATGGCTTTTGAGACTCAAGACCTGCCCATTTATAGAACAGTATGGCTTTTGAGACTCAAGACATGCCCATTTATATAACAGTATGGCTTTTGAGACTCAAGACCTGCCCATTTATATAACAGTATGGCTTTTGAGACTCAAGACCTGCCCATTTATAGAACAGTATGGCTTTTGAGACTCAAGACCTGCCCATTTATATAACAGTATGGCTTTTGAGACTCAAGACATGCCCATTTATATAACAGTATGGCTTCTTTACAATGAGTACTTGATGATGCTCTGATTTTAAAAAAAAGAAAACTTTAGAAGACTGGGAAATAAGATTTCCACCCACCAACCCAAAGACATCACACCAGGAATTCTGTTAAGAAAGTAGGGGTTTTCCCAGGAAATTAGGAATTATTTATAACACAAGTTTATGTGTCAGCATTACCAGTTTGAGAGAAGAAGTATTAACTTTTTCTTTGTTGTTTCAGTAGCATCAACATCAATAATTGTATGCTGACATTCTGTCTCATGACTTGTATCAAATCATTATTGGATGGTTAGCCATAGAATTTTTTTCTGTATTGTTGATCCATCATTCAGATGAGAAAACCAAGACCAAGACCAAGGAAAATAAATAATTTGCTGATTTCATCAATAATTTTGCTTATGTTATTTTCAATCTTTGTTTCAGACTAATTTTACTCTCCTTGTAAATCCAGCTGATGTAAATGGAACCACCCCTTCACTACTTTTTCAACTTAAAGTCAATAGGTAAGTATTAAGGACAGTAGTCAGCATAAACAGAAAACTGTGCTCTTAAAATCAATGAGGTAAATCCAGCCATGAAATTGACCGATAAGTATGAACCCTAACAATTCTTCCATCTAACAAGATCTATAGATGATTTGAGTGTGGACTCATTTCAAATGCAATGTTTGAAATAAGTCATATAATTATTATGGTTTACAAACTCTGGTGAGCAAAAGATAGAAATTATTCAGTTTTATAATTTTCATTGGACATTAGCGCAAATGTTGGCTGAGGTTCTGTTTAGTATATGATGAAAAGTACAAGTTACCATCTGTACTCATTTATAAATTGTGTTTAACTGTAAACAACACAGACCCAGATCTGCTGGTGCATAATGTATTAATAGCTCTATGTTGCTGGTTCTAATGATTACACCTAAAAGACTGCATTGACCCACATCTGCAGCAACATTGTGCAACAGTAAATGCGGGTCTGTGCATCATATGCTACAGAGGACTTGGCAGTAAGGAAGGTAATTTGGCAGTATGGGAGATAATTTGGCAGTAAGGGAGATAATGAATAAACTGCCAATCCTGGGTTAGACTGCTTGAATTTGGAGATCACAATGACCCAAATAAAGACAGTTGGTTTTCTATTTCATTTTATTTCAGTAACGTTTTTTTTTGGTCTTTTGATCATGTGAGGAAACTATAGACTCAACAGTATAACACCAATGATCACATTGGCAGGAGACACTGTTCTCATGTCCTCCAAACTCTGGGTAATGTACAAAACTTGAAATTGACAAAGAAAAAAATGATGGAAATAGCTTGCGCTAGTAGCAGAAATAAGAGATAATTTTATGTTATTCTTTAATTTTTATTAACATTTTTACATTCTGAACTTCATAATTTGCTTTGTACATCTATCATAGCCAATAAAACATTAACATGTTTTAATATTTGATTGACCCTAAAAATGTAACTGGGTCAGATTTTCCACACTCCAAAATAGAGATTGTGGATTTCATTCTGTACATTCTCAAGTTTGGATGATTAGAATTAGGACTATGAAAGCTTCAGTAAGTCAGATAGAGGTTCAAATAATGACAAAGGCAACAATGAGTTTACAAAAAAATAATTTATCAAAATCCCATGATTCAGATCTAAATCATTAGATTCAGATCAAATTCAGATGATTCAGATCAAATTCATATCATTCCAATCAAATTCAGATGATTCAGATCAAATTCATATGATTCAGATCAAATTCAGATGATTCAGATCAAATTCATATGATTCAGATCAAATTCATATCATTCCAATCAAATTCAGATGATTCAGATCAAATTCATATCATTCCAATCAAATTCAGATGATTCAGATCAAATTCATATGATTCAGATCAAATTCATATCATTCCAATCAAATTCAGATGATTCAGATCAAATTCAGATGATTCAGATCAAATTCAGATGATTCAGATCAAATTCATATCATTCCAATCAAATTCAGATGATTCAGATCAAATTCATATCATTCCAATCAAATTCAGATGATTCAGATCAAATTCAGATGATTCAGATCAAATTCAGATGATTCAGATCAAATTCATATGATTCAGATCATATTCATATCATTCCAATCAAATTCAGATGATTCAGATCAAATTCAGATGATTCAGATCAAATTCAGATGATTCAGATCAAATTCAGATGATTCAGATCAAATTCAGATGATTCAGATCAAATTCAGATGATTCAGATCAAATTCAGTGTTGTAGACACAGACAAAAAGCCATTAGATTCTGAGGTTGAGAAATATCGGCTACAGTTCATCATACTACTTTACCGGCTTGATGGTGAATGAGTTCTCACAAGATTTTAAAGCAAATAAATATTCTTCTGTGAAAAATAATTATACAACTATAAAGTTCAGATTTTACTCATCACGTTTTTTAAATAAATAATAGATCTGTATCAAAAAGTTAAAATGTTAAAACTGATGATGAACTTAACATAAATGACATTGCTTTTAATTGAATAGGCAGGATTATGCATATCAAGTCAAATAGGTAACAGGTGCTCTGTTTAGAGTGTACTGCATTGAGTGACTTTTGTACATGTATATCAACTGCCAACACAGCAACTGAATCTATGAAGGAAAGGGTAATTATTTAACAAAACATGGATGAAATTATTTAAGAAAATATAGTAACTGCTAAACAGATCATGGTAATTACTAAACATAACATGGTAATTACTAAACAAAACATGGTAATTACTAAACAAAACATGGATGTAATTATTTAAGAAAATATAGTAACTGCTAAACAAAACATGGTAATTACTAAACATAACATGGTAATTACTAAACAAAACATGGTAATTACTAAATGAAACATAATAATTACTAAACAAAACATGATAATTACTAGACAAAACATAATAATTACTAAACAAAACATGGTAATTACTAAACAAAACAATAATTATTAAACAATTACTAAACAAAACATAATAATTACTAAACATAACATGGTAATTACTAAACAAAACATAATAATTACTAAACAAAACATGGTAATTACTAAACAAAACATAATAATTACTAAACAAAACATGGTAATTACTAAACAAAACATGGTAATTACTAAACAAAACATAATAATTACTAAACAAAACATGGTAATTATTTAACAAAACTTGGATGTAATCATTTAAGAAAATATAGTAACTAGGGTACTAAACAAAACATGGTAATTACTAAACAAAACAGTAATTGCTAAACTGAACATGGTAATTATTAAAATTAACATGGTAATTGTTGAACAAAACATAATAATGATTAAATAAAACAGTTATTTTAACAAAACATGGTACATTGTGAATATGTTTAACTGACATTGGCACAGATATGTTGAGCAATTACTTTAAAAATATTATGCAGATGTTCTATTTCATACATTTTTAAAAAAAAAAGTCCATTTGTGTCCTTTGGTTTTATAATGTAATGCCTGGCAAGTTATGATTATTCTGTGTGTCACATATGTAGTATTAAATTAAAACATTGTTTTATGGAACATGTTAGTACCAGATGTAAATGACACATTGATAATTTTGGTTTCCTTTCCAGCTCTAACCCTGAAAACTCCACAGATTTAGGGAATAATATGGCAACAGTGGACATTCCAGTCAAACAGGCAGCAGATATAGCTATAGGAGGGTAAGTATAGGAAATAAAAACAGGCAATACTCACACTGTGAAGTCACTGTTCTCCTTGGTGTATGCAATTTCTTAGATTTTTTAACAGTTATCAGTCATAAATTTAAAAATCTAATGAAGAGTGTTTCTTATGTTGAATCATTGAGAGCCCGTTCCCAATTCATAAAGTTAAATACAAACAAAAATGATATTTTTCTCAAAACCTTGATCATTTTTGACTGCAAAAAATGAATTATTTCATCATTGTCATTACATCTCTGCATCCATTTGTTTGTACTAAGAGTATCAGCACAGATTTCCATTCCTAATCCCCACTAGACTATCAGAGTATCAATATATATATTTCCATTCCTAATCCCCACTAGACAAAATATCAGAATATATTTCCATTCCTAATCCCCACTAGACAGTCAAGTATCAGAATATATTTCCATTCATAATCCCCACTAGACAGAGTATCAGCATATATTTCCATTCCTAATCCCCACTAGACAAAATATCAGAATATATTTCCATTCATAATCCCCATTAGTCAGAGTATCAACATATATTTCCATTTGTAATCCCCACTTGACAGTCAAGTATCAGCATATATTTCTATTCCTAATCCCCACTAGACAAAATATCAGAATATATTTCCATTCATAATCCCCACTAGTCAGAGTATCAACATACATTTCCATTTGTAATCCCCACTAGACAGTCAAGTATCAGCATATATTTCTATTCCTAATCCCCACTAGACAAAATATCAGAATATATTTCCATTCATAATCCCCACTAGTCAGAGTATCAACATATATTTCTATTCATAATCCCCACTAGACAGTCAAGTATGAGCATATAGTTCCATTCCTAATCCCCACTAGAAAGAGTATCAGCATATGTTTGCATTTCTAATCGCATTGAGACAATTAAAATATTGGTATATAATTCCATTTATAATCCGCACTATGTCTGGTTCACTTAAAATGGATCTTAATAGACCATTGCTATGGAAAATTGTCTCTCTTTTGAGAGTCCAGATTCTTGATGCAGAGATTGAGAGTAATTTTTATGCAGATATAGAGTGTGTGAATTTGAATTGGTTTTTAATATAACTTTTTAAAATATTTCAGTCATATCACTACGATGTCAGTAGTGCGGCAGTTTATAGTGATGTCTATCACTGGGACATCATGCCGCAGATATGTTGCATCATGTCCCACCCAGTCACATTATCCTGACACCAGGCTGACCAGTTCTAACTCATAATGCTGAGTGCCAAGCAAGGCAGCTGTTAGTCCCATTTTTGTAAGTCTTTGATATGACTCAGCAAGGGATTGAACCCATGACCTCCCACATCTGAGGGGGATGTGTGCGCTCTAACCACTAGCCCACCGGAGCGATTGATTGATTTATGCTGATAGAAGGGTTAATCTGTCAAAACAGATTTTACTGTGCAATCCATTGACTTGCATTTTCTTACACATGGTAATTATGCCAACTCTTCACTTTAGCTTTATGTAGAGTTCTCTGCCCCTAATCATTTTCAAAATATGCTTATTATTTTTCAACTTTGCAGTCAGTCCAAACCTGAGCAGTTTATTTATACTACCAGAAAAGCTGAACTGTACAAAGAGACAGAACTTGTGGGACCAGAAATAGAACATGCTTACGTGGTGAGTTAATGTAATTTTTGACTTGCAAATTAAATTTTAGGCATAATATGTATGTTTAAAAGAGGAATAAAGTGTTTAAAGAGAAATAAAGTGTTTATAGTGTGTAGCCTATGTCCTGATTTCATATAATTATGCAAGATTAAAATAAAATTATAATTGGCTCACTTTGGTTACATCTGAAACTCATTCAGACAGGCAGTTGTGTTGAATTTGAAATTTGTTCATTCATTGCTTTATCAGAATGAAATATTGCAGTGATATTTGTCAATCAGGTTTCCAAATAATTACCATTTTAAAAAGGATAAACTTTCTTTTATGTCCTATACTTGTTCAAAATTTTCAAATATAAAAAATTCATTTGAAGGTAAAGTTAAGTAAAGTAAAATCATGCCTTCTAGTTCTATTATATCTTCCTTTTAATATTTTGTATCCGCAATATTCATTTTACCTCCTATGTTTTAGTGTATTAAATATGGGGAATTTTATGTGATTTAAGATAGTGACCATATAATAAAAATCGATCAATATTGTCAAAAGTATAACAATTTTAAAATAACTGGGTTTTGTTGGGGTATTTTGGTCCATTTTGGTAAAATTTAATAGCATTATTCATTTGTTCATCATCAGTACATGGCCAAACTGTATGAACAGTGAAGTTCTCAAAATGTCAAATTAGCTTGAAAAACCATCAATCTTCATCATTGTCAATTGTCATCCAAGTCAAAAGTAGCAATTAATTAGTTATCATCTGTACAGTTAATTAGTTATCATCTGTACAGTTAATTATCATCTGTACAGTTAATTAGTTATCATCTATACAGTTAATTAGTTATCATCTATACAGTTAATTATCATCTGTACAGTTAATTAGTTATCATCTATACAGTTAATTAGTTATCATCTATACAGTTAATTATCATCTGTACAGTTAATTAGTTGTCAATACAGTTAATTAGTTATCATCTATACAGTTAATTAATTATCATCTATACAGTTAATTAATTATCATCTGTACAGTTAATTAGTTATCATCTATACAGTTAATTAATTATCATCTATACAGTTAATTATCATCTGTACAGTTAATTAGTTGTCAATACAGTTAATTAGTTATCATATATACAGTTAATTATTATCATCTATACAGTTAATTATCATCTGTACAGTTAATTAGTTATCATCTATACAGTTAATTAGTTATCATCTATACAGTTAATTAGTTATCATCTATACAGTTAATTAGTTATCATCTGTACAGTTAATTAGTTATCATCTATACAGTTAATTAGTTATCATCTATACAGTTAATCTTCTGCCAGCATTATGAACCCCAGTGCCTAAAAAATAATTTTCCCCACAAAATTATCAGTTTATATATTTATCAACATTGTCATTTACCTTCCACTTCAGTAATGTCTGACATTTTTAGTATTGCACATTCAGATTCAGTTTTGAAGTAACATTGTTCTTCTAACCAATTATCATGATTTCTGTTTATTTACTTGAAGACAAGGTCATGATTTTCACTGCCTAAAACTTCAATTTCCCATATAAAATTGTCAATATTTTTATCAAGTCATCATTCACAAAATCGTCATTCACATCAATGATATCACATTCTGCTTCAGTGCTGTATGCCATTTTGAGCTCTGCATATTAAAACTATTTTTAGTTTTTAATCACATTTTTTATAAAACCTATTATCACCAATTACATTTATTTTGACAGAGCTGGTTACCACTCTGGAGGCTATATATCAGGTTTTGATCAAACTTGGAATATATGAATATATTATTAAGATCTCATATGAATATATTATTAAGATCTCATACCGTATATGTTTGATAATGAATGAGATCTAGGCATATTAATAAAGTTGTCTTAGATCTGATTGACTGAGCAAGTTGCCACTATGGATTATTCACTTGTAAATAATTATTTCTAAATTATTTGTGAGATTTTAAATTACTAAATATTTAAAAGCAAGTTTGATACATATGGAAAATAAAATGGAGTTTTACTGTTGTTACTATTGTGATATTAAAGTGCCTGAAACATTGCCATTTTGTTTTCTTATCACATTATTCTGCATTAATTTGGGAAATTCATATATTCAGTGCCATTATTTAAAATTTTATATTTATATTTTTTATTTGTTAGCTTTTTATAAAACAAAATACCCTAACACTCTTGTGTCCTGAAACATTTCTAGATTTAATTATGAAGAACTATTCCAGATTTAATTACTAAGAATTTAATTATGAAGAACACTTCCAGATTTAATTACAAAGAACACTTTCAAATTTAATTACAAAGAACACTTCCAGATTTAATTACTAAGAATTTAATTATGAAGAACACTTCCAGATTTAATTACAAAGAACACTTCCAGATTTAATTACTAAGAATTTAATTATGAAGAACACTTCCAGAGTTAATTACAAAGAACACTTCCAGATTTAATTACAAAGAACACTTCCAGATTTAATTACAAAGAACACTTCCAGATTTAATTACAAAGAACACTTCCAGATTTAATTACAAAGAACATTTCCAGATTTAATTACAAAGAACACTTCCAGATTTAATTACAAAGAACACTTCCAGATTTAATTACAAAGAACATTTCCAGATTTAATTACAAAGAACACTTCCAAATTTAATTACAAAGAACATTTCCAGATTTAATTATGAAGAACAATTCCAGATTTAAATATGAAGAACACATCCAGATTTAATTATAAAGAGCACTTCAGATTTATTTACAAAGAACAAGTCTTCCAGATTTAATTACAAAGAACATACTGTTTGGTAGATAATAATTGCAAGTAGTGACCTTACAATATGACATAAACCTGATTTGAAGTTATGTAAGCAAGGTCAATGATATGAGACCAACTTGGGCCTCATGTTTCCAATTGGTCTTCACCACTGTCATCACAGCTAATTGTCTTTCATCATATCATATAACATTTTCATGTATCTTGATGTCACATGATAAATGGTACCAATATATCACACACTTTGACATATATGTAAAGCCCAATATGTCACATAAGCAGTATATTTTAATAAATTGCAAATGAAAATTAGGTACCTAAATAAATACAATATATATCTCATTACTATTATGATTGGACTATAATATCATGTGAATAGAATGTATGATGAATTTCTTATCTTAATGAAAATACAGGCTGAAGAGAGTCTTTATATCCTTGTGTTATACAGAGTTAAGAGAGATTCCTGTGACAGGCTGACAGCATTTATGTGTTATCATTTGCAGGTATCAAATTTGGGTCCATCAGAAATGCAGTCAAGTATAGTGACCATCACATGGCCAGTTACAGATGAAGGTGGACACAAGCTAGTTAACATAACTGAAGTCATTTATGATACACGCAAGGTCAAGTGTACCTTGAATAATTCTTCAGTAAGTCCAAGCATGAATCTACTGGAACCATCTGTCTGTAATATAGTCTTGGTAATAACAGACATTTGAGTCTTGATCCAATACAGTGGCTTGGTTACAGTGCATTATGATGTAATGTGATATAATTCTGTATCCAATGGTCAAGCTGACAGGAGTTTTTCTTTTCTGATAACTTGTTCCATCATAATATTTTAGAAGTTATATTGCCTCACAAAACCAGCCCTCAAAAGTGGATAAAGACATTAACAAAGCATTTGGGGCTAATTTTAGCTTGTGTTTCTTTTTCTAACATCAAGTTTGGGGAAGATGAAAATATTTAACCAAAGAGTGGAAGAGGGTGTGCCATGTTGGTTTTATAAGTCTCAGAAGGCCTGAAGATCACATTTCTCAACCCTCCTTCATAACCAATTGGTGTCCTCATGCGGCAGGAAATAGATTATTTCCAAAAGGAGAGGGTTGTAGATATTGTTTGGAACACATCTCATCTGGATATTCCTGAAGACCAATATGGCATTTCAAAGTTTCTGAATAATGTTGGCATGCATCAGAAATTTGCCTTCATGATCATCTTATCGTTTGTTCTGTTCTCTCTCAGAGTCAAATGTCAACCGAGGAATTTCATTGCCTTTTGGGGATTCTGATTGTAGCCACATATCTCATTTTGGGCTGTGTATTCTCATTGTGGCCATATTTCTCATTTTGGGTTTGTGTATTTACATTGTAATCATAGATCTCTTTTTGGGTTGGGTGTTCTCATTGTGGCCATATATTTTATTTTGGATTTGTGTATTCTCATTGTGGTCATAAATCTCATTTTGGGTTGGGTGTTCTCGATGTTGCCATAGATCTCATTTTGGTTTGTGTATTCTCATTGTGTTTTGCAAAGGATATGTCATAACTATTCATTGTGCTATGTGATATAGACATACCTCCTGTCTCAAGATTAAAGGTTATAGCAACAGAAAATGTAACTCTGCAGTTGGTCTTCTCATATGTAATATAATATTTGAACCACTAAAGACATAATAAAAATCTTACCCATTTAAATATCATGCACTGATGTTGTGTTATATATCATACCCACAATCCAAACCTCAAGGTCAAGGACATGGCAACAAGGGACAACATACATTTTGAATTGAATTTATGTCTGGTGTATAACTACTGACCTACTTAACATTAAAATGAAAGATGAGCTAGTAATATGTTGTGTATAGATGATCCATTATAATTCATATCCAAGCACCCTTTCTTAAGGTGAAATTAATGACATGCAAAAATGCAACTGTGCCTTGTGTCATTGTTTAGAATATAATGTTTTAACCACTTTAGATAATCTAATTATCATAATCTAATAATCCCAAGTAGATAATGTGTCACATACCATAGTTAATCCCCATGCCTTTTAACAAGAGACAGTAAAAATCAGTACAGTAGTCCCCCTCTTATACGGCCACCCCTGCTGCACCGGGAAAGTGGCCTTATAAGGTGGGTGGCCGTTCCAGAGAGGGGCTAAATTTATTATGAGAAGTACATGTATATGTAATGTACGTAGTAAGAAAGCTACATACTTCAAAACATTAAATATCTTCGTCTAAATGAAACATTAATCAATAAAAGTTTTTTTTGTTATAATAACAAATTTATTTCAACTGAATATACGTTACTATTTTTGCTTTCTTGGCGTAAGTTTGATATGCGAACGGGTATTGTTCTCATGCACATTGCAAATGGATTCAAAAACGTCGTTTACATCTTGGTACATACATAATTATCTTTCCATTTGCTCCATTTTCCCACTGCTGCTGAATAACCTTCTTATCGGTTATTACTTTGTTTATTCAAATTATTTCAACATAAACTTGTTTTTACGAGTCTTTTGACGTTTTGTACATACAATTGTTCGGCATCCCCCCCCCCCCCCCCCCCCGATGTCGTCGAATAGAATAACCGACTTTCTTCGAAAATAATGTATCCGTTAACGTGATGACATTTTAATGTTTGGTAATGATTTATTCGGTTATTGCTGACTGTATGCGATTTAATTATGCAGACAAAACTTGTGTCGAGTCTGCCGAAATACATCCTTCGTAGGAAGCCATTTTGTGTGGTCACGTGATTTTTCCGGTCTTTGGTACCCTACTGTCTTTTTTAAGGTTGTCTGTGTGTGCCAATGTACAAAATCTATTTTTAGCCTATGCTGACCTTGTTATGATTATAACAATTACGTCTGGTTATAATCATCAACGAGAAGAACTCAACATAGGTGTTAAACCCCAAACTCTATCATAACATTATTGAGCCCATTTCCTGTAAACATCGACTTTCACAGATAACGATATACTATAAATTTTTGGTCGACACTTTTAACGGCGACTTGACACTCGGAGACGTGTTATCTACGATAGAGATAATCAAAATTGCTTACCTTACGTCAAGATTTGAATTAATTATTGGTTCTGGATACATTTAAAAATAAAATGTTGCCGCTCGTGAGGGGTAAATTTAATATTATTGCACAAAAATGCTGGCCGCTGGTCGCGTTAGCCGGGTGGCCTTTCGTGAGGGGTACTTTTGAACAGAAACTCGTCGGTGCCAACGAATTCTGGCCGTTAGGAGCGGGTGGCCGCTGGTCAGGGGGGCCGTACAAGAGGGGGACTACTGTAATTTCTGTCCATGTTTTCATGAAATATGCGCCGTCTATGAATCTTCATTTGTTTGTTTTTTCACTTATAGATGTTTAAATTTCAGCTCTTAAGGATGGAGTTACAGTGTGTGTGTGTGTGTGTATGTGTGTGTGTGTGTGTGATTAGGATTTTTAACGTAAGTTTTAAAAACAATTCAGTCAACGATGTCTGCAGTGTGGTAGTTTATAGTGATGTCTAGAACTGGAGCATCATGCCGCAGACATGTAACATGATGTCCCGCCCAGTCACATTATCCTGACACCAGGTCATCCAGTCCTAACACGAACCTATTAATGCTGAGCGCCTAGTGAGGCAGCTGTTAGTACCATTTTTGTAAGTCTTTGGTATGACTCAGCTGTGGTTCAAACCCACAACCTTCAGCTTCTGAGGTGGATGCTCTAACAACTAGGTCACTGGAATGGTCTGGAGTTACAGTAAGGGATAATGCAAGTCTAGAGGCCATGTTTGCCATCACATTGTGATCAGGATGTTGGCCATTTATTTTAATTATCATTACCGGTACATGTGAACAGCATAGACCTTTTCAGGCCCTTATATGACTGCAGATAATCTGGGTTAAATTTTTGCAGTTAGGTTTGTGTTATATGCAGATAAATGCACTATGTAAAGAATATCTTGTGTTATCTTTTTAGGTAATCCACTACAAGGAGGGCAGTGGTTCTGATGCAGTGACAGTTATTCAACAGCAAAAAGGCACCAGGTCAAAGAGAGATGTGGAGAAGAGATCTAAGATTGATCTCAAGAAATTTGTAAGGAAACAAAGCTTGCAATGTGAAAATGAAAATACAGTATATATATCCATGTATACAATAAACA
The DNA here is from genome assembly GCA_030141615.1 of Unio pictorum. Taxonomy (NCBI): domain Eukaryota; kingdom Metazoa; phylum Mollusca; class Bivalvia; order Unionida; family Unionidae; genus Unio; species Unio pictorum. The sequence goes on along the minus strand of JARLTB010000094.1, from coordinate 6,413,507 downwards.
CAAATAATGTAGAGGCTGATCCGCAGACTCTCATTTGATATGTCTTGTATATGGATATATATGATATTTGTATTGCAAAGTCAAATTAGATACAGAAATAATATATTTAGTTTTGTACTTGATGTTATAGTGTTCCATTAAATTAGCACCAATCACTTCCAGACATTGCTGCGTTTGTTATGTTTGCATTCATGGAAAGAATGGTTGATAATATTGGTCAGTTAAGGAACATTTTGAATTGTTTTTTGGTGTATTTATAATATTTTATGAGACATTAACTTGGACTTGAATTTGTAACTTTCTCAAATTGTGTTTGATGAATTTACAAGAAATTAATCTCAGCAGAAGTACTTAAACATAATGCTTTATGCTGTACTGGATGTTCTTCATAAGGCAGGTAGACCAACTTAAAATTCAAAATTATTTTTAATATGGTTTCCAGAAGACAGAGTATTTTATGTTATGTTATCCATCTATCTTGAACAGGAGTTTTTAAACTGAGTCTCAAAAATTAAAATTTTTGTGCTGTGTTTTCTTTTATGCAAGTTGAAAGTCTACATTACATGGTATCATTAGAAAGGTACATCTTTCCCCCCTTTCTCTACTACCACCCATTCACTGCAGACTATCATGAATTATGACCAGTATCATAACTATACCCCCAACCAGATTTGCCAACCCTTATAATTTTGCCCTAAGTCTTATGAGATGTACCCTTAAAATGTGGATCAAAAACTAAGCAAAAATTATCATTGCCGAAAAATCAGGAAAATATTTTCATCTGTGTTTGATTTGGTTTCATATTTGAATTAATGAAATTAGTGGAGGAACCAGACTAACTTTACAGCAGCACCTCAGATGCTTTAAACTGCACCTAATTTGTTCATGTGAAGCATCTGCTTGATCAAACTGTTGATTATAGAATATTTTTAAGTAAGTGATGTATGTTTAAGGGAAAATATGACTCTTGAAAAGTTATAATAATCAACACAGAAGAATAGAAAATAATATTCAGATTCTTGTAAATAAAAGCTGGAAGCAACAGTTACATTTATTAGACATCACATGCTAATTTGAGTATGACGGGAGTTATGATTGCCGTCACATGTGAAACAAAAAGAATTTCCAAGAATTATGTAAAGTTGAGAGATAACAACAAGTCATTGAGCTACATAGGGTTTGGAACTAGAGTTTGTGCAACTGTACTAGTGGTAAATAAAGTCTATGCTTACTTTACAAACTTTTCAGTTGAACATAATGATTATGTTCACTGTATGTTTCAAATACCAAACTTTTAATTATGTTTACCAGCTTTACAATAGCAGTTTATGATATTCTTTTACTCCTTACGGAAAACTGGTCAAACTTATGGAAAAAAATCAACTGTCTTACTGAAACGGACATGTTAGGGTAGGCAGGTCTGTCTCACAATCTGTATCATGGCAAAAAACATGCATTTATTATCTTGTTCTATCATATGTATGACTTTTAAACCAGTCAAGACATTTTAATGAAAATTTACCATTTTGTATATCTTGACACTATTCACATCATTCACATTAATAAATGATCATATAAGTCAGTGGTCCTCATCCATGCTGTCATTTAATATTTAAGATTAATAATCCCTACTTGATATTTCATGAAATTTACTCAAGTCTGCTCATTTTTCTCAGTTCAAAGATCAAAACCATTAATAATATAAAGGTTACAAGATGCTCATATCTTGTCTTTAAAACTTTTTATTCCAATTTTTTGTTAGTTATAATGAAAGTTTACAAACAAATTCATGTTCTTGTAGCAAAGTTTTCAGCATATGATCTTAATTATATCTTTTATTTTTTGAAAAACATTTTTTTTTTTTTCGCTAAATAAATTTAAAGTTATTTCCTTCAGTTTCAGAAATTCCTCTACTCTTTATTTGTAATGATTGTAAAACCTCCTAAAGATACAACTGGAAATTTTAAGGTAGAATTAGAAGTTTTAAGGTACAGTTAGAAGTTTTAAGTTGCAATTAGAAGTTTTAAGGTAGAATTAGAAGTTTTAAGGTACAATTACAAGTTTTTAAGTACAATTTGAAGTTTTCAGGTAGAATTAGAAGTTTTAAGGTAGACGTTTTAAGGTGCAATTAAAGTTTTATAAGGTGCAGTTAGAAGTTTTATGGTGCAATTAAAAGGTTTAAGGTGCAGTTAAAAGTTTTAAGGTGCATTTAGAAGGTTTAAGGTAAAATTAGAGGTTTTAAGGTAAAATTAGAAGTTTTAAGGTAAAATTAGATGTTTAAAGGTGCAGTTAGAAGTTTTAAAGTACAATTAGAAGTTTTAAGATACAATTAGAAGTTTTAAGGTGCAATTAAAAGTTTTAAGGTGCAATTAAAAGTTTTTAGGTAAAATTAGAAGTTTTAAGATACAATTAAAAGTTTTAAGATACAATTAAAAGTTTTAAGGTACAATTAGAAGTTTTAAGATACAATTAAAAGTTTTAAGGTACAATTGGAAGTTTTAAGGTACAATTAGAAGTTTTAAGGTACAATTAGAAGTTTTAAGGTACAGTTAGAAATTTTAAGGTACAATTAGAAGTTTTAAGGTAAAATTAGAGGTTTTAAGGTAGAATTAGATGTTTTAATGTAAAATTAGAAGTTTTAATATAAAATTAGAAGTTTTAAGGCACAATTGAAAGTTTAGAGGTACAATAAGAAGTTTTAAGGTACAGTTAGAAGTTTGAAGGAAAAATTAGAAGTTTTAAGGTACAGTTAAAAGTTTTAAGGCACAATTAGAAGTTTTAAGGTACAATTAGAAGTTTTAAGGTAAAATTAAAAAATTTTAAGGTAGAATTAGAAGTTTTAAGGTAGAATTAGAAGTTTAAAGATACAAATTCATCATATTGAAATATCAAATAACATGTAAATTTTCTTGGTAGGTAAAGGAAATATGAATAAGTCAAACATTGTATGGTCATGAGTGGTGAAGACATGAGTGTCAATATAAAAAATTTCCACTTCACAAGTTACATATTTCCTTATATTTGCAAATGATTAGAAGGTATATATTTAAAGATGGAAAAGCTCTGTTTGGATAAATTTTTCCCATTCTTTCTGTGACAGTGTGATTAACTCCAGAGGAATAAGCTATATTCTTATAAATAAGACATTCCATATGTTGTAATATTTTTAGATAGTAACGTTTTTCAATTTCTTTTACTTCATCTGATATTTCACAGAGTTGTTTTTTGTCTAATTTACTAAATGAATAATCAATTAATTAATTACATGAAAACTAAACTTGGTTTTTAGCATATAATTCTTGTACAGATGTGATACTGAAAACACTCTTGTGTTGGTTATAGCATCACATAATAATTACATGTGACAGCTTTTAGAGTCCGACAGCATGAAATTCAATATTGTAAAGATTGATAATTTACGCTTTGCAAATTTATTTTTATTTCTGCATATTAAAGATGACTTTTATGGCCATTTGAACCTGGCAGTCTTGTTTCGTAACAGACACTCGACCCAGAGTTTGATAGCCGCATGATTTCTATTTGCATACAGTACTTATCCATGCTTGATGGATGATATATTTTAGCTAAGGGCAGATATATTTCTTAAATGGGAAAAGAAAATGGTTCTAGAAGTGATATTGCTACGCTGATAATACCACTTTTATTATTACACTGATAATACCACTTTTATTACTACACTGTTAATACCATTTTTATTACTACACTGATAATACCACTTTTATTGCTACACTGATAATACCACTTTTATTACTACGCTGATAATACCATTTTTATTACTACACTGATAATACCACTTTTATTACTACACTGTTAATACCATTTTTGTTGCTACACTGATAATACCACTTTTATTACTACACTGATAATACCACTTTTATTACTACACTGTTAATACCATTTTTATTACTACACTGATAATGCCATTTTTGTTGCTACACTGATAATACCACTTTTATTACTACACTGTTAATACCATTTTTATTGCTACACTGATAATACCACTTTTATTACTACACTGATAATACCATTTTTATTACTACACTGATAATACCACTTTTATTACTACACTGTTAATACCACTTTTATTGCTACACTGATAATACCACTTTTATTACTACACTGATAATACCACTTTTATTACTACACTGTTAATACCACTTTTATTGCTACACTGATAATACCACTTTTATTGCTACACTGATAATACCACTTTTATTACTACACTGTTAATACCATTTTTATTACTACACTGATAATACCATTTTTATTACTACACTGATAATACCACTTTTATTACTACACTGATAATACCACTTTTATTGCTACACTGATAATACCATTTTTATTACTACACTGATAATACCACTTTTATTACTACACTGTTAATACCACTTTTATTGCTACACTGATAATACCATTTTTATTACTACACTGATAATACCACTTTTATAACTACACTGATAATACCACTTTTATTGCTACACTGATAATACCACTTTTATTGCTACACTGATAATACCACTTTTATTACTACACTGATAATACCACTTTTATTACTACACTGTTAATACCATTTTTATTACTACACTGATAATACCACTTTTATTACTACAGAGAGGATACAGCTTTTATTGTCACAGTAATGATACCACTTTTATTGCCTGTAATAATACCATTTTTATTGCCAGTGATGATACCAGTTTCATTGCCAGTGATGATACCACATTTATTATCTTAGTAATAATACCACATTTATTGTCACAGTGATGATACAACTTGCATTTTCACAATGATGATATCACTCTTATTGACATAGTGAGTGATGATTTATTGTCACATTGATGATACCACTTTTATTGCCACATTGATGATACCACATTTATTGCCACATTGATGATACCACATTTATTGCCACATTGATGATACCACATTTATTGCCACATTGATGATACCACATTTATTGCCAGTGGTGATACCACATTTATTGCCACAGTGATGATACCACATTTATTGCCACAGTGAGGATACCTCTTATTGCCACGATGATGATACAATTTGCATTTTCACAATGATGTTATCACTTTTATTGCCAGTGAGGATACCTCTTTGATTGCCACAGTGATGATACAACTTGCATTTTCACAATGATGTTATCACTTTTATTGCCAGTGATAATACCTCGTTGATTGCCACGGTGATGATACAACTTGCATTTTCACAATGATGATATCAGTCTTATTGACATAGTGAGTGACGATACCACTTTTATTGCCACATTGATGATACCACATTTATTGCCACATTGATGATACCACATTTATTGCCACATTGATGATACCACATTTATTGCCACATTGATGATACCACATTTATTGCCAGTGGTGATACCACATTTATTGCCACAGTGATGATACCACATTTATTGCCACAGTGAGGATACCTCTTATTGCCACGGTGATGATACAATTTGCGTTTTCACAATGATGTTATCACTTTTATTGCCAGTTAGGATACCTCTTTGATTGCCACAGTGATGATACAACTTGCATTTTCACAATGATGTTATCACTTTTATTGCCAGTGATAATACCTCTTTGATTGCCACGGTGATGATACAACTTGCATTTTCACAATGACAATATCACTTTTATTGCCACAGTGAGTGATGATACGAATTGTATTGCCACAGTGATGATACCACATTTATTGCCATAGTGATGATATCTCTTTTATTGCCATGGTGATGATCCAACTTGTATTTTCACAGTGATGATGACGCTTTTATTGCCACAGTGATGATATCACATTTATTGCCACAGTGATGATATCACATTTATTGCCACAGTGATGATATCACATTTATTGCCACAGTGATGATACCACTTTTATTGCCACAGTGATGATATCACATTTATTGCCACAGTGATGATATCACATTTATTGCCACAGTGATGATACCACTTTTATTGTCACAGTGATGATACCACTTTTATTGTCACAGTGATGATATCACATTTATTGCCACAGTGATGATACCACTTTTATTGCCACAGTGATGATACCACTTTTATTGTCACAGTGATGATATCACATTTATTGCCACAGTGATGATACCACATTTATTGCCACAGTTATGATACCACATTTATTGCCACAGTGATGATACCACTTTTATTGCCAGTGATGATACCACATTTACTGCCACAAGGACAATACCACTATTTTATGATACCACAGGCAATAGCAGTTTTTCTCACACTGACAAATTTCTGTTTCTTGTCATCAATACACAATAAAAAGTTTGATCTCAGTGCATGCAGAGATTTGTTTTTAATTTGTAAAACGTAGGGCAGAAATCATTGGCACCATATAGGTGAGGTTGATATGTCTTGCATGTATAATAAACATCTCTTTTTATATTATCTATATTACATAAGCAAAATAATATTTAATATCATTAACAAATTGGAACAATTCCTCTCAGGAATGTCAAGAAGGGATGGGCTGCAGTACTATCAATTGTACTGTAGGCTTTCTACATGATGATGAAAGTGTGGACATAAGAATCAAGGCCAAAGTCTGGACACCAACACTTTTACAGGTGAGATTCTTAGTTTTATCTGGACACCAACACTTTTACAGGTGAGATTCTTAATTTTATCTGGACACCAACACTTTTAAAGGTGAGATTCTTAATTTTATCTGGACACCAACACTTTTAAAGCTGAGATTCTTAATTTTATCTGGACACCTACACTTTTAAAGGTGAGATTCTTAATTTTATCTGGACACCTACACTTTTAAAGGTGAGATTCTTAATTTTATCTGGACACCAACACTTTTAAAGCTGAGATTCTTAATTTTATCTGGACACCAACACTTTTACAGGTGAGATTCTTAATTTTATCTGGACACCTACACTTTTAAAGGTGAGATTCTTAATTTTATCTGGACACCAACACCTTTAAAGCTGAGATTCTTAACTTTATCTGGACACCTACACTTTTAAAGGTGAGATTCTTAATTTTATCTGGACACCAACACTTTTAAAGCTGAGATTCTTAATTTTATCTGGACACCTACACTTTTAAAGGTGAGATTCTTAATTTTATCTGGACACCTACACTTTTAAAGGTGAGATTATTAATTTTAATTCCATCATTTTCATAGATATTAGTTTTAGTGATTTTTTATACAAAAAACAATCTGTTTAGATTCTTAAATTTTTGCAGCGAGGTCATGTTCTATTGTTTCCATGCATGTAACATTTTTTTCTGGGTCTTCAAATTTATCATCAGTGGCAAGCCTAAAACCCACAAAGAGTAATAGTTAATTAACATTAATTATTTAATTAGTTAATTATCAAGTTTCAGGACAGACCATTGTTGTGATAAGGGTTTTATGTGGATTCTTCTTTTTGCTTTTGTGCAGAGTGCAAATTATTTTGTGAATTCTATTTGTATGCAGGTTACCATTTTTCTAGTTGTGACAAACCACAAATTTAAAAACCAGTGAATCATAATACAGTGAAACCTGTTTTAAAAGACCACTACTAAGTGAGGCCACCTGTCTTGAAAGACAATATTCTCAAAGCACAAATTTAATGATTACAGTATATAGCATTGTGACCTGTTACAAGAGACCACCTATCTTTAGAGACCATAATTTTATTACAAAAAGGGTGGTCTTTCAAAACAGGTTATACTGTACTTCAGTGGAGCAACATAACCACTTTTAAAAGTAACAAATTTAAGTACTGATAAAGTTGTCTTTTTTTTTAAGACTACAAAAATTTATCAAGATGAAAATAAATTAGTATAGGATTAAATAATAATGGTTGGGTATTTATCGAAGGGCCTATTTTTTTCTTAATCACTCACAAAGTAAATAAAGTTTGAAGGACTTTATTATACTTTTGTGAGTGATTAGGTAAAATCCATGCTTCAATAAATACCCAACCCTGATAATGGAATATGCTTACTTCCAACAGATTTCATCAATGAAGTATTCAATTTTAGTTAGCTCTTAGCTTCTTGACAATGTGCCAGAATACTGATCCCCATATTCATAAGTCAAAGGTCATTGACTCTTAAATAGTGTTATATGGTAGAGTGTCAGAGAAGGTCATAGTAGTAATCTGATAAACTTATGTCACTCTGCAAGATTTTTCTTTTTCAAATGTGGCTATTGCTTCTTTCAATATTAGGTTTTCTTCTGGCCCCTGTTGTTTTGGATTGTTCTTCCATTTTATGCATTTAAACCTATTAAAGCTGAAATGATGTCCATTCATATGACCATGACCTTCACTTCATGTAACCATGACCTTCACTTCATGTGACCATGACCTTAAATAATAGCTGGTGGAACATATTGTCAAACCAAGCAATTGCAGTAATTTATAACTATAGAGTGGCTCATGAAACCTGTCACATGCTTTGGCTAATGGACTGCTGAATGAACTGTGTGATTACAAAATTTGAGCCTTTTGTCAGCGATTTAAATCAAAGGTTGGAAATATTTACCAGAAGTCATGTTGAGGGAGCTTATTTAGATGCAAGGAATTGAAATAGATGATGCTTCTCCTAATTATTGACCTGAAAACTGATTTGGAACTGGAAATTGTCCACAGATTTTACCAGTATGTAAAAGATTCTAGATCAGGATCACTTGACCCTTTATATTCAATCCCATTGCAGAGTCAGTTCATAACAATCAGAATTATTCTCACTTATCAGTCAGATCTAACTGTAAACTGCACAGACCTAGATCTGCCTTCATGTAATGTGCAAGTAGATCACGGTCTTATCAGTTTGTTTGGACCATCAATATAGCAAACATTCACCAAGTTTATATAGTAATTTTGGTTTTTCAGCCAATTTTGACAATTTCTTTTTATTTATATGGATAAAAAGGCTTTAAACATAGTTCATTTTATGTTATTCATACATGTCGACAATAATTTTGCATACCACACAAGACCTTCATCAGAGGAATGACTTTTGGACTGGATTCACATGATCAACTAAATGTTGACCAAGTGACAAAACCCTTCTCTACAGTGGCTGAAGTTCCACTCCAGAATCACGGTTGAACACTGACCCTCCACCATACGATTTCAATAGCTGATCTTATTTTCCTCCTCAGCATATGATAGGATCTACAAAAACAACAAACTCAAAAAACATCATCCACTCAGTTTTGGTACATCCAAAAGACAGAACTTCTTTGAATGAAAAGCGCACAGTCATCGATAAACTCCACTGTGATAATTGTGAAAAGACTACATTAGGGAAACTACCAGAAGCCTGGAAACAGGTGGTAAAGAACTTGTATACAACAACAGAGAATCCCTGACAGCAGTTGGTGAACAGTGCAAAGAATCAGGATGTATTATTTTTTGGGATAACATCAGTGTACTCAGTAAAGAGACTAATACGCTGAGTTAGAACATAAGCTGTTGAAATCATGGAGGGGGAGTTAGTACTGACCATGATCATTCTGGATTGGAACTTTCACTATTGTACATACAGAATGATTTGGTCATGTAGTCAAGATTTAGTTCATCTCATGTCTCCAGTCCAGAAGTCAGTCCTCTGATGAAGGTCATGCAATAAGGTTACACGGTAGGGTCATAACCTTTTATGCTACAGAAAGGTATCTAATCTTATTTTCACTGACTGCAAATGGCTGGAGCATGTAACAGCATTCATTCTAGAATTGATCTGATATGTCAACAGCTTTATTAGCAGTGTCATTCCCATTAATTGCATTTGCTTATGCTAAATATTTTTTTTCTCTTTTAAAAATCTGTTTACTTTAAATTTCAGAAAAGAATAAGGGATCCTTTTTACGTATTATCGCATGGAGTGGCACGGGTTGCTTCCATGCCATATCGAGACCTGAAAATAGCACCATTTACCAAAACAATTGCCATGTATGTGGTAAGTATAGTTTTTATACATCTTTGGCCTGGATTAAAATGTCAGAAATGTTGATAAAATCACATATATGTTATACCGTACCTAGAAAAGCCTAGATCCCAAACTTCCATTACAGAATGCACTTTTTTAAAATATTAAATCAGTAGAGCTGCTCCAATGGTCATTGACCAGAAGACCTTATCGTCTGTTGTCCATCACCCATTGTCTGTTATCCATCCATCTGTTACTCCAAAACTCATGGCCATCAAAATTTACTATTGTCCTAGATAAAAATGGTGCTGCTTGCAAATCTATTTACCCATGAAATGGAATGGCTTAGTCCCATACTGGATCCGTGCAACCATACACATATGTCAAAGTGTTACATGCTTAATACCTTCCTTTTACGAACTTCTGATGACAGATTTATACAATTTATTATTGACCAGAAATCAAAATTTTTGGATAAGTCCTGCATATATTAATGTTTTTGGAAAATACTGTGTTTTATAAGTTAGTGTGAATTTATTAGCAAAAAATTAAGTATTTCGATTTTAAGGGATGTAGCAGAAAATGTGTAGAAATTACGCCTTGTGCATATTTCCAATTGAATTACTGTTAACAAAGTACTCAAACTTGTTCCTCATGCTCCAGCAAATGTTTGAATACAGCATACTGTTTTTTTATCCATATATTTACATTGTTGCTGTTAAGGCATCTAATATTCTTTTTTTAAGGCTTCAATAATGGCATTGTCTCTAGTTAGGCATCTACTATTATTTTCTTTAAGACTTCAATAATGGCATTGTCTAAAGTTAGGCATCTACTATTATTTTCTTTAAGGCTTCAATAATGGCATTGTCTCAAGTAAGGCATCTACTATTCTTTTCTTTAAGACTTCAATAATGGCATTGTCTCTAGTAAGGCATCTACTATTATTTTCTTTAAGGCTTCAATAATGGCATTGTCTCTAGTTAGGCATCTACTATTATTTTCTTTAAGACTTCAATAATGGCATTGTCTCTAGTAAGTTTTTTAAGGCTTCAATAATGGCATTGTCTCTAGTAAGGCATCTACTATTCTTCTTTTAAGACTTCAATAATGGCATTGTCTCTAGTAAGGCATCTACTATTATTTTCTTTAAGGCTTCAATAATGGCATTGTCTCTAGTAAGGCATCTACTATTCTTTTTTTAAGGCTTCAATAATGGCATTGTCTCTAGTTAGGCATCTACTATCCTTTTCTTTAAGGCTTCAATAATGGCATTGCCTCTAGTAAGGCATCTTCTATTTTCTTTAAGGCTTCAATAATGGCATTGTCTCTAGTAAGGCATCTACTATTCTTTTTTTAAGGCTTCAATAATGGCATTGTCTCTAGTTAGGCATCTACTATCCTTTTCTTTAAGGCTTCAATAATGGCATTGCCTCTAGTAAGGCATCTTCTATTTTCTTTAAGGCTTCAATAATGGCATTATCTCATGTAAGGCATCTACTATTCTTTTGTTAAGGATTCAATAATGGCATTGTCTCTAGTTAGGCATCTACTATCCTTTTCTTTAAGGCTTCAATAATGGCATTGCCTCTAGTAAGGCATCTTCTATTTTTTTTTAGGCTTCAATAATGGCATTGTCTCATTTCAGGTTGACACTTATGTGAATCCAGAAAAGCTGATTCCGCCACCATCAGGGATTGAACCCTGGATAATTGCAGTCTCAGTCTCTGCTGGTCTATTATTATTATTTTTACTTATTGTCCTGCTGTGGTGGGTGAGTATTGTTAGTCTGTACCAAACCTTTTTATTTTTACACATATTCTTTGTTCATTGAAGTATCCTGGGAAAAAGGTAGCTATTGTAAACATACAATCTACAGGTCAATAGTTCAAGCCACATCATGGTCACTCAGGGGCCCCGAGTGGTAGAGTGGTCTAAAGTGCTCTCCATCTCACCTATGTCTATGTGGGTTCGAGTCTCAGATTTGGCCAATGTGGGTATGTGAGACAGAATGCCAGTAGCTTCTCATGGGTTAGTGGTTCTTTCCTGGGTTTTCCTGGGTTCTTCCTCCACCATTAATACTCGCCGCCATGTATAGCCTATCTTGTGCTGAAATATGGCATTAAACCCTACAACAACAATCATGGTCATTCATCTTGTGTCCCTGAACAAAGCAGTCTGAGTAACTTTGAATGGTTACACATATTAGTAGTAGAGTTAACCCTCCAATGACTGGCATCTAGTTCAGAACTTGAACATGAACCCTGAATCACCTCAGATGGTTACAAGGACCAGCAGCAGTTAACATTCCATGGACTGACAGCCTATCCAAAGAGAACCATGGACTGGCAGCCTATCCAAAGGGAACCATGGACTCTGATTCACAGAATTTGTATGACCATCAAAAAGAGAGTTAACCTATCATAGACTAAAAGCCTTTCCAAAGAAAATTTTGGAGTAGGAGACCATTCTTTCTATAGATTTATGACTTACAGTTGGCGGCTTTATCTGTTACTATGGGCTGCAGAAGGTTTTATTTTTGCACTCACAGCATTACTTAAAATATAAATTATGGCCACATATATATTAGAGGAATTAGGCATCAGCAAACATTGTATGATGTAATCTGATATTGTTCTTTCCTTGGATCAAAATACATACTTTTATGTTGACTTATTGAGCAAAGTTTATATATATTAAATAAAATGGCTTTTAAATTGTTGGTGTAAAGCAAGTTGGTATGCCAATACTCTTGACATGTCAAATTGTGATCAGCCCTATGGACATTAATATGGCTTTATAAACATTGTTTCAACAGCAGGCTGTTGCTTCCATACTCGCTAGATCAGTGATGAACTTCCCTGATTACTCATTAGTGATATAAGAATACAGTAGTCCCCCACTTATACGACCGCCCCTGCTGCACCGGCAAAGTGGCCTTATAAGACGGGTGGCCGTTCCAGAGGGGGGCTAAATTTATTATGAGAAGTACATGTATATGGAATGTACGTAGTAAGAAAGCTACATACTTCAAAACATTAAATATCTTCATCTAAATGAAACATTAATCATTAAAAGGTTATATGTCATGTCGTAAGTATAAACCCTACAACAACTACAACAACTCTCTTTCTCTATCAGTTGGTCAGGCAGTAGACTAAATAACAAACAGAAAAACGTAGATATGGACAATAAATAATGACAGGAAACATTTCCCCAAATCCCACCCATTTTAGTCACTCTCTCATAAACATTCAGTTACAGGTGAAATTCCTTTTCAAAAAAAGAACTTTAGCAGATTTTTGCCTGTGTTTTGCATTGATGACCCAGGACCTTTGAATGATGTTAAATTACTTACAGAAAAACTGACCAAGAGAAAAGAGAGACATGGAAGATAAAAAGCAATTGTATGATTGGTAGCAATATTAATAATAGCTGAGATTAAATGCAAATACATTTAAATGTTTGAATTACCTCTTGTTGGTTTGTCATTTTGCTTATATTCCCACATGTTTCAGTATACACACAGGTAAGTGAATAGTTATGCATTCAGTGATCAATAAGCTTACCATGCTATACTCATAATGCTTTGCTGTCTTCATTTAATTGTATTTAATCAATATGAATGAAAAGAAAAGAAAAAACTGATCAATATACGATAGAGAATTGTGAAGAACAGCTAAAGGTACAGAACTACATTTTGTAGTGGACACACTGGGCTGGGAGGTAAAGAGCTCAATTACTGTGTCGATACATATGTTGCCTGTAGTCAATCCTATCTCATTTGTGTATTTGTATATGAGATAACATTTGTATATTATGCCTGTTCTATCTTTGATATGCCACTTATATACATTTTTCATTAAAAGGAAACATGTCAAGCCTCATATCATTTCAATAAAACATTCATAATTATCATAGGATATCAAAGATTCAGTATACATACACTGTGTGTGTGTGTGTGTGTGTGTGTGTGTGTGTGTGTGTGTGTGTGTGTGTGTGTATTGCCAATGCTAAGATATAATAGATATAAGGTTGGCATACATTACTATGGCAAAGTTAACATACATGACTGTAGTATAGTTTGCATACATTCATGAGGCAATAGTTTCATGTTGTCACTGATACCATTAGGATTAAGTTCTTGTTGTATAGTTAACCATAAATTTGCATATTTTTGTTTATGCTGTGGAACCACATTAGCTTGTTTATAAATAAAATTAATGTTTCAGAAATGGTATTCTCTTTTTGTTGTTTTAAATATATTTTATTTTCATTTCTTTCAGTGTGGATTTTTCAGAAGAAAGAAAAGAGAAGGCATGATGCATCAAGGAAAAAAAGATATAAATGGAAAAGTTTTTGATTAGCTTACATTTTGAACACCATACTAGAGCCATTTGTCTCTTGATTCATGATTTTATTCAATTTATTTTTATTAACAGAAAAGAGCATACCACCATCAAGCATTCTTTTCAAGACCAATAATTTGGAAAATGCTTGTATGATTTTTTTTCAAGAGTTTCTTTTTTGCAACAACGAAAAATAATTGATCTTTCCAAAATACTGAATATAAATATGATGTAGGGACTTTCAAATAAGACAAAAATTGGGAACTGTTTGACAACAGTTGTGTGTTATTAATTTCAACATATTGTGACATTGTTGTTAATTTCTACATATTGTCATAGAGCAGTTAATTTCTACATATTGTCATAGAGCAGTTAATTTCTACATATTGTCATAGAGCAGTTAATTTCTACATATTGTCATAGAGCAGTTAATTTCTGCATATTGTTACACTGCTGATTATGTTTTTTTTAATTGTTAGCAGTTAATAATTGTAATGGAGCTTCTATTTCAACTTATCAGAATTAGCAAACATATATAGCACAGAAGATTAAATGAGTAAACCGCATGCAATCACATAGGAAAATATATTTTTGTATTTCTTCTTCTAAAAAATAAACAAAGTAAAGGTCTTGAAAAGGTGTTTTTCAAAGTCATACATGACATTTTAGTACTTTTACTTTCCATGTCTTTTCAGGACATTAGTGAGAAAGGTTTTAGGATTGTACTTTCAGATTGTTTTGACATTTAGCAATTCAAGTGATTTAAAACTTAAAAGCACACAATGACAAGTTAATCCTTTGTATCACACACTTTACTTTAATTTGATTTCATGCCTTACATTTAATTTAGGTGATTTATGATTGGCATGAATGATCTCTTTTTTTTTAAATTGTGCCAATTATTGTGTAACATAGGAGAGTATACATAGATAGCCATCTGGGAAACAGATGCATATGTGTTTGACATTACAGAACAGCGTCTGCTTTACTTTATTATGCAAATAATATTTGTCACAGTGAATGTCTCAACTGCTTCATAACAAATTAAATAAATTAATTTTTTTGGGATGTTAAGCGATATATTTGTGTTCAAAACTGCATTTTCTCAGTCCATCGTCGTGGATGACAATGTGGTGTGAATTGCTCAGCAAGTTGCATCAAATGATACTCATATCTAGACTTGTGATAGAACAAGAAAACATTTTTATTGGCTGTGGGTTTGGAAACCATACAGTACATTGCTTTTTTTTTCTACAAAAATTGAGACTAATAATCCATTATTTATTTATGTTTTCAAAATGTATTGGTTACTGTCAGATTTTTAGCCATTTTCAGTTCACACTCATGCATGTACAAGATTCTGTTTTGAGAAATCATAAAAATTAATTGATTTACATTTAAAGTCGATCTAGTCCCAGTTTAACTAAGTATCTTAAATGTTCTTGAAATTAAGATTGTTGTAATAAATTTTACTAGTGTTGAAACATTCAGTATGAAGGATTGTAACAGTCATAATACCTTGGATTCTCTTGAAAAGTGTTGTATTTTTTCATTTTGGGAATCTTATAGGGATTCAAAAGAATAAACCACATTTAATTTCAAAACTATAGAATTATTGATAACCTTTCTTATATCTTTTTTTGATAATCATCTGTCATAACTATAAAAAGATTATGTTGTTAAATCTCAGTGTGAAGAAATGTAAGAAATTTAGTGAAAATGGTAACCCCTAATATGTCAGATATCCGTAAATTTGGGTCACGTATTTTATGGCAGATTATTTTGTGACTTAAGAATATTTTGAGATATCCTAAGTCATAATCACAAATATTGAGGATGTATGTATATCTTGAATTTTTTTGATACATTACCTCAGTTTAAGTAAAGAAAATAACCCTTAAGTACCCTTAAATAACCCTTAAGTACCCTTAAATAATCCTTAAGTACCCTTAAATAACCCTTAAGTACCCTTAAATAACCTTAAGTACAAACACAAACTTTTTTAAAGATTATGTAAATATTTGTAAATATATTATTGAGGGGAAAAAAAGAATGTTTAATTATTTTCAGAGAATCATTTAGTAAAAATGAAAAGTTCTCTGATTTAATAAACTTTAAGAGTTTTATATTGCCAACATTATTTTCTTAACAAATTTAACTGTTTATTAAATTTGTTTGACTAAATGTGTCTTATTGCAAAAGTAAAGATTGATATAACATGGATTAAACACAGTTGTAAGATTAAAGTGTTACATAAATGCAAATGATAGATTGAAAGAATCATTCCTTGTAAAAAAGATGCCATTTATCGTCAGTTTGTTTTTAATTTAACAAGATTACGGTTAAAAGAATCCACATCCAAAATAACTTTCTTTATGAAAAAAATCTCCCCTTTGTAAAAAAAATTGTTCATAAGATATTGTCAAGTCTCTACATTTTTTAAACTCTCCTTGAAATTTGTCGAAAACTTGATCCATTTTGCTGAGGAAACACAACATTAGGTGGATCCAATAAGAAATCATGGCTTGTTTGCCACATGTAGTAGTGTCTCTTTTCTGTCATGCTAATCATTTACCATATATACTTGCATATCTTGCATATAAGCATGTTTGTGTGGGTTCTAGGTGCTTTGACCACAGGTGCTTTGACCATAGGTGGTTTGACCATAGGTGGTTTGTCCACAACGGGGGTTTGATCATAGGTGGTTTGTCCATAGGTGGTTTGTCCACATGTTATTTGTATAATAATAATAAACTGTTATTTAGAGTTTAAAATTATGGATCAATTAATGAAATTTTATGTGACAAGTTTCCTTTGAGTTGCCAATAAGTGAATGTTAATTAGTAATTAACATGTAATAAATAAAAGTCAATAACAGCTTGTTTTCGGTCCACATAAAGGCTGGTGCCAGGCCTACTCGATTTATTATTAAACAGAAAATGAACACAAATTAGGCAACAAGTCCAACGTTTCACAAATTAAGGCTGTAGATCTACTAGAAAATATTTGATGTTTGCTTCGTGTGAGTGTTGAAGAATCTTGTTTCCAACAATTACAAGATCACGTGCCACAATTGTAGCTTTGCACTTACAAGTGCGATTCTTCGTACAGCGCCAAACGCGTGACCCATTCTTCAGTTCTCTACGAATCCAAAATTCATGTCCGCGATACAATAAAGTTCTATTACCTCTTTTTGACGTACTATACTCTCCAAGATTCTCCATGATTTTGACTTGGGTGGGCTAGATGACTTGTATTTATACATAAATACATGTAAAGTACCAACGTAAACCGAGATTGTTGCTACCTCTATTACCATATGTTCAGACATATGGTCAAACAGGTGTACTGACATATTTGCATGCTATTGCACATCTGTCATTTAGTTAAATAAATAATGTATGGATTAAGTGCCGCAACTTAAGATATAATTACGATTACGATTGATAAAGTTAAGAAGATATACATTATGCAACTTATAATCCTTCAACAATACAAATTTTAGTGAATAAAATGCCGCAACTTATAATCCCTTTACGCAACTTTATGGTCAAACCACCTATGAGCAAACCACCTATGATCAAACCCCCGCTGTGGACAAACCACCTATGGTCAAACCACCTATGGTCAAAGCACCTGTGGTCAAACCCCCGCGTACCATTTGTGTGTTAGCTGACACCTCTAAACTGAAAAAGGTATAAACAATGAAAAGTACATGACCCACATGTAAGCTGACTCTCAACTCCAAGATATCGCAAGATGCATGAGTTCTAAATGCATTATTTAGGCAAACTTATTAACAAAATTTACACATATAATTTTCTTGAGGTTGGTATACATGAATATTAAAAAGGAAATGATATAAACAAAACAATTACTGTACTTGAAGGAATTTGCTTTTTCACTAATTAGAATGTTAAGTTTAAACATTATTCATGTAAATTAGTGATTTTTTTTAACCTCTAGAACAATATAAAAATAAAAAAATAAACTAGAAGAAAAAAAACCTCAACAATGAAAACAATCCCAAGAATGATCACTACAAAAATGCTGTAACTCCATATGCTATAGCGCCATTCCCACAAAAGAAACTTAACACTAGTGAACACCTGGCAATTTTATACCATATATACCAACGTGTATTACCTTCTAAAAATTACAAGAAGGAATGAAAATAAATACCTCAAAGCAAATGTGTCCTGGAAACTAATTCAGAATACATATGTTTTATTGTAAACAATACTAAATGCCTTAGAGTTGACAATAAAGGAAAAAGATCGGATATACAATGAGGGGAAAATAGTTTAGGTAATTTTCATTCAACAAAATTGGGAATCATTTATTTGCCAGTCAGTTGCTGGTGCTTGCATAACATACAATAGTGTAGAACATTGTTTATTTGAATCATCACAGAGTGCCAGTCATTTTCACAAAATAATTGCATCAATAAGGATTAATTTTTAATTTGTCACACTGGCTTTCCTGCTTGCTGATTTAAGACTAACCTTTAGCTAAGGTGCAGTTTGACCACAGCTGAACAAATTATGAAAATAGGGCATGTCACAGGGTGAAACGGAGAGTCTTTTTCAAGCATATTGAACCACGAAGATCAATCAGTATTAGTGAAAAGATAGTTTTAAAATGCCACGAAAACCTCCTGATTTTAGGTTCCAATCTCTCTATTTTTTTTATTCAGTCTCTCTGCTTGGCTTGTGAAAAGTTGACAGATATGCCTTGCCCCCTGTTTTACAAAACTAATCATGTTAATATTATGGAATAATAGGCAATTACACATCAATGTACTAGTATAGTTGTCATTCAAAATTTCATCTTGATACAAGCCAGTTCAGGGTTTTGATGATTAACGCGCCTGAATTTCTGTGGAAAGTTATGATGTTCAGTCAATACATAAAGCTAAAATTGATTGATGTTGATCTACGTTGATCTGTAATGAGAATTTTAGCCTTTATTATTACCTCTCTTTGTGAACGTTTAAGTTATGCTGGTTATGTTCCTTGTACAATTAAGCATGCATACCTATTCATAAATATTACCCCAAGTTGTACAATTGAAATGAGTAACTCCTGAGCAGTTGATACAATGTAAATTAAACAGCTTTTAAGGCCTAGCTGAATTGTTTTTTGGAAGAATGCACTTTGGTGAAAACAATGAATAAATCAATATCTGCATCAAATATGTTTGGGAATAAATAAGGGTTTAAGTGATGCTATGTATGTTTTGCACTGTGTAAGTACTGTACATTATAGTTCAGCCTGGTCTATCAGATAAACTCGACTGGCCCATGAATTTTGAAGTTTGTATTTACCTTTATTTAGTTTTGTGTTGGAGAAATCAGAAAACATGCACATGTAAAAAAAAAAAAAAATCTTTAGAACAGTTTAATATGTGGCAGTTTGCCAAAAATTATTTTTTTAATATGCATATGTCTTTGGACATGGAAAAAAGTGTAGACTTTAGTCAGCAGATAAGCTGACCCCCCCCCCCCCTTTTTTTTCCAGGCCTTTATTTTATTTGCCTTATATGCAAGTATATACAGTATGAGTTTCATGTTCTGCTAACTATGTGCTGGTAAACAAAGTAACATTGATAAAGTTCAATTTCCATAAGGAATAAAAATAGTCCTTAAAAACTATTTGTAGTCCTCGAACTTCTGAAAAAGTCCTTGAACAAAACCTCTCCACGGCTGTATGAAAAATGAAGATGATAAACATTTGAATCAACAGGAGAAATGAATCAATAGGATAAATATATAATATGTTTAATATTTGTGTCTGTTTCATTGTATTATGCTAACTTGTAATTCTGCATAAATTTGACATGTAACACTATTTGTATATTTATTTTATATGTAAGATGATTTAAAGTGTAATTAAACCATATAACAACCCTTTGCCAAATAAATCAAACACAATAACTCATAAAGATAACAATATCTTAACACTTTCATATTGGTGCAATGTATGCATGGAAATATACTTGTTTCCATGACAAAATAATTCTCTCAACTCAGCCTGAGAATAACAGTGAGTGTTTTAACTTACATGTGTATGTTGTTAAATCATGTATGTATGGGAAAATAAGTGTTGTGATATTTTGTTACAATTATTATCGCTTATTCATTGTTGATATCTTTATGTTCTTTAGGTATTGTACATTTTGCATGTGGTATTTTGGGGTGTTCACAAGTATGATCGTATCATGTGGTATTTTGGGGTGTTCACAAGTGTGATCATATCATGTGGTATTTTGGGGTGTTCACAAGTGTGATCATATCAACATTGATGTAAATTTCTTTGAAGTAAACAGATACTTAAGAGTGTTGGAGCATCCATCTTAATCTCAGTGACAGCAACAGATGTGACACATATCCAAACCATCTTGATATCAGCGTCAAGAACAGATCTGACACGTATCCAAACCATCTTGATATCAGCATCAAGAACAGATATGACAGGTATCCAAACCATCAAGCTCAAGGTCACAGCATGGGACATCATATGTATTCATAACATTTAAGTCAATGAAGATGTTTTAGTGAAATTTTATTTTATTATATATCTTGACAGTGTCTAAGATTGACAGTCATGTCCACTGCACTCAGTGTCAGGGTCACTAGTCAATGAAGATGTTTTAATGAAACTTTATCCTATATATCTTGACAGTGTCTAACATTGACAGTCATATCCCCTGCACTCAGTGTCAGGGTCACTAGTCAATGAAGATGTTTTAATGAAACTTTATCCTATATATCTTGACAGTGTCTAACATTGACAGTCATATCCCCTGCACTCAGTGTCAGGGTCACTAGTCAATGAAGATGTTTTAATGAAACTTTATCTTCTTATATACATTGAATTGACAATGTCTGATCCGAGTGTCCAAGTGGTCTAAAACACTCTCCGTTATGGATCATTGCCATCTCACCTCTGTTGTTGTGGCTTTGAGTCTAAGATTCGGCTAATGTAGTTATGTGAAAAAGCTTGCCAGTAGCTTCTCGTGGGTCAGTGGTTCTTTCTGGGGGTTTTCACGGGTTCTTCCTCCACCAATAATACTGGCTGCCATGTATATCCTATCGTGTGCTGAAAAATGGCGTTAAACCCTACAACATCATGAAAGAGTTGAGTTGTTTGTAGGGAAAGGTCACAGTACACTTATTTTAAATTGATATTTTGGACCCACTTGAGATATGGATTTTGAATTTAGGCAACAGGCACTTTTCAGCCCCTTGTACAAAACCAAATTAATTCAGTATTAAAAAAGACTTTAAAATTTTATTTATGTTTTTTACATACATTTGGGGTTAATATACATCAGAATAAAAGTATCTAACACAGTTTATAAAATATAAATGTTCATCTAGGATGTAAGCCAATTAGTAATTACACTAATAGATATACTTACTTAAAAGTAAACTGCACAGACCCGGAACTACTGTTGGATAATGTGCCAGGGTATCTGTAGATTGTTAGGAGTGACCAGTAGAGCAAATCAACATAGACTGCTCTGCCAGTGCATTGTGCAGTTGCAGATCAGGGTCCTTGTTGTTTGCAATTAAAAGCAAATACAGCCTTGTCTACAGCAACCACATGAGAGAAGGTAAAAGTGGCCATTGTTTACAAGTGACCTCTAAATGCAGGTTTAACTCTCAAACTTGGTTTACGAAAAATGAGTGTACATGTACTATGGTGCCCCCGAGTTTTCTAAAGTGTACTATGAATGAATAGCATTAATTTAGTATTGTTAGTATAGTTGTTGTTATAGGGTTTAACGCCATTTTTCAGCACAAGATAGGCAATACATGGCGGCGAGTATTAATGGTGGAGGAAGAACCCAGGAAAACCCCAGAAAGAACCACCAAAAGCTACTGGCAAGCTTTTCTCACATACCTGCATTGGCCAAATCTGAGACTTGAACCCACACAAACAGAGGTGAGATGGCAGTGATCCATAACGGTGAGTGCTTTAGACCAATCGGTTACTCACGGCCCCGTAGTAGTTGTAGTTGTATCATTAGTGTATAATATAATAATATAAGTATTAGTAGTATGCTACCAAGATATATGTATTTAGTAAAGCTATTTAGAACAAGGAAAAATTTCATAAAATAAATTCCACACAAGGGTAATCTATCTTCACTTAAGTTTATCAGGTACATTAAATCTTAATTAAGGCTTTAAAAAAACCTGCTAACCCTCATTTGTTTTGTGCACATTTCCATCTCCATTAAATTACTAATTGACCGTTTGTGAAACACGCTGAGTTTTTTATATATAGGGTGGTTGATATAATTAGTCATGAAGACATGTTCACATTAGACAGGTGTTCACATTAGACAGATGTTCACACTTAAAATAACTGATGCATTAAGCTGTTGCTCATATTCACCAAGATTGAAAAACTGTCTGCTTTTGTTTTCAACTTTTTTTGATTCTATAACAAAAAGAAGATTCCTAAACCAAAAGGGATCTTACTAATGCATTGTACTTCTACTGGGATATTACATATTTGTTTTTCATTTTCATTTGAGACAGCTTTGATTCAAATTCATAAAATAACAATAAAAACTGTGTTTTACTTTCGAAGCTGACATGTTGACACCTTTTAGTTTCACTGGATGACAGTAAGCACAAATCAAAATATGAAATGTTTAAACATCGATTCATGTTATATATCTTAATATATACCATACCATGCCTTGCTCATCAAATGAAAGAAGTTTCATTTGCAAACTTGAAGCAGTCATCACTCATACATTCCAGTGACTATTGAGGCAGGATGAAACAATTACTTGGTTTAGAAACACATGGCTGCTGACCACAGTTGACACCTAACTGCTAATTATATGACATTTATTTAGGACAGGTGGGAGTGATTTAAATGACTATTGTGATCAGGTGACTGCTGAACTCTGATTGTCCTCATGACAGGTTTGACAGTACATGTATGTAACTTGGAATACATTGTCCCATCAGTTGCACAATGTTTGGGTTAGAGAAAATATTTTTAAATACCTATCATGAAAACCAGAACATAATTTCATAATTCCTTGGACAGGAACCATGTATAAATTTAATACTTCTTTTCTTATATAACCTGTTAGACTTGGTTTAGTTTTGAAATGTTGATGCTAATGTTTGACTGTTGCAAAATGATTGTGAATTTGTGTGGATGTGAGAGAAAAAGATTGTAATGGGATGTTAGAGACAGTTTACACTTTTGTGCATATCAACTAAATTATGTAATTTTTTATGTTGTAATTCTGTGTTGTCATTTAAAATGTACATTTTAATGGTCTGCATGTAACTGTAAATACACAGTCAAATCAAAAAGGTGTGTATCTGTAAGACATATTAAAAATGCCATTTATATTAATGTATATTGAGTTTGTTAGAATTATAGCAAATTTATGAAATCAGACTGCCTTTCAACAGAGAGGCTCAAACTTTCATGGTTATTTTTATGCTTCAATTTAATTTGCTTTAAATTTCATGATAGTTAAGTGTCTACTTGAACAAAAAAATTACCTGGATAAGCTTTCTCAAGATTTGTTGAAAAAGTGCATCAAATTACAATTTTAGCTTACTGTGAACAGTGTAAACCTGGGCTAGATCTTTTGTCGTATAATGCACTGACAGATCAGGGTCATTCTAGTTGGTTATATTAATAGTAAAACAAACAGCATACATCCAGACTGGTTGGCACATTATGGAAATAGATCTGGGTTCATACAGATTATACATTGATCCCCTTCTAATAAGTCATCCCTTATAAGTGTCCTTATAAGACAAGCAGCCTTTCTAGAGGGTTATCACACAAATGTGAGTAATACCTACAGAGAATGCATAAAGGCATGATAAATGTTTTAATATTTTAATATTTTCATTTCAAAATCAACAAATGTTATTGAATCATGGTAAACCTTGTATGAATGTTATTGAATCATGGTAAAACTTGTATGAATGTTATTGAATCATGTTAAAACTTGTATGAATGTTATTGAATCATGATAAAACTTGTACGAATGTTATTGAATCATGGTAAAACTTGTATGAATGTTATTGAATCATGATGAAATGTGTACGAGTGAAATTCAAACTAATTATGAATAATCCAGAGTCATGGTGCAAAACCACTTTGTTAATAAAATCAGGGCAAAAACATCTGGCTATAATTATCTGTGTGTCTTTTCCATTTTGCCCACTACAGTATAATGTACATTGATCATGTTTATTTGAATATTTCTGACATCACAACTCTAAATAGGGATCGAAGGACTCTCCCAATCATTTAGTCATGTTACTTTCATTTATTTATTCTAACTTGAACATGTCTAATTACATTTTGCACTTTTTGCAACAACTTATTCCTTAATTGGTAATTTGTAGTTATTATACAAGATGCAAAGTGTTAACAATGGAAGTGAGCTTGTCCGACGTCAGTGGTTTATTTTATTAGTCTGGTATCCTTTCAAGTACATTTTGTAATATACGAGAGAGAACTCACAATGTCTAATACCATCTTGACCTTTTTATATGTCACACTGACTTGACATTTTGTATGTCACACTGACGAGCTATTTGTATGGATTTAAGTTACTTTATCAAAATCATGGAACAAATGTCAGTGTTCAATATAGAAATCAACCAAATATTTGTGTTGAAACTATGGCTGCTCATGAGGGGTAAATTTGAAAGTTTGGAATTAATGTGCATGCCTACATTAGAAGGGTGGTCATATTAGGTAGGTTGCTGTTGGTCAGGGTAGTCATTAAAGGGGGAAACCACTGTATATTACTAAATAAAAACTTGAAATTTGATTGCGTTTTATGAAACAGGCTTGAAATTGAAATCATTATTATGGTTATAATGATTTATTTATCCACCATTATGTGATCTCTTTACATCTTGAACAAATCACAAACGGGATAATATTATGTTGTCATCTACTTGTGTTGAAGAATGAAATACTCAAAATAATTTGAAAAAACATTTGATTATGATATTTAAATTATAAGTTTACTTAAATACCCCAAACAGTTTTAATTTTATCTGAAATCTTAATTTATCAAAGTGAATGGCATCAGTATTGTCAGAATGTTTATATGTGTCATATATTCATTTATACTTTGTATTGTTTATACTAAATATGATGTGTGATTTTATGATTGCTTTTCATTTTGATTTTGATTATGGTAAAATAAAAATGAAAGTCCTATTTACCCACTCCCAGAATTTTATGGAAGTGTTTGTAATTTGTTTGGTCACTCAGAATATGTGGAAACAGTAATTTATAATGCAACATTAATTTCTTTATGTATATCTCAAAGGTTTTACATCACAGGATCTAATTTTAATGAACACAACTTTTGGTTCTTTTTCATCATCGTGTATTTCCATTAGTGGAAATCTATTGAAAACAAGAAGAGGAATTGTACTAATGTTTAAAGTTATATCCTGTTTTTATATCATTTGGAAAGAAATATTATGACTTATTATGTTTTCAACCACTAAATGTTTGAAATTTTTTTTTTTTCTTCAAATTTCAGCTCTAATTGCTTGTTTGGTCATTTGTTTGCTAAACTTGTTCCAGTGTCGATATAAGGAGTATGAAAAACATTAATAGATATAGAGCCATAAATTTTGAAAACCATCTTTATGTCCTAGCAATTCAAGCTATTTCTCATTAGTAGACATGGCAGGATAAAGTACTGCACTTTTAACACGATTACAATTTTTAGGATTGTCATCAATAAATTTCTACTTATTACAACAGAATAATTTTTGTTTACAGAAATTGCATTCTAGGTATGATATGAATGCATTTTCACCATCTCATAATTTTGCCATAACTTTTTTGAAACTGGAAGCAAATTATAATATACTATTTTATGACTGTAGATGAGAATGTACTTGTCAGTTGATTAGGCAAAGAGAAAATTAAATTTATTTATACATGAACTTGTGTGTTGTCTTTTATTTATTATTTATTATCTATTTATCCAAAGAAATTTAAGTTTCAAATCAGATTGAAATATTACTAACAGTAATAAACACAAAAACATGAGTCTAGTATACTTATTACATCTTTACCTGCACAGTCTCACTTAATATTCTGTCTCACTTACATGCAAACTTGAAAACACACACACACACACATGCAAACGTGTAATCAGGAATTTAAATGTCTATTTCTTACACACAAATATTTACACACACCAAATATCCCTGGACTACCAGTAGTTGTTGTGGAACCCTGATCACAAAAGATGAACTTGTTCTAGAAATATGATTTGAAAACTCTACTTAAAGACCTATACACTGTACATTATATAATTTTAAAAAACAAACAAAACATTTAGTATCTTACAGTACATGATGTAATTTGAACACCAAGCCTTACATACTATATATCGTATAATTGCAACACCACACATAGGATTATATGATGTACATGATATAATCTGAAAACCAAACTTAAAAAAACCTTATATGCTGTGAATGTGATTTGCAAAGCACACTTTAAAACCCTTATATGCTGTCAATGTGATTTGAAAACCACACTTAAAAACCTTATATGCTGTCAATGTGATTTGAAAACCACACTTAAATAACCATATATGCTGTAAATGTGATTTAAAAACCAAACTTAAAAACCCTTATATGCTGTCAATGTGATTTGACAACCACACTTAAATAACCATATATGCTGTGAATGTGATTTGAAAACCACACTTTTAAACCTTATATGATGTGAATGTGATTTGAAAAGCACACTTAAATAACCATATATGCTGTGAATGTGATTTGAAAACCAAACTTAAAAACCCTTATATGCTGTGAATGTGATTTGAAAACTACACTTAAATAACCACATATGCTGTGAATGTGATTTGAAAACCACACTTAAATAACCATATATGCTGTGAATATGATTTGAAAACCAAACTTAAAACCCCTTATATGCTGTGAATGTGATTTGAAAACCACACATAAATAACCATATATGCTGTGAATGTGATTTGAAAACCACACTTTAAAACCTTATATGCTGTGAATGTGATTTGAAAACCACACTTGAAAACCTTATATGCTGTGAATGTGATTTGAAAGCTACACTTAAATAACCTTATATGATGTGAATGTGATTTGAAAACCACACTTAAATAACCATATATGCTGTGAATGTGATTTGAAAATCAAACTTAAAAACCCTTATATGCTGTGAATGTGATTTGAAAACCAAACTTAAAAACCCTTATATGATGTGAATGTGATTTGAAAACCACACTTAAATAACCATATATGCTGTGAATGTGATTTGAAAACCAAACTTAAAAACCCATATATGCTGTGAATGTGATTTGACAACCAAACTTAAAAACCCTTATATGCTGTGAATGTGATTTGACAACCAAACTTAAAAACCCTTATATGCTGTGAATGTGATTTGACAACCAAACTTAAAAACCCTTATATGCTGTGAATGTGATTTGACAACCAAACTTAAAAACCCTTATATGCTGTGAATGTGATTTGACAACCAAACTTAAAAACCCTTATATGCTGTGAATGTGATTTGACAACCACACTTAAATAACCATATATGCTGTGAATGTGATTTGAAAACCACACTTTAAAACCTTATATGCTGTGAATGTGATTTGAAAACCACACTTGAAAACCTTATATGCTGTAAATGTGATTTGAAAGCCACACTTAAATAACTTTATATGCGGTGCAGAGGCATAGCTGGGGGATGGCAGGGGGGTACATATATCCCCGGGCGCCATACTAGAGGGGGCGCCAAAATGGGCTTTGAAATAGGTTGTAACGGGTAATGGTGATTTTATTGATGAAAATAATGGGTTTCAGAGTTGAGTGGGGGAAATGAATATTGTCCCCGGGCGCCAAACACTCTAGCTACACCTCTGATGCTGTGAATGTAATTTGAAAACCACACTTAAATAACCTTATATGCTATGAATGTGATTTGAAAACTACACTTAAAACACATTATATGCTGTGAATGTGATTTGAAACCACACTTAAAAACCTTATACCCTATGCTGTGACTGTGATTTGAAAAGCACACTTAAAAACCCTTATATGCTGTGAATGTGGTTTGTAAACCAATTTAAAAATCTTACATGAAGTGAATATGACTTGAAAACCAATTAGAAAACCTTATATGCTGTGAATATGATTTGAAAACCAGACTTGAAAAAACATAGATGCTGTGAATATGATTTGAAAATCACACTTACAAAACCTTATATGCTGTGAATATGATTTGAAAACCACACTTAAAACACCTTATATGCTGTGAATGTGGTTTGTAAACCAATTAAAAAACTTTATATGCTTTGAATGTGATTTGAAAATCATACTTAAAAAACCTTTTATGCTGTGAATGTTTTGAAAGCCACACTTAAAAAACTTTATATGCTGTGAATATGATTTGAAAACCAATTTAAAAACGTTATATGCTGTGAATGTGATTTGAAAACCACACTTAAAACACCTTATATGCTGTGAATATGATTTGAAAACCAATTTAAAAACCTTACATGCTGTGAATATGATTTGAAAACCAGTTAGGAAACCTTATATGCTGTGAATATGATTTGAAAAACACACTTTAAAACCTTAGATGCTGTGAATATGATTTGAAATCCACACTTAAAACACCTTATATGCTGTGAATATGTTTTGAAACCAATTAGAAAACCTTATATGCTTTGAATTTGATTTGAAAACCATACTTAAAACTTATATGCTGTGAATGTTTTGAAAGCCACACTTAAAAAACTTTATATGCTGTTATTGTGATTTGAAAACCAATTAAAAAAAAACTTATATGCTGTGAATATGATTTGAAAACCAAACTTGAAAAACTTTATATGTTTTGAATGTGATTTGAAAACCACAATTAAAAATCTGTACATGCTGTGAATATAATTTGGAAACCACACTTAAAAAACTTTATATGCTGTGAATATGATTTGAAAATCAGTTAAAAAACCTTATATGCTGTGAATATGATTTGAAAACTACACTTAGAACCTTATAATAATTCCATGTAATGATTTGAAAACTACACTTAGTATTATAACTCTATTGTCTTTAATTAATTAATAGAAAAGAATCAGAACTTAAAAAAGTGAAAATTCAAAAGGAACTTACAGTACTGTGAATTAAATCCCAAATAGTCTAAAATATGACCAGTACTAATGAATTAAGTTCTAATTTTATTCCAGTGGTTTATTTAAATAAGTTCTGTTATGAGTCTATGCTCCTAAAAGAAGTAACGGAAAGAGTGAAAGACAATAAGCTTTGTAAAATTTAAAAAAAATATTATTTCCCTACAATACAAAGTGTAAATGAGAAAAAAAAATGGTATTGCGAATTAAATCCCCAAATTATCCAAGAATCACATTAGGCACATGACATGGTTATAAGAACCACAGATAATTATTTAATAAGATTTCAACAAATATATTATTTAGACAAATAATATTTGTTGTATAAATGGAGCAAAACGAGTTTGTAAAACATCCTACCATTGAGAATTATGAGGCATCTTGTGATTGTGTTATTAGACACTGTAGAATTGGTTTTGTTATTAATACTGGTTAAATAATGGTTGGCGTTTGTAAAACATAAACGCTAATTTATTCACATCGATTTATTTTTTAATGTTATCATGGGCCGATCATAAATGGATTTGTCAATGATCATATCAACCGAATTAACCCTGATAATAGAATAACAAATTTAAGATCTGTCACGACTCAAAATTGTAAATATGTTCATGCCTTTAGATTAAAACAAACCTACTAAACATGTCGTTGCTGTAATTGAATGTGAGGAAATGAAATTTCAATCAATGTTCACAGCTGCAAAATATTTTTATATTAATCTACGCTTAGTAATGTTTGTTGCCGATGGTTTAACAAATTCAGCGTTTTCACAAAAATATAATGGATATCTTTTTATTAAAATTTAAACCAATGATTATATTACATAAAACATGAGTATGCAGCAATCAGACATAAACAACATAATTGATGAACTCAAAAAATTTGATGTCTGAAAAACTAATTTCTTCGGGAGTTAAAAAAAACTTTACATTGAAAATTTAAACGCTGATATTTTAAATCAGTAGAAAGAGCAAGATCATACGGTAGATCTTACGGTAGATGTACGTTATCGTATGAATGGCATATCATTTCAGATATTGAAAAGGAAATGTTTCATTCGTTAGGTTCTATAAAAGATGAGCAAGTTGATAAATTTGCTCTTCTTGCTAAGGCTTTAAGAACACTCAAGAAAAAATTAAGTGCTGAATTTGAGCGTGAAAATGTAATTACTGATCGTGCAAATAAACTTGAGGAATTGATCAAAGATAATGATGATGACGATGATGATGATAAAACTTTAAAAATATATCATCACATCTTGGAGATATTTAAATCTGCAATATAAATTATTATGGTCATTCCACAAAGTTTGCATACTATTTCTCAGCGTCTGATGTTTTTTCTTCATTATTTCCAAATACCATTCCTATGTTATTCTGAAATTCTTTTTCTTCACGCAACTTTTCTTTATCGATTATCATTTTATTAAAATTCTCAAGGTTTTTAATTTCTGTTATAAGTTGTCAAGACTTATTTTAAGTTTTTTTTTAAAAAAAGTTTTGTTTTTTCTTCTTTATTTTATTGGTTTTTACATACTCACTCTCGCAAATTTTAAACTTTTTCATTTTATTGTCAAGATTTGCCTTGGACTTTTCATATTCATCTTTACAAGAATTAGGTTTTTCATTATCTGCTTGTTCAGTCTCGTATTTTTTAGTTCGTTAGTTGCTGATATTTTACTATGTAAATCTGTTTCAGGCTTTTCATTTTCATGTTTCATCTTATAGTAATTTTTCTTGCTTCTATCTTTTTTCCTGCACAATATTAAGTTCTTTATTATTTTTTTTTTCTCAGTGAGATGTTTACCTTTGACTGTTTCAGCAAGACCTGTGGAAAATCCTTTTGTTCACTTGCATGTTCCCAAAGTTTTCCTGGCTTCTTCCTCCACCATTAATCCTGGCCGCCATGTATAGCCTATCGTGTGCTGAAATATGGCGTTAAACCCTACAACAACAAGTACAACAGCAACAACAATTTGTTGAAGTAGCTCGCATGGCGATGTAAGTGGAGTTCACACCGTTATTTAAGTCCCAATTATCTAAATTCCAGTTTTACAAATCAGACGTGGACTCTCCATCACGGTCAATACTTCTTTAAAATTTTTAATCATCTCCGCAAACTCAAAATCTGATATTTTTCCATCGTTAAGGCTTTCAGATATTAACAACGATAATCTTAAATACGCTGACGTCGCCGTGTGTAACTTTACTACATAATCATGTAATTTTGCATTTGTACATTACATATTTTCTTTGCAATTATATTTTTTTTAAAATACCAGCAATTGTTGTTGCAGTTGTAACACAAATTGTTACATTTACTGGCGAAGTCATCGTTTTTGTTGATAGTAATACACCGGCTCCAGCGATAACAGCAGATGCTGAATATACAATTATGTCAACAATAATTACACATCTACGATATTTGTTTTAAACCTTTGCTGTATTCCCTTCAACGATATTTTTAGTGTGTTTTGCCATTCACGTGCTTGATTATATCTATAATGTTGCGATACAACATCATTCTAACCGTTGATCAAAGTGCACATTATATTCTATTGGGTTATTAATTGAGGTGTTTGAGCAACAAATTCCAGACACCACCAGTATGTCGCTGCGGTTAATTTTTTATCGAATGCTTCCAATGTAAATGTTTCTTCGTCTCCTTTATTTAACATGATAGACACAACTCCAGAAAATTATCATTTGAATGACTCCATGGGTACGTTGTGAATATAATAAATTTTGCGCCGCTAAATATTGTGTATACGTACGTTGTTGTTGATCAGTTTATGGGGAATTTTAATCAGATTAATTATTTAAACAATATCAGGAATTACGCTGATAATATTATCCAGAGATTTTCTAATCTTTTCAATATCTGATATAGCTGTTTTAACTTCAGAGAGTTTTACATCGGCGAGCAACGGATTTCCAAAGAATTTATCTATAATTTCATCAGGTTTTTGAAAGTTTACACGACGTCTTGTAAACGCGCTTACGTGAGAATCATACTCAGTTTGTAACGTGGATAATTTAGTATCTACTATGTCTACGTAATTTTTTCATCGGATGTTGGGTCTCTTAAAATAACTATTTAACAAGAAATGGAAATATACTACCTGTTTAACCATATCTTTAATGGCGCTCGAAGAAAGATTAAGCTGAACTCCGGCTTTTTATTCCCAAGCTTTATTAAAATATTTAAATTGAGTCCTGGTCAGTAATAGTTTGTTTGGACAATACTAGAAATTTGATCTGTTTTAGTGATCTTTTTGTTCCGCATTTACTTGCAAGTTTTGATTGTAATTTTTTCACCTGACTGGAAGTCAGAGTGACAATAACGTGACTATACAACATTTTTATAATTAATTATCAATGACTAATTGTTGCTGCGATTTAAGTACATAGTTTCTACTGGTGCGTCAATAACTCTCATTTTTACATCAGCACCTTCAGGTAACAGTGCTTTATTGCTGAGAATAACAGCAATTGCTTTATACTCTGCAATGATTCCTCTATATACATTGAGAAGTGTATATCAACGACAGATTGTCTAGCTAAATAAAGATGATCCAGCGAAATAGATTGGATATAATCTTGTAAAATCGTATTGTGATATTTTTAAACCAGTCTGTACATTTTGCAAACGATGATATTCACGCGCTACATGACTTTGATAAAAATTTATTAATATATCTTCAGACGGTTCTTGATGTCTGTTTATCATTATGGAAACTTCAGAGACACCAGGTCTATCAAATATCATATGCCTACGTAATTGTGAGTTTAGACGTGCAGTATCTTGTAAAGCAAAAAAAAAATATCTGTGGACATCTTCAATCATGATATTAATGATTTACCGAAAGAAGTTTTTGTTCTTCAGAGATTATTGGAGTCTTTACTGGCATCCACAATGAAAGTTTTGTTAGTATTACTTTTCCATGGAGTGCTGCGGTAGCCGCAGCTTCAGCGTGCCAGATAGCATAATTATCAATGGCTTTTATTAGAAACACAACTGTCTGTTTAGCTCCAAAAATTACTTTTCTAACAACCGTACCAAATCCAAACATATGATATAATATAATTATACACGAAATATGTCTACGGTTACCTCCCAGCATTGATCGACGTGTGAAAAATCCTAAGTTGAATTCTGGATTAACATCATGAACCACCGGCCACACGCCAGCATCAGTGTTGTTAACGTTGTTTCTTGGTCGTCTTATGTTATATTGACTGGATTCTGGATGATAAGTTGTATCTTTAGTAAACTTCATTGACGGACCAGCTGAACTTGTAAAATCATCGGAATGTCTTGCCAAACCTATTATTGTTGTAGCAACATCAACAGTTTGTTCCGCTAAACCGCTCTAGGGTGGTTACACGAGATGCCTATTTAAATCGATTAAATTTTCTTTTTTAAACATGTAAAATAAGAATCACAGACGTAATTGGATGGAGAATTGTCCGCGTAGTTTACCTACAGAGATTTGGCACCTACATGGAAGGATTAAAAAAATTTTTAAATTTCTGCTAGCGACATTTGGTAAATGAAGCAAAGCTCGATTTTCATGTCCGACAAACAACCTGCCCAGAACCTGCCCAGAAAAAAGATTTTATCTGAAGGAATAGACATATGTGGGTAGTATCAAAAAAAAGCGAAATTTAATTATCTTTCCAACGGTATAAAACACATTGGCATAGCTATTATAGTTTGGAAGATATTCGAAAACCTGCTCATTCTGACATATGGTCCACATAGTGCTTTCTTTGATAAAAAGAGGGTTTTGTGCTATTAATTTAATAGATATCGAATCGATATTGGTGTCAAAATACGGAGAATAAAAAGAGCTAACTGTGGATGGTGTTATTTTGTTTATAACACCAAGGATAAATATTTTTAGTACATTATGAAGTAAAAGAAAAATGAGCTGTTTATTTAAATTTAATTTTTACACAAAATTTAAATAAGTACGATGACAGGATTAGTAGATATAGAAAATATAAGTTTCGTTTATTCTATGTTAAGATTTCTAGTATTATAGCTTTAGGCAAATTAATTTAAATAGCATTTCTAACTTCCTAAATATACGTTCAAAAGCAATTGCACAAGTGGGTAACTTTATGATTCAAATATAGACGTTTGCATCGAGCTATACACATATATAAGGTATTAGTTAATAGTGACCAAACCAGTGTCTAAAAAAAATATTGGTAACATTTTTATTTTCAACCTTAAGGACAATATTACATTTTAAATATCAAATTTTTTTTTAGAATAAGAGATGAAAAGGACGTTTTGGAGTAGAACAGTACAACCAGTCAGAAATACTAATGAGTCATTTTTATACCAAATTAAACGTTGTCTTAGGCACTTTATATATCTGCATATAGATGGTAATATAATATGGTTCAATTTAAAATTGATTCAAAACGTACACTATACGGAGATAGCGTGGGCTTGGTGAAACAAACCTACATGAGGGAGAATTTTGGCCACATTGTCAGCACAAACAAAGCTGTAAATCAGTAATGTGGCATTACAGTAGACGATTGATTTTAGTTGATTAAGGGCATCAAATAGGAAATTAAATAAACCAACTTGTAGATAAGTAGGTACCAAGTCGTCACAGAAATCGGCGGCGAGAAATATGCAAATATGTTCATGTTTCAAATTGTGAAAATACCTATCTCATATGAACGAAAGCGGAGAATTATAGACCTATTTTTAAAATAAAAATTCAATGAAATATATTCTCTGATGTTATTAAGTAATACACCGAACGTTAGGGATTTTTCAGTAGTATTAATCAGACTAATATAATTAACATAGACACAATAGTGATATAATTATCGTCAACAACGCATAGGGAGTTATGAGGTATGAAAGCCAGCTTCCGTATGGCTGATTGATTTTATTTGATTAAGGGCATCAAATAGGAAATTAAATAAGCCAACTTGTAGATAAGTAGGTACCAAGTCGTCACAGAAATCGGCGGCGAGAAATATGCAAATATGTTCATGTTTCAAATTGTGATAATACCTATCTCATATGAACGAAAGCGGAGAATTATAGAGCGATTTTTAAAATAAAAATTCATTGAAATATATTATCTGATGTTATTAAGTAACATTTTTTTGCTTTGTCTAAAGATAAGCCTCTGACATTTATAGAGGCAAGTTTTAGAATTTGATACTCAGCCATATATGCTCAAAAATATAAAAGTGATATTTGCAGTTTGGGATACAGTTTATGCATGAAAAAGTATTTATTGTTGTTTTTATTACTGTTGTGCTTGGGGATTTGAGTATTGGATGATGTCATCTAGTTTTCAGATTGTTTCACCCTTCTAGGTTTGGGGGGTGGGGGGCGTACTGTGTTTAGCCTCACTCAGAATTTTCTTGATTGAGGCTGTTCTTGGAGTGTCTAGCTGTGTTGGGGCTACATTTTTTCTTCTAATTGTTGTAGATATTGAGAGTGTTGATTTTCTTTTCGATTTTGTCTTCATTTTGGACATTGTTGTTCTCCATTTGTTTTCCAAAGTTTCTTTCTCACTTGTTTTACTTGTCTCTTCATTGAACTCTGCTTCATTATTGTTTTCACCTTCATTGTCATTTCACCTTAATGAGACGCATCTGAGAAAAGAAAATAAAGACATTAGTCCTGTCCGTTCGTCCGTAATCTTAGGAAAACCGTTTTTTGAACCCCCCTCCAATGTTAATTTGGAAATGTGGATTTAGAAAGGTTTTCTCCCCAACTGATTGACCTATCTTGCAGTGCTATATGCCAAATGATTGGCCTCAATGAGACATATCTACCATTACATACCCGATTCAATATGCTCTGTCCGTTCATCCGTGCGCTCCAGAAAACCATTTCAGCTGCGCAGGGTCATACAAGTGTGACGTTGTCTTAAATCCACTTTTCTCCAACACTATTCTAGCTATTTTCAAGTGCGACCTACCGGCAGATTCGTCTTGACAAGGCGCGTCTAACTGTGTCAACGTCATTGAATTATATCTGTCCGTTCGTCCGTGCGAGAAAGAAAACCAATTTGTTCAGGGTAATGTCGGAAGGGCGCGACAAAGGATTAAATCAAGTTTATTCCTAAACGCTTCGGTTCAGGGTGACTTGCCATATGTCAGCAGATTGGCCTCGAAAATGTGCATCTGACAGTGAAAACGCCATGAAAATTGTCCTGTCCGTTCGTCCGAACGGTCATGAAAAGCAATGTTGCTACCGCAATGTAGAGATTACATCAGATTAATCAAATTCAGGATAATACAAAATCATGAAATACAACAGAAAAGAGTATTAAAAAAAGGTGTAATTATCAATGTCTTTCTACATGACATATGTTCTTATGCATATATATATATATATATATATATATATATATATATATATATATATATATATATATATATATGTACACACATACACATATACACACACAAACACATATATACACATATATACACACACATACACACATCTATACATATATATGTGGAACAACATGAAACCATTCTCAAATGAAAAAAGATAGCAAAATGTGACTCTCTTATGTTATATGAGCCAGAGAGCATTATATCTCCGTGATCTGTCGTACAACAAAATTGCGGAATTTGACAACAACAGGATGGCCTTTTGTTTTTGCTTGTTTTTGTAAGTTAATTAATTTATTTATTTAGCTTAACTACTTATTATTGCTGTTATGTTATGACATGTTGGTTGAGAGTAGGGCATGCATTTTATTGTAAAATGAGGTTATGCTTTTTGCCGTTACCAACATAAGTTTATCCCATACATCATCGTCGATAGACGACAAGCAATCTACTCTGCTTCCAAGAAGTGTCTCCAATAGTATATCGTCTTCTTGATTGAATAAATTAACCCCGTCTCTCGCCTCTAAAGTGTCAATCACCCTCTCAAAGAAGACGTTTCGTTCTTCAAGTAGCATTTCACAACCTAAAGATAAGACGTTTCGCTCTGTCGTCAGTCTCTTTTCCACAGAGTTTGCATATCATAACTTTTCCAACAGACATGATATATAGTTTGACTATTTCAGAGAGAGGACATAAAATAGATGGAAATTTACGCTCAAGAAACCATATACTGCTTGGTTTTAAGTCCAAATGAATGTTTCTGAAGTGAATTAAATCGCTCCTTAGTTCAATATCTGTATTCCAGGTAGATTATTCGATGTTTTGAATATTATCAATAATAATCCGATTCCAAACAAGTTTTCCTTCGGTTTGTACTCTTACTGCATAGTCTAGGAGAACACTTCCCATACCATATTTCTTGAATATTTGTCAATATCTGCTATAAACCCCGTCTGTGTTAGTGGGTTGGTCAACTACTGACATAAGCGCAAAATAAAAATCTTTTTCAAGATTAGAGTCCAATCGCCCCTACACGGCCGGTTGAAGAAGCACAATTTCATCTTATATATGTATGCTTCCATTGACCAGAGTCCTAAGGTACTATCGAAAGCTTGCATACGTCGCGCTGCATATCTCTGACATAGCTCAAGTTCTTCTATATTAGTGTTTGTCATATTCGACCATAATTCAAATCCATATAGGTCTGAGGGTAGAATGATTCTTTTCCAGATTTTCATACTTGTTAGAGGGTTCATTCCCCAGTCTCTGATACCAATAAAATAAAAAGAGTTTAATAAGTGTTTACCTTTATCGCATGCTTCTTTCATCGCGTCGTTAGGTTTAAAGTTGTACTTTAGAGGTATGCCGGCATATTTCTTACTTTTGACTACTGGAATTGGCGACTTGTCGAATAGAAAAGAAGGGATATCAGTTCTTCTTTTGTTTGTAAAGAGGATGCTGCAACTTTTATCTGCGTTATATTTCAATCTCCACTTTTTCACATAATTAGAGATTGTATCGAGCAGATGCTGCATCGAATGATGCGAATTAGCCATTACAGTTGTGTCATCCTCTAATAAGACACACGGCAGGTGGAGATCGACAAGTTTTAGGCCTCGCAAAGTGTGATCTAAATCAGTGATCAAATCGTCTATCATAACGAGAAAGAACCAAGCGGACAAGATACGACCCTGCCCTACACCCTGCTTAATATTGAAATAGTTGGACAATTTGCCCGCAAATAAGACAGAACTGGTTACTCCCTTAAACGAGTTTTTCGTGATGCGCCACGTCTTCCCTTTTATGCCTAGTTTGTACAGCTTGTAAAATAACCCATTGTGCCAGATTGTATTGAATGCTTTAGCATTATCAAGAAATGTTGATTAGACAGGAGTATCTTTATCCATATAGTAGCATATAGATTCTTTGATACAAAACGCTGCAGTGATATTACCACAATTATTCCTAAAACCTTGTTGCAATGGATTTGGAAAATTAATGTGCTTAGAAAATATAAGTAGTCTATTATATATAATATGTATGTATGTATGTATGTATGTATGTATGTATGTATGTATGTATGTGTGTGTGTGTGTGTGTGTGTGTGTGTGTGTGTGTGTGTGTGTGTGTGTGTTTGTATGTATGTGTGCATGTATTCAAGTATGTATGTATGCATGTATGTATGTATGTATGTATGTATGTATGTATGTATGTAGGCATGCAAAGAATTTTAAAAAACAAAACAACATAATACAGTTTAGATTTTTTAAACATTTCTATAATATGTATATGGTTGTGTGTGTGCACGGAAGTTAGCGTCATATCGTAATATGTACAATAATACAGAATTTGCTAATTATCTAAATATATTATATCATGAATACATCAGAAACTTTTATCTTAGTCACAGTTATATGTGAATTAACATATCACATAACACATAGAATGATAGAGAGTATTGTCATTATCACGTTTTTTTTTAAAGCTAGAAACCTACATTTTATATCAAGGAAACTTTATTTACATTCCAAACATGCGAACATTGAATAAATGACAATGAATAGGAATATTATACATTTGCTATAATTTAATGATCTGTAAAATAATAAAAACATTATTTCTGATGGAGACTGCCTGCCGTTCCAAATTTAAATTCAAAATGAGATGAGACGGGCCGGTACTGCTGTTGAATGCTTCAAGATATCTTCTTGCTCTATGCGGCGGCAGCTGAGAGAGCTACGTCTGTACTTGATAGAATGCTGCCTGCTGCTGATGGTTGTGGTGGTAGCGAATGTCAGACATATGGAACGTTGGTTACCTTTGCTGCAATACATATAGCTTATGAATGCTTCAAGATATCTTCTTGCTCTATGCGTCGGCGTCGTCGGCTAAGAGAGAGCTACCTCTGTACTGGAAAGAATGCTGCCTGCTGCTGACTGTTGTGGTGGTAGCGAATGCCAGAAAAATGGGACGTTGGTTACCTTTGCTGCAATACCTATAGCTTATGAATGCTTCAAGATATCTTCTTGCTCTATGCGTCGGCGTCGTCGGCTAAGAGAGAGCTACCTCTGTACTGGAAAGAATGCTGCCTGCTGCTGACTGTTGTGGTGGTAGCGAATGCCAGAAAAATGGGACGTTGGTTACCTTTGCTGCAATACCTATAGTTATGAATGCTTCAAGATATCTTCTTGCTCTATGCGGCGGCGGCGGCCAAGAGAGAGCTACCTCTGTACTTGATAGAATGCTGCTGCTGACGGTTGTGGTGGTAGCGAATGTCAGACAAATGGGACGTTGGTTACCTTTGCTGCAATACCTATAGCTTATGAAGGCTTCAAGATATCTTCTTGCTCTATGCGGCGGCGGTGGCCAAGAGAGAACAACCTCTGTACTTAATAGAATGCTGCCTGCTGCTGATGGTTGTGGTGGTAGCGAATGTCAGACAAGTGGGACGTTGGTTACCCTTGCTGAAATAACTATAACTTATGATTGCTTCAAGATATTGTCTTGTTCTTTGCGGCGGCGGCTGAGAGAGATACATCTGTACTTGATAGAATGCTGCTGCTGATGGTTGTGGTGGTAGCGGATGCCAGGCAAATGGGACGTTGGTTACCTATTGCTGCAATAACTTATAACTTATATATTTGCTATAATTTAATGGTCTGTAACGACTTTTCAAAGATATGCTAAATTGTATTCCACCGAGGATATAAATTTTAGTTTTTAGTTGGGCATAATTGCGATTTTTATCTGAGGGAACAGACTATGTAAATTTTAAGTTTTTGGTTGGGCATTTAATTTAATATTTAAAAGAAGATATATTTGCTGAGTAATCAGGTTAAATATTGACTTTTCAAATATATCCATTTGTGAAAATGTTGCTTATAGCTAGCTATGACGGGATTTATAATGAAATGATTTTAACAGAGGATTACCATTTTACTTATCAAGAAATGAATTCTCGCCATCTTCACGCGACTTGGGGTCCTTCGTGACACCATAATCAAACGTTAACTCTGTCCCTAACAGAATATCAACCATCGCACGTAATAATACGTGCGGTTTACCGTTGCGGCTTGGGGATCAGGTTAGGATGTGACTTGGAGTGATTCACTAACCTTCCTTTTGTTTGATCCTTAGAAAGGTTGTGACAAGAGCAACGTATATTGCCGTCAATGCAATATTTTGTGCCCTTGAACTCAAAGAACATATATATAATGATTGTTATCTGGTGGATAACTGTCATACTGCTCGAGGCCTTCAGTACGAGATATTAAGTCGCCATGATTATCACAGACTACCTGGCCTTTCTCGATATCTTCCTTGGCATAAACAGCTTTGCCAATTTTTGGGTCATCGTGAGAACGAACGACACATGATTCCCAACTTTGTTTATCGATACACTCCATCGATTTATTTTCCTCCTCTGCCTGGCGAAGGATGGCCATACCTTGGCGCTCAGAGGGAGTCCATTGTTTTAGAATATCACGAACAGTGCGTTTCGTGTACCAACCTTTAGTTTTTAAGAAATCAGTAAGCTTATTTTCGGTAGGTAGCACGCGAGGAAAAGAGGCGATAGCCTCTGCAACTCTTAGCACATGACGTTCGTAACTGAGCCGGTTACGTAATCGTTTTATGGACAAATAGTCCAACGTGACACCGGGATGGGTTTCACTTGTTGCACTTCTAACTTGTTCGAATGACGGCATGTCTTGGTCGACAGAGATGGAAAGTTTGTCGGAAACAGATTTGAATAATACTTCCAACAATTTTTTGTCCGGTTTAGAGGAGGGGTTTTTCTGTACTTTCATGGTTTCGGTGGGAGGGTTCGCGGAGACTTCGTCGGCTAATGTTCCAGAGGTAATACCTTCAGTCATCCGTTTCATGCTTTCACAAGCTACCTCAGACCGAACGACATCGTCGGCTACTGTACTGGATGTACTGGCTTTAGACGACTGTTTTTCGCCTGCACAAGCTATCTCTGACCTAATTGACGCGAAGGTTGCTCGGATACTATTTAAGTGAGAAAGTAAAGAAGGGTGTAATACCAAAATTTCAGGAGTGCTTTCTAAAAAATCGATAAATAATTTCATCGACTTTAGATAATTAAATTTGCTGCTGGACGCCATTTCCATTGGCAGCTTTGCGAAAAAGAGCCGAAGAAGGTTTTTATTGCAAATGGCCTCCACATTCTCGCCAGTTGGGTGGAGAAAGTGGAGGAGTCGATTTACGTTTCCAACTACTTGATTAATATAACTAGTGGTATTAGATTTTGCATTATCTAACAAATATTGTTTAAATTTATTTAATACTGGGCAAAATCGAAGTTTGAATTTTCCGTAAAGGCCAACTTTTTTCATGCTTACATATATGGACTTTTTGTAATTCATTGGACGAGAAACAGATACAGATTCAATATCAATTAGTCTCTTAATCTTTGACAGCGGCAAAGTGCTATCGCTGTCATCTGAGGAAGTAGACATTTTCCTCTTCCTCGGACATTCTCTCACTGTAACAATTGGCTCGTCTGCCTCGAAAGTGCCTTCATTAAATTCCATGTCAAAAGTTGGATTTTCTTCCTCGCCGTCTTCGAACAGTTGCCCTTTAGCGACCGATGTACGACTGACAGCTGTTATACCTGATGGTCCCGCTACAGGTGAAACGGCGCTGGGAACGGTTAATATCTTTGTATTAGATCCTAACCCGGCGGAAGATGGCGAAACCGGTAATTTAGGTGCATTAATATAATGCTGTTCAGTAAGGTCTTTATATACCAAAATCCCCTTACTCTTAAAAAGGTCCAAAACGTAATTAATTTTAACGTATCCTTCATTGTCCTGGCCTATCACACCTTCGCGATACAGATCAGATTCCACAACTAAAGCTTGACGCCAGGTCTGATAACGCGCTTCTTCTTGTGCGTGAAACCTAAGGCGCTGGGTTTGATTAAACCCTTTTAAACACGTCCGGCGTAGATGACGGTTCAAACAAGCGACACGCTTGTAGCAATGTGGACAAACTGCTTTTACCTTTGAACTTTTAGGCAAAATTGTCTCGTTCAGAGATAAATTATTTGTCTTACTGCTTTTAAATGATACAGACTTTTCGTTAGCTTGCTTATGGGTGGGAATTAGTGGTTTCAGGGGGATGGCAATAAGAGACGGGAGAGGGGGGAGATTAACGTCTACTTTCGGCGGCTTCTCTGGTGATACTGGAACCTGAAACAAAAAAAATGTTGATCATGTTAACGATTACTTAGCTTCGCAACAAGTGGCGCGAAAGAGTTCCCAGCCACCGAGTCTTCAGGATCAAAATAAATTTTCCAAAGATATCCATCTGTGCGTCATTATATTAAACCTAGTATGTAAATTGTAATTTTGGTTGGGTATAAAATCATTTTAGTTTATATTTCGGTATATATTTTAAAAATGAAAATAACATTATATCTGCTGAGTAATTAGGCCACAGAGCAGCTTTTCAAATATATAATTATATGCGTGTATTTCTTTAATGGAACCGCCAATTTAAAATTGTATCTTTTATTTGCGGCCGTTATTGTTTTTTTAGCGCCACCGTCGCTGCCTCATAGGATTGGAGCACCGATCACAGCGGATGAACGATTAATAAATGGAGTAAAATGAATCAATTAAGGTACCTCTGTACAGCGACCATCACACTTCATGAACCTAGATGAATTTTCCCTGGCACCTCGATCTTTCCTGTTATCCATCTTTATATTTCTGTATGATAATGAGTGAATAAATATGATGTAATACTTGTATATATATATATATATATATATATATATATATATATATATATATATATATATATATATATGCCTGCATACCTAAATACATGCATGCATACAAACATATATGCATATATGACTACTTGCAAAAATGCGTACATATATACATACCTACCTACATGCTTTCATACATACATACATACATACATACATACATACATACATACATACATATATACATACATACATACATACATACATACATACATACATACTTCCTATTAACGAGAGCGAATTTTCAAATAAAATTGTATAGGAATATATCATCGGACTATTAAATGTAGCTAAAAAATAACTAATTTGTTTTCCACAAGATATTTAAAACAAATTAGTTCAAGTGTTTTCTACCTTGGTGCGAGCGAATGTTTACAATTTCAGCATGACACACATTTTGTTAGTTATGTTGTTATGTGTGTCACGTGACTCAAAATAATCTATAAATATAAACCCTCAAAACTCCAAACTAAGCTGCCAGCCCCCCCCCCCAGTAACCTTATCATTCATATATTTAGTGCATGTACATGTACTATTACAAAATCTTTGATGTAATGCAAGACCTTTAAACTGTATATTGTATTTTAAGCTTGTATGTTGTGAGGTATTTTTGTATGGACAGCACTGTCATATTCAAAGAGTTATCTTCCTTATATAAATTTTGATGTATTTTGGAATAAGAAAAAAAAAATTAAAATAAAAAATTAAAATTTAGGATTTAAGATTTTAAAAGTTAAATAGTGCGGTTTTTTTATAGATATTTTATGTGTGTCTGTTTTTCTAAGATTTTTCTTTTAAATGCTGCGGCATTATATTCTAAAAAAATGTCTATCTGTGTTGTGTTATTATCGTTGGTCATTTTCATTGTCCTTGTCGTGCAGTCGTTATCATTTAGAACTTTGTTAGTCTTTATTAGACTGTTTTTCCCTTTTAAATTTGAAAAGAATAATTTAGAATAGTTTCTTGGTAAACTATTGTATTTAACTGTTTC
Organism: Unio pictorum; assembly: GCA_030141615.1. Classification (NCBI taxonomy): domain Eukaryota; kingdom Metazoa; phylum Mollusca; class Bivalvia; order Unionida; family Unionidae; genus Unio; species Unio pictorum. The sequence continues at coordinate 6,368,823 of JARLTB010000094.1, read as the reverse complement.
GAGTTATTCATATAGGGCCATAGCCCCCCCCCCCCCCCCCCCTCTTTTTTTTTATTTTTCTGTTTAGTTATTTTCAGTATTAAAGAGAGAGAAGGATGAGTAACATCATTTTCCACTCGTCTTTGCTTGTAAGACAGACATCTTGGATGTCGTAAACAAGAAATGAGACTGAAGTTTTTACTCATTGTTCTTGCTTTCTTATATAATGTGTTAGGTTATTCATTACGTGTGAGGTCCCAGATATAATCTATTTGCAAATTGGAGAAAATGAAGTGCATATCAAAAGTCCTGCCTTAAATGTGGCAGAAATAACCGAATTGTGTTGGAGGTACCAAAACATGGGAGTTCGTTATATTTTAGTTGGATCATTACTTCCCCAGCTGCGTCCCAGAGGACTTACAGTGAGGGAGTATCATAGGAAGATACTTTATATCAATGTGGAACTTTGGAGATTCATGAGAACTGCTCCAGGTTTTTATCTTGTGCGGAACCATGGTTACCTTCATTCTGATGGGGTCCACCTGAGTCGGAGGGGAAAGATATAGTTTATTAGAAAGTTGTATCATTTATTGTTAATCATATATATTAACTAATTGTGTAAGTTTCTTTAGGTCTAGAGTGACCTATTTAATGTCTTTTTATTTGCTGTCAACATATAGTTTTGTAGTTCTTTCAGGATTTTCTATTTTTAGTTTTTAGTCACGTGGTTTACTACTGTTCTAAGCTTGCGAATGGAATTCCATCAGCCTAGCTGTAGTCACGTGATAGTTTGTTGTTATTGTGTGTTTTGTACATTTGTATGATTTGTTTTATAATGTGCTTATTTGTTTAGTATTTAATTATATATTTACTTTAGTTTTAATTATATAAATATCTTAGTTTAAGTTTTAGTTTTAGTTTTTCCTTGTAGTTTTATATACATTGTATTATGGTCACACGATTGTCTGCTGTTCAGAGCGTGTGAAATGGTTTTTATCTGTTGAGCTATAATCACGTGGTAATTTCATCGCCGCGGGCGCGACAATTGTCTGTAGTATTGATCACGTGGTTATATTCTGGCGTGTGATCTAGGAGTCGTGTGGTATTGTAAACCTACTAAAATTTGAGTTTAACTTTTATTTGTAATGTATATAGTGGCTAATTTATTAGCCTGTATGAATAATTTTGTACTTTACAGTTCCTATAGGTAGTATTAGTTTCCTAACACCCATGTTTGCTTGTTTCTTGTAGATATTATTTTAGTTAAGAAGTATATTACATCATTGTATAATTCTTTATCTTCAATGTTACAAGTATATAATAGTGAGTCTATTTCAAAATATTATGTTTATTTTTAATTTTGTTTATAATTATTGTTCTTTGTGTATTAAAATTTTCACATTCTAGTATTAAGTGTATTTTGCTATCTAGGAATTTTTTGCATAAAAGGGCATTTGGGTATTTTTTTTTTATAATTTTTCTTTTTTGAGCTAATTCACCTGTCCACCACACGTCATCTAGGTAGTGGTACATTAAATTAGATTTTCCCAATTTTTTAATTTTTCACCAATTTTTCCAAATTGAATCCCATTTAAGGTGTGGGTTTTTTTTGTTTCAATTATATGATTTAAAGGTTTGTTTTGTCTTATATTATTAAAAATTTCTTCAGGCTTTTTAGTTGCCAAACTGTAGTTACATTCTTGTAGCTTCTAATTGTTTTAATTTGTCTATACATTATATTAGGTGGATTTAGAGTTTTAATAATTCTATTATTGTTATAAATTGCTTTGTTTTGTGGTAAAGATAAGCCAAACCAATAGATGTAGATTCCTTGCCATGGATATTTAATAGGTAATTCTAGAGAATTTAATCTACTTAAATAATTTGTGTCCGTTTAAGTTTAAGATTAGGAAGATTCATACCACCTCTGGTCTTATCATTTTGCAGGGTTGTTTTTGCGTTGTTTTTTAAACTTTATTCCAAATAAATTGGAAAATAGAAGCTTCTATTTTTTGAATATAATGTATTCCAAAATCATATATTAAATTCATGCCAAATGCTGTTGAAGAGATAAGTTTTTGCTATGTGTATTTTTTCCATGAACAACAAATCTCAAGAATTCCAAATGTTTTTGTGACGTTGTATCTTTTCTAATACTTGTTTTAAGTTTTGGGTTTTACTATTTTTTCCTAGGAAAACACCTAATACTTTTACTTGAGTCTTTATTTTTTCTTTAGGAATTGACAAATATTTATTAAATTTCCAATTTCCGATTAATAAAATTTATTTTAACTAATATCAAATTATTCTGGGTTCTTTGATGTAATGCAAATCTTGAAACTGAAACTTACAACAACAAACAATACTGGGCGATATAGACCTTTTTAAAAGGACAGTTGATGCTTTTATTTACTCTTGTTCAAAACGAAATAATTACCAATGGGGAAAGGTCACGGGGAGGGGGGAGGGAAATGTAGTTTGGACATTTGATGTTTGTTAGATTAATTTGAGTCACGTTATCATCATGAAATTTAAGGCTTAGGCTCGCACCAAGCTGGAAAAAAACTTGTTACCGAATTTGTTTTAAATATATTGTGGCAAACAAATTCGGTATTTTTAGCTACATGTAATGGTCCTATGATATATTCCTATACATTTTTATATGAAAATTCGCTATGTAATTATCCGCTCTCGTTAATAGGAAATATGTCTGTATTGGTATATGTATATATGTATGTATGCGTACATACACGTAAATAAAAGCATCAACTGTCCTTTTAAAAAAGTCTATAGCGCCCAGTATTTTTTGTTGTTGTAAGTTTCAGTTTCAAGATTTTGCATTATCGGTAAAAACCGGCATGTACCTTTTAAAGTAACCTATGAGGATTAAAAAGAAAAAAAAAATCCCCCCACAATTTTGGTAAGTTATTTTCTGCTAAATCAACAAAACAAAGCCCTTTTAAAAATATTTTTAATCATACATGTACATGCACTAATATTGGCCTAAATATACGAATGGTAAAACTTATTTACCTATACGAATAATAATAATAATAATAATAATAATAATAATAATAATAATAATAATAACTATAGTACTATAAAATTATTATATATTTGATATATTTGAACTGTGGTCATTTTAATTGCGACTTTTCGTAAAATAATTTAATACAATTGATCATCTGATCTTACTACTACAAATAGTAATAATATTAATATTAATAAGAAAAAGACAAAGAAAGAAAGAAATAAAGAAAGAAAATGAAATAAGGAAATTACATATTATATTAGAATAAATATTAAATGTAGTAAAATTTTAAATAATAATATAACTTACCGATCTGATGCTGGAAAATGTCTTGATCGCAAAGAATAGTGGAATTTGTCTTCAGAAAAAAATTCACAGTTGTGTCTTTTGTGGTCATTTAAATATCAATAGTTTATCTCGATCACACAACAATTGTGGAAATTTCTTCTTGTATGTCAACAATGTCACAATAATAGAAAATGTCGCCAAAGATCGCTTGGAAATAGAGTTTTTCAAGTATGATTCCGAAGAATATACGATTGAAAAGGGGAAAGAGTTACTAGCTACATCGGTATTTATAACTGTAATTATAATTCACTGTCGAATCAATGAACCGCTGCACGGCTATTGGACGATTGTGGCCACGACTCCTTAGAGATTGATAGCATTTAGTTTCACTAGTCCACCGCTTGCTATAAATACAGCTAATTCGTTCGTTCATACACATAGACTACAACGCATCCGGATCCAGCAGAGAAACAACCACCTACGCTTGCCAGCCACTCCAACTAACTGCGCTACAGGACCCAGCTGCTAACCTGAGATCAAACCAACCACCACAACCAGCCATCTACGACACCCAGCAGCCACTCCACCTCAAACCGCCCGGTCATCTTAACTGTAAGTCATTAGCAATTTACTATACTCTGTGCTGAAACAATAAGTTACTTTCAACTTTTAAAACTCTCACGACTGCCACTATCCTCGCTAAACTCTATATCTTCTATCACACGGTTATACACAAATTAACTATCCAATATGGCCGACCAACCAAAGGCACATAACAAAGGAAAAATGGCTACCACCCAAACAGATGTTAAAACAAACAAACAGGGCATGAAAGTAAGACAAGGACAGGCCACACGTAGGAATAACAAACAAAAGAAAATGTACCAAACACCAGGCATTACAATTGATGCAAACAAAGTAAATAAATCTAGAATGTACTCAACACCCGAGTTACAAGTTCTAATGAAAGAAGCGGCAAAACTAGACCCGCTATCACCCATTGAATTCAATTTGCATAACGAAACGTTACAATATGAAGATCTGGACGCCACATTGGCCCCCGGCGATCCCATACTCAATATTTCCACCTCAATATTAACCCCCATCAACAAACAGATAGGAAATTCAGGTTCATACTCGGCGGACGTGGTGGAAAACACCCCAAACCGAACTTTCAAAACGGGGGATCCAAATTTATACTTGGCGGACGAGGTGGAAAACACCCCAAACCGAACTTTTCAAATTACCAAACCAAAATGCCAAGCGGACGCAGTTGAAAACACCCCCCCAACAAAACTTACATATGCCCAAACCACTAAATTAATCAAACCAACCCATAGTAGCCCAATACCAGGAACATCTAAAGTAACACCACAAGCAAAGGAAACCTCAGTCCCCCACCCAAAGGGACAAAATTACAACAAAGCAGGCCAAAACGTTAGCAATACCAACGATAAAACACAGGTACAAACAGCTACCATAGGGCCAAAACCTACTTTCCACAAACCGGAACTAACACTGTATATTAAGAGCAAATCCAGTAAATTAATTAACCTATCCACAAATACCATAGCAGGGGCCATAACTAGGGTACATGCAGGCTTATGCAAAATTATCAGGCCAAATACCAACTACATAATACTACACTGTAGTACTAGCCAACAAACAGCAAAGTATTTAGAAATAAATACCCTAGCCGGAATACCAGTACAGGTAACCAAACCATACAACATAACGGCCCCGCACAGAAATAACACAGAAATAGGCCAAACCACCCACAGCCGCCCCCTACCGCCACCCACTAAATTTAAAGCAGTGATAAAGTTAACAGGGACAATGTCTCAATGGGACACAAACACACTGAACGAAAAATTAAGAGAAGGTGGTAATAACATCTCTAAAACATATAGGATAGGCAAAAGGGGCCCCAAATGCTCAATAACAGTGATAGAAACAGAAACCCCATTGCAGCCACTTATCCAAATAGGTACCACAGGATCCCACTATAGAATAGAACCCTACACTAATAAACCTAGGTTCTGCTCAAATTGTAAGCACTGGGGCCATTATACCACAAAATGCAAACTCCCAAACAAATGCAGTAACTGTGGACGGGGACATAAGGGAGAATGCGTAAAACTAAAACCCAGATGCGCTCAATGTAAAGGGGCCCACCCAGTGAAATCCCCACTATGTCCGGCTACAATACGAGAAAAAGAAATCATTGAATACATGGAAAGTAACCTGGTAAACTACCGCACAGCAAGGGAAAAACATAAACTCCATAGAGCAAAAACCATAGAACCTAAAAGTAAGCCAAACTTAGAAGACAAATTAGGGGTAGAACTCAATAAAATCAATAAAATCATGGAATCAATAATGAACCTAACTGGCATTAAACCTGGACTACTTAAAAAACTAAAACAAATTAAAGACCAAATTAAGACCCTAATTACAGTAAATGACCCCAGTAGAAATGTCTAACACAACTACTGGTAATGTTTCTATATGGCAATGGAATGCCAGAGGTATATCAACAAATATGAATGAACTAAAACTTAAATTAATTAACACCAAAAACAAACCAGATATCCTCTGCATTCAAGAAACAAGGCTAAAGAATAAAACCAAAACATTGCCCAATATAATGGGATACGCCCCAGGGTACCTCCAACCACGAAAAGAAGGACCGGGGGGAGGACTAGCCATTTATGTAAAAAACACCATAAAATCTGTAGAACTAGTACCTATTACAGCAAAAGAAATAACAAACTCACATGTAGAGGTACAATCAATAAAAATCAAAATGGGTAACTCTGATTTACAAATCATCAATTTTTATGACCCAGGAACAGATACCGCCCTAAGCAATGAACAAATATTCTTAACCCTAAATACCATAATCACCAGTGAGCGCACTGTCATATGCGGAGATTTCAATGCACATAATAAGCTGTGGGGGGGGGGGGGGGGGGAAGATGACGGACACTAGGGGCAGGTTGATTGAGGCTTGGGCCAATATATCAACACTGACCATATTAAATGATGGCACCGGAACGCGTCTAAATCCGATAAACGGTGCCTTGTCCGCCATTGACCTCACCCTATGCACAAAAACACTAGCACAAGTGGCGGGATGGGAGGTGGATCAAACTGACCCCATGGGCAGTGACCACTTCCTAGTTATCACCACCCTGCAAATGACAGTGCAGTCGCAGGTGCAAACAAACAACCCCAGGTGGAACTATACAAAAGCAGACTGGGACTTATTTAAACAAATGCTAAAAGATGAAGATACTACCCAGATAGAAACAAATGACATAGACCAATACTATGAAAACATTAATTATGTCATTAACAAAGCAGCATCTAACAGCATCCCAACCACTACTTATAAGGCACCAAAACTTACTGTGCCCTGGTGGAATGACGAAATTAAAACAACACAGCAGGCTAAAAACAAAGCACTCAAGAAATTCAAGCGTTCCAAATTAACCACGCACTTTATGGAATTCAAAAATCTCACTCAGAAATTAAAAGAGCTGATTAAAAAAGCCAAAATGGAAACCTGGCAAGCTTACTGTGGTACGCTCAACCACAAAACAAACTCTAAACAAGTATGGGATAAGATTAAAAGGATTAGAGGTAAAAATACCAACAATACCCCCAAATTAAGCAACACAAACAGTGATAAAGAACAGGCTGACTTATTAGCTCAACACTTTACTAATATGAGCAAAAGCAGCAACCATACTAAAGAATTTCAATTACATAGAGCCATCGAAGAAAGAGCAAACCCAAAAATATTCCAAGACTTGGGACCCAAGGACTCCCCTTTAAACAACAAAATAACTAAATACGAATGGGACCAAGCACTCAAAACAAAAAAAGAAACTTCACCTGGGGAAGATAAAATAGGGTATATAATATATAAGCAATTACCACCAAATATAGTTCATATAATAATAAATTTCCTAAATAACATATGGGAAACAGGAAAGTTACCAAAAAAATGGAAACATGCGATAGTAATACCTATCTTAAAACCTAATAAAGACAGCCATGATGTCAACTCTTATAGGCCCATATCACTAACCAATAACATCTGTAAAATCATGGAAACTATCATCAACAACAGAATCAAGTCACACCTTACTAAAAATAACCTCATCTCAGAAAATCAATGTGGATTCAGAAACAAGCGCTCCACCACAGACCAACTTGTAAGACTTGAAACTGCTATTAAACTAGCATTTAACTCACAACAAAAACAGAGCAGAAACCTCATTGCGGTTTTTCTCGATCTCGAGAAAGCATTCGATCTAGTATGGACCAAGGGCCTTATAGCCAAATTAAATAATTATGGCATTACTGGACGAATGTTTAACTTTATTCAAGATTTCTTAGCAAACCGCACAATTACAACTAGGGTAGGGGCAACTTACTCTGAGAAACACTCACTTGAAAATGGAACTCCACAAGGCAGTGTACTCAGCCCCACCCTCTTTAACATAATGATAAATGACTTAGATAAAAATTTGGCAACTACCAAAGTTGAATTGTCACAATTTGCTGACGATGGTGGCCTATGGAGAGCAGGAAACCCCTCCAACCACAAAAACATCTCTGAACTTCAAACCAGCCTAAACAATATTGGAAACTGGGCTAATCAATGGGGATTCAAACTATCGCACCAAAAAACGGTAGCCGTACTGTTCACCCCATATAGACGAAACATAAAATACCCTAAATTAACAATACAGGATCAAGAAATAAAATTTGTTAAAGTAGCAAAATTTCTGGGTATGTACTATGACCAACATCTCACATGGGCATACCATATAGAGGACTTAGTTAATAGATGTAGTCGGGATCTAAATCTGATAACGAGCCTTAAAGGCACACATTGGGGTGCAGACCAAGAAACATCCCTAAAATTATATAGAGCTCTGGTAAGATCTAAACTAGATTACGGCTGCCAAGTCTACTCATCGGCCCCCAAAACACAACTCAAAAAATTAGATCAAATACAAAGAGCAGCACTATTAAAGTGTACCGGAGCTCTAAAAACAACATCGACAGCCGAGCTGCATGTCTTAACGGGAGAGTTGCCCCTCCACTTGAGACGGCAAGAGCTCCTTCTAAAATATGTAGCGCGGCTGTCCACCCACCCCGCCACACACCCCACCCTCCTGGCTATAAATAAAACCAACATCCCAATCAGGAAAAGCTTGAAACAAAAACTACCTATGGGAAAACAATATCATCTCTTAAAGACAATAATACCAGTAGAACTAACTCCTCTAAACAATAACGTAGTGTACGAACACGAACCTTGGAACAACGTACAATCTAAAGTCAACACCTCCCTCACAGAAAAAGGCAGTAAACAAAATCAAGAACAAACTCTCAAAATAGAAGCCTTAAACATTATAAATACTCAATACCAACAATATACCAAAATATATACGGATGGATCTAAAATTACTAACCCATACAGAACAGCTGCTGCAATGGTCATACCAGAGCTCAACATACAAATAGGCAGACGTCTCCCAGACTACTGCTCTATTTACACAGCTGAATTCTGGTCCATCCTCAAATCATTACAATGGATTGAAGAATTCAAACCTAATAAGACAGTAATTATTAGTGACTCGCTTAGCGTCCTATCTTCAATTCAAACAAATACCACCAAATGCAGGGAAGATTTTCTCAATCAAATAAACGCCAAACTAAAACTACTAAATACCGGAAATACTATTGTAGAGTTCATGTGGATACCATCCCACATTGAAATTAAGGGTAACGAAATGGCCGACAAACTGGCTAAGGAAAAACTACACGAACCGAATTTCGAGCCACTGCACTATAGCACAACCGAACTCTACAGTATAATAAACACCCAAATAGATATAAAATGGCAACATGATTGGGACAATAGTACAAAAGGGAGAGTGTTGTACACTACTGTTAAGGAAGTCAACAGGCACAAAAAACCACCCAAGGGCTCACCTAAAGAGCAGACAATCATCAATAGGATAACTTTAGGAAAAACCAAGCTGGCCAACAGCATGGGAAAATATATAGGACCCTTTCCTCATAATATAAACTGCTACCATTGCAATACCCCGGAAGATCTACATCATATCTTCAACAATTGCAGTAAAACCAAACAAGAAAGGGACAAATTTAGATCACAACAGCAGAATATAAAAGCCCCATATACATACCCAGAAATTATACAAAATACCAATCCCAACATTTTAATGACACACAAGAATATGTTGGAATTTCTACAAAACATAGGAAAAATAGGGAATATATAAATTATCCATTAAAATCCTAACCCCAACAAACAACAAAACAGGACCCTAATGCTTACATATAAAACATTAATAAGCCCCTTTAGGACAGGAAAACAAGAAACTGCCAGGACCGGGGTGTGGAAACTGGGTTCAACAAGGAATACCTTTGACGTGTCGCTTAACGGCCCCGGATACTTCCGGCAGAGGTCCCTTGTTGTTGCCTGGCCGCCGCGCCTCACGGACCGGTCGTGGGGAGGTAACTGGGTGTAGAAATGGACAATCCTTGACGTGTCGCTTAACGGCCCGGGACATTTCCCGCAGGGACCCATTGCTACTACCTAATAACCGAACCACACACCTGAACTAAACCAAGGGGCCAAAACAAATATGGAAATAGGGTCCCAATAAAACAAAAAGGGAAATCAAGAGCTATAACACAAACAAGTCATAAAAACATAATCAAATTACCCAATAAATCACAACTCAAGAAATAACAAGATGACACCAAAAAAAAAAAAACATCATAGGCAGTAAGGATGTAGGTCAACACTCTACTCTCTCTTCTTTCCTCTTTAGACACTTTCCCTAGATACCTTCTCATTAGGAGTACAACCAAGTGTACAGTGTTAAAAACATAAGTATCAACCACACAAAAAAGCTTAATTAGAACCAACAGATGCACCGAGAACGGAGCAACTTAACCAGGTAGAGAAATATGATAGAGACCCCAAATCAAGAACATATAAGGTAGTCTAAAACTCCAAAGACTATCAGGTCCGGCGACACAAGGTCGCACATCAAATAGAAAAAGGAAGAACGTAATTTAGGTCCCGCAAAATTAGAACATATAAGGTAGTCAAAAACCCAAGACTATCAGGGCCAGCAGCACAAGGCTGCAAAGCTAACTAAATAACCTAAGAAATATGGCCTAATTAGAACCCCAAATAGTACATATAAGGTGGTCAAAGCCCAGATCATCAGGCCCAGCAACACAAGGTTGCACATAACAAAATATTAGGAAAACAACTACACAAAAATACACATCGAGCACCCAACATTATAAAACACTGTTACATAAACGTTGTACACTCAAAAACAGCACAGAGTATATAAATAGGGATAGGGTACGTCCAAAGAAGCAGCCCTTGCCAGGCACTTCGCCTCGCCCGCAAAACCTGCCGCAGCAACTACACGTGCTTAGCACGTCCTAAAACAACCAGACAGAAATAGAATGAATTAATATGAGTGTGTGCTGGAACTATTCCCACTCATATATGTGGCCCTACAATCACACAGTAGTAGCTCAATAGCTACTCCGATGTGACGGCCCAAGTAAATAGTGTTCCATGAACACATAAATGCCTGCAGGGTGGCGGCTCCATTCCCACCCTCAGGATAAAGTAAATAACCGTCTTTTGACGGATAAAACAGTGGTAAGAGCCCTCGGGACGAACCACTTAAAACCCATAATATTGATTGATACACATAGAAAACTTGACGGACGTGGTGGAAAACACCCCCACCCGAACCTCCAAAACTCAATCTAAAGGCAATATAACATATGCACAGGCCGCCAAAACTAGCGGAAAAAACATAAATAATCTCAAAATAGGTACAACACAAATAGGAACAAAGGCAAAATCACAAACCAAACCAGCTAGCTTAGGGCCCAAACCAAGATACCACAGGCCGGAATTAACTTTATACATCAAAAGTAATTCCAGTAAACTAGTCAATTTATCCACAAATAGTCTAACAGGAGCACTAACAAGAATACATCAAGGCTCCTGCAAAATAATTAGGCCAAACACAGACTACATTATACTACATTGTAGCACCAGTCAACAAACGGCCAAATTTCTAGAAATTAGTAACCTAGGCGGGATCCCAGTAAAAGTAACGAAACCGCATCAAATGAAAAGCCCACAAAAGAACAATGCCATTGCAGGAAAAAATGCACCTTTAGGCGAAGCCCTACCCACCCCCACAACACCGCAAACAACCAAATTCAAAGCGGTACTAAAATTAACAGGAGCAATGTCAGAGTGGGACTCAAATACCCTTAATTCAAAACTAAAAGAAGGTGGCAACAATATTACAAAAACATACAGAATAGGAAATAGGACCTCAAAGTGCACTGTAACAGTAATAGAATCAGAAAATCCAATACAGTCACTTATTAACATTGGCACAACTGGGTCAAAATACAGGGCAGAACCCTATTCAAACAAACCAAGGTTCTGTTCCAATTGTAATCACTGGGGCCACTTTACTACCAAATGTAACAAAACAGCAAAATGCTCCAACTGTGGGGGCCAACATAAGGGAAAATGCAGAAAACAAATACCCAAATGCGCTCAATGTAAAGGTACCCACCCAACAAAATCCCCACTATGCCCGGCCACCATTAGGGAAAAACAAATTATAGACTACATGGATAATAACCTGGTTGACTATAAAACAGCTAGGAAAAAACACCCCTTAAGAAAAATAAATAACCAAGATCACATAAATAGGAACACCATAGGAGAGAAAATAGATATAGAAATTAACAAAATTATAAAAGCGATTGACAATATCATGAATGAAGCTAACAAAACCAGTACAACTCAAGGCTTAACAAAAACCCTAAAACACACCAAAACCCAAATTAAGGCGCTAATTGTAGCAAACGACCTCATTAGAAATGGCTAACAAATCTAATGGGAATGTTTCTATATGGCAATGGAATGCTAGAGGACTATACAATAACCTAAACGAATTAAAACTCAAAATAATTAATTCCAAAATTAAACCTGATGTCCTCTGCATTCAAGAAACAAAGTTAACAAATAAAAACAAATCATTGCCAAATATAAAGGGCTATGCCCCTGGTTACCTCCAGCAAAGAAAGGAAGGAGCGGGAGGGGGATTAGCCATATATGTAAAAACCAACATAACATCTATAACAATAGTACCCATAACATCAGAGGTAATAACTAATTCACATATAGAGGTACTATCAATAAAGATCAAAATTGGACAATGTGAATTACAAATAATAAATATTTATGACCCAGGGACTACCAATGCCATTAATAACGAACAAATATTATTAACGTTAAGCACCCTAATCACCAGTGAACGCACAGTCATATGCGGAGACTTCAATGCACACAATACACTATGGGGGGGGGGGGGGGGAGGACGACAAACAAAAGGGGCAGGTTGATTGAGGCCTGGGCTAATACGTCAACCCTAACCATACTGAATGATGGCGCCGGGACCCGAATAAACCCGGAGAACGGCGCCCTGACAGCCATCGACCTCACCCTCTGTACACAAAAACTGGCACAAGTGGCTAAATGGGAAGTGGATCAGTCTGACCCCATGGGCAGTGACCACTTCCTAGTTATCACCACCCTGCAGATGACTGTGCAGTCACAGGTGCATACAAACATCCCCAGGTGGAATTATAATAAAGCAGATTGGGAATTATTTCAACACATCCTGATTAATGAAGATACTACCCAGATAGAATCTAACAACATAAATCAATATTATGAAAACCTAACTAATGTCATTAACAATGCTGCAACTAACAGCATTCCCATCACCAAACTCAAAGCATCTAAACTAAGTGTACCGTGGTGGAATAATGAAATCAAGACAACCAAACAAGCCAAAATCAAAGCTCTAAATACATTCAGACGATCTAACGTCACTGCACACTTTTTGGAATATAAAAACCTTGCTAATAAACTGAAACAGCTAATCAAAGATGCAAAGTTAGCGACTTGGCAAACATACTGTGGTACTCTAAACCGAAAAACAAACACTAAACAAGTATGGGACAAAATAAGAAGAATTAGGGGAAAAAACACTAATAATACCCCCAAAATAAGTAATACATCCAGCGATAAAGAACAAGCTGACTAGAAATACACCACTTTGAATTAAGACAAAGAAAGCCTGAACTTAGATAACTGACATTAGAATGACTACTATAAACCCTTTGAAGATATACTACAAAGATTTTCTCTAACATTTGATGTTGGGAGCCTGTTTTGATTATATAAGATATTACTCAATTTATATAGAATACAAAGAAAGCGAATGAACATTTTCTTTTCTTTCTATCATAATCCCTAGTGCTATGGCACTTCAAATTCTTTCAAATTTATAAAAAAAAAAAAAAAAAAAATTTCATAAGGGCTAAGACCATAGCTATAAGTAACTATAAAAAATATAATAGTTTACTTTAAACTATATCAAAATTTCTTTTCATGATTTTTCCTACAGGACTTTATTTTTACGACCGCTATGACTATGACTATCCAAATGACTAAAGGTAAATTACATCACAACTAGACATTTTTATCTATAAATGCCACAGCATTCAAAGGAATTATTAGATAACAAAAACACATCAATTATTTAAATAAAGTACACCTTTTTGGAATTAAATCGGGTAATATTATAATAAATTTTCAAAATTACACCAAGTTAATTAAGGAATACAACTTACAGAATTTGGAATAGTTAATGCTGTCCATACAAAATATTTTACAAACATACAGAATAAAAAATACAACCTTGCATACATAATGGACAAAAATGACTCTAGCAAAGTCAACTGGGAAATACTTCTATTATAATAACAATATATATAGTCAAAAAGGAGTGGATATTGGCCCTGGAATTTTTTATAATTCTAAGGGAAAAGAGTACAATCCTAAGTTTAAGGAAAAAGATTGTAAAGAAATCTTTATGCTCTATAGCACTAATAGAGAAATCATGAGTATTATCGGTCGAAATTCCTTTTTGGGTAATTTAACTTTAGCAATTTGATAAATAAAGCAAAGATCAACCGTCACTTAAATTTAATTAATTAATAAATTAAAAAACACATGAAAATATACACTATACTGCATACATGGGTGGACAGGGTTCCATTGCACTATTGTAAATACATTTTCAAAATGACGGTGTTCCTCTTCCGACTCAAACCAGCTGTATGTGCTGGGGAGAGACACGAGGATCAACACCCCACCCCACCCGGGAAAAAAAATCACAAACCTTTGATTCTGATACTTACTAAGAAATTCAGCTTAGAAATGGCTCAGTTATTGATCTTGGGACACAGTATCATCGCCCATTTGTTGCGATTTTGCTTAGAGAATGACAAAAAGTACCCAAAGAATATAGCGGGTGTACAAACTGTATATAGAGGATTTAGTGGTGGTACCACGGAAACTATTTTGAGATATTTTGCGCAGACCACTATCTGCGAAGCTCAAATATGTTTATCTGCAAATTGGAGTAAATGACTTAAGGTGAAAGCCAACTACATTTTACTTTGGGTAGGAGACAAAGGTAGAGACATTTTCAATGCATGGACTCTGACAGAAGAATATAAAAAGGACCCAACAATTATCTTTACGAAATTCAAACATTATGTGCAACTAAAATTAAATCCGGTCTTTGCAAGATTCAAGTTCAATAACGAAATTCAAGGCTCCAAGACAATAGATCAATATGTGACTTCGTTGAAACTATTGGCTAAGGACTGTCTCTTCAAAGACGAAGACGACATGATTCGAGATAGAATTGTTTTCGGGGTATCATCATCAAGGATACGAGAAAAACTTATCAACGAAGGCGAAAAGTTGACCTTGGAAAGGGCTATCAATATCAGTCAAAGCCATGAATATGCAAAGGAGCAACTCCAGACCATGTCTGCATCAGCCAGACCAGAAGTGCATGCTACAATTCAACGACAGGCCAAGACAAAAGAACTGCAGCCGAAGAAGAAATGGACCACGTCTTCCAGACGGAGCGTGATTCTAACCTGTGGACACTGCGGATACAAGTCGCATTCAAGCCAGGATAAGTGCCCCGCAAAAGAAAAGACTTGCAATAAGTGTCATAAACCCCAATCACTTTGAAAAAGTATGTAGATAAAAACAGTCAGTATGATTAATAATGAACATCAAAACGAGGATTTGTATATTGACAGTGTAAAAAGGGATATAATTGCCAATGGCCAGGCGTATGCAGCGATAGAGGTAGGACCACATTTAGTTTCTATTGATTTTTAATTGGATACTGGCTCTTAAGTTAACATCATACCCTCGCATATATTCAAAAAGCTAGGCATACAGCATCCCCTACAACCTACATCAAATACATTGTCCGCATATGACGGCAAATTATTGAGTACAATGGGTACAGTCAATCTCACATGTAAACGCACTGAAAGTACACATGAACTCGAGTTCTACGTTGTTAAAACGAAAGCACCACCTATACTTGGTTTACAATCTTGTATTGAGTTAGGCTTAGTTAAATTGACATACTCTGTTCAGACACAGATGTCAAATTTACAATGTAACAAGAGTACGCCCCTCACTAAGGCAGTTGTACTCGAGGAATATACCGAAGTCTTCAACGGCATAGGTCTTTTCCCAGGGGAATGTGCCATACACATCGACCCCAAGGCAACACCTGTAGTGCACCCTCCGCGGCGAGTACGTGTCGCACTTCAAGACAGACTCAAAACTGAACTCGATCGCATGGAAAATTAAAATATTATTGCCCAGGTTACATCACCTACAGCATGGGTGAATTCTATGGTTGTCGTATAAAAGCAGTCGGGTAAACTAAGGGTATGCCTCGACCCACAAGATCTTAATAGAGCAATTTTGCGTCCCCATTACCCTATGCGCGCATTAGACGATATCCTACCACAATTATCAGGTGCAAAATATTTCACCAAATTGGATGCACGGTCAGGATATTGGGCAATAAAACTGTCAACGGACTCTTCATACCTTACAACTTTCAACACCCCATACGGTCGTTACCGTTTCTTGCGTCTCCCATTTGGTTTGAAATCATCTCAAGATGAATTCCAAAGGCAGATCGATGAGAGTTTTGAAGGTTTAAATGGTATCGTTTCGATTTGCGACGATATACTAGTTTTCGGACGCACACGCGACGAACATGATACAAATTTGAGAAATGTTCTCAAACGTTCCCTTGAAAAAGGAATCCGGCTAAATGAGGAAAAACTAGAAGTAGGTGTCACAGACGTACAGTACTTCAGGCAAATTCTGTCAGCAGAAGGTCTCAAACCCGACCCTGCCAAAGTAGCAGCTGTCAGAGAAATGGAACCCCCTCGTAACCGCGCGGAGTTAGAAACCATTCTTGGCATGGTTAACTACTTATCCAAATTTGCCCCAAATTTGGCAGCGGTCACCAGTCTGTTAAGACAACTGTTAGCGAAAGACGTAGAGTTTGAATGGGACTCTCCGCAAATAGACGCATTTATAAAGGTCAAAGACATAATTAAAATAAGCCCGGGACCTGTTCTATCCTATTTTGACCCTAAGAAACCACTGATTTTGCAAGTTGATGCGTCAAAATATGGGCTCGGTGCCGCCCTATTACAAGATGATAAGCCCGTGGCTTATGCATCAAAATCTTTGACCACGACCGAAATTAATTATGCTCAGATAGAGAAAGAAATGTTCGCTATACTTTTCGGATGCAAACGGTTTCATCAATATGTATACGCGAGAAAGGTACATGTTCAAACTGACCACCTTCCACTTGTCTCTATAATGAAAAAGCCCCTCTATGCAGCCCCACCGCGACTACAACGCATGCTTTTGCAACTGCAGCGTTATGACATAGAGGTAAAACATTACCAAGGTAAGAACATATCCGTAGCAGACACACTCTCTCGTAAGTTCTTATCTGATACACACCCCACCTTATCTGAAGGTATAGATATGCATGTGCATATGGTGTTATCAGCATTACCTGTATCGGATCGTAAGAAAGAAGAAATTAAATCTCTCACTGAACAAGACCCCCAGCTGGTTATACTGAAACAGGTCATAATCGAAGGCTGGCCTGAAAAGAGGTCAAGCTGTCAATCAGAAATAATTGACTATTGGAATTATTGAGATACGCTTTCTGTTGTTGATGGGTTAATCTTGGAAGGTCAAAAAATAGTCATACCACAAGCCTTCAGGCAGAAAATGCTAGAAACTGTACATTCAGGACATTTAGGTATTGAGAAGTGTCTGAAAAGAGCTAGAGATGTTTTGTTTTGGCCAAGAATCTCAGTTGACATTTCCGATTTAGTGTCAAAATACTCTATCTGCTTGGAGCGCAGAAGTTCTAACCAAAAGGAACTTCTCATTCCCCATGACGTCCCTGAATATCCATGGCAAAAAGTCGCCACAGACTTATTTACATGGGATAATAAAGAGCACATTGTTGTAGTAGATTATTTCAGTCGCTACTTTGAAGTTAAGGCACTCGCAAGCTCAAAAAGTTGCACTGTTATCAATCACATGAAAAGTATATTCGCGCGCTTCGGAATACCAGAAGTCGTTGTCAGCGACAATCAAACATGCTATTCTTCCCGAGAGTTCGCAAACTTCGCGAAAGAATGAGACTTTCAACATGTTACATCGAGTCCCACATACCCTCAGTCGAACGGCCTAGCGGAGAAAACAGTTCAAACTGTAAAGAAAATTCTCTCAAAAGCAAAAGCCGATGGCAGAGAACCGCTTATAGGCATATTTGAGTATCGAGCCACTGTGCTTGATATCGGGTTCTCACCAGCACAATTGTTGATGGGTAGACAACTTAGATCTATTCTCCCATCAACCCGCGAGATATTAATGCCCAAAATACCAAACACCGCTGAGGTCAAAAAGAAAATTACGCTTCGCAAGAATAAAACAAAGAATTATTATGATAAAAGTGCAAAACCACTAAAAACACTTAAGGAAGGGGAATCAGTTAGAATTCAATTCAAAGGGGGGGGGGGGTCCTCGGTACTCTCCCCAACACAAAGCTGGTTTGAGTTGATTGAGGAACACCGTCGGTTAGCCAAAGTATGTAAAATATTGTGTATTGTTATCCCTGTCCACCCTTGAGTGTAAGAGATAGTGTATATTTCTGTGTTTATTATTTTAAATTATTCCATATAATGAATTTGGTTAATCTTTGTTTTGTTCGTCAAATATATCGAGGTTTTATTTATCCACTAAGGAATTCAGGCTGATAATACTCTCTATCACAAGCCAGAGCTAACTTGTGACATATATTCCCTACTATAGCTGTAAGAATACTGATTTCTTTACAATCTGATTCCTGAACTTAGGATCGTACTCTTGTTCCATAGAACTATTAAGTTCCAGGGCCAATTTCCTTTCCTTTCCTAATACATATTATATTAAGTATTACCCAGTTGACTTTGCCAAAGTCATTTGTCCATTGTGGGTGTATTTTGTATTTTTATTATGTTTGTTGTACAGTGTAGTTGTATGGACGGCACTATCTAAGTCATATCATTGAGTTATGGGACTATGTTGAAAAACAGTTTTATTGTGAAATTTTGAAAATTGTTTTGTAGTTTTAAAAAAAAAATCGAAAACTTTAACAATCTAATGGTGCACTTTATTTAAATAGTTTATGTATTGATGTTATCTAACAATTTGGTTTATATGCTGTGGCATTTCCAAAATATTTGTGTCTGGTAGCGTTGTGTTTTAACGTTGTTCAATCGGTTGTCCATTTCCATTGCAGTTGTTTCCCTTCAATCGAATTAGTCTAACTTATACTGTTCCCTTCAATCCAATTAGTCTAACTTATACTGTTTTTTTTTTTTTTTTGAATTCCTAGATTGTAAGTCCAATATTCCAAAGAATTCCTTTACTTATTGTTTATATTGCTATAATAGCACAAATGAATGTAGGATAACAGGCAAGTAAAGTAAATTAAGTCATAGATGTAGGTATATTGAGTCAAATTGAAACCTACATCCTATAAGTAATGATCTAAAAAAGTATCAATTTGGTTGTTGAGATAAATATGTAATCTGTGGGAAGAAATCAATCACGTGGTAGCTCGATAACTCAGAACGTGTTAATGATGTCATCTAAAGGTCAGATTTGGTTTTGGTTTTAGATTCGTATTTGCTTTTCAGGCCAACATATAGATTTTTGTCAAGCTGTAAATCTCCTACAACGTGGAGAGATAATTGCACAATGGCTTTCCAGAATGTTACTCGATCCCATTACGCAACCACCCCTCTTAATAAATCAGTATTAGGGGTTATTTCGGTAATTTTAAAATTGAAACATTTAGATTTTGTTTAGTAATACCTATTATTAATGTCATAAGTTGATCTTTATTGTGGAGTTAGAACAGAAAGAAGAAAGAATAGAAGAAAGAAATTCCTTGCTGCATGCGTTGAAATCGGTTATAAAATTAATTTTTGATGTATGGGAAGGGTTGGAATTCTTTAAAGCGAGTACAGAATTTCACAATGACCTCACATCCTACAACTGGTTCGTACAACTAGCCATTTGGCTATCCAGTGCATCATGCAATCCCATTATTTAATCCCACTCACCTCTAAAACCCTTCAAATAAAGTATATGCTTAACTAAATATAAAATTCATGTTACATATTCCATAAAATTTTATTTCTTTTTGCGATTATTTCAATAATATAATTAGTGACTTCCTGATAAAGTTTTTTTTTATCATCTATATTATTAGTATACAGTAGTGTATTTTCCTCAAATACTCCATTTTGAATTCTTATCTTGTTTATAAGTTGTTCTCTTTAAAATTTAAAGATATTACATTGTAGTATTAAATGGAATTTACTGTCTTTAAATTTTTTGCAATTAACAATTAAATTGCCCACTATGCAATAAAGCCCCCTACACAAAGTACGACACAATTACTCAATGTGACGAAACAAAGGAAGGAAGAATCAAACTAATTATGGAAATAATGAAGATCGACAAATATGACAGACGACATTTACTCTTCCTAGACGGCAACTTCAATAAACAATTGGTTCGACAAATAACGGACTTCATTACGGATACTTTAATGAGATGTGGTCCCCTAATGAAGGTTAAGGGAATTCAAAATGTATTATAAATAGAACCTATTCAAAAATTTAAATTATTTTGTTATAATTTATTTTGTTAAAAAAAAAATGGGGAAAGTACATATGAGGACACTGCAGGGCTATATCACACGGCGCTACGCGAAGTGAGCAGGCCTGCAGAAGAGTGTGGAAGAAAAACCCAAAACCCAAATTAAATATAATTCAAAAAAAATATATTACATTATTTACATTTTTATTTATCGACACAATTATATTAATTAAATACAACAAACCTTTAATATTCTATATACATATCTAATTATACTCTCTGGAAATCTTTTCCATGCTTTTCCTGCCATGACTGCATCCCATAGCAACATGGCTCCCAAATTTATGGGAAAATAAACCCTTTTGGACATTTTATAATTGAAACAAAATTAAAAAATGGCCGGACTAATTGAGGTAGGAACTGTACAGCCAAATAAATTTGTACAGCTTCTGCCTCAAGGAAAACGGACCAATCTAAATAAAACATCTAGATAAATTGAGACTCATATAATTCTTTATAAATAATGCACCTCAATTTATATAAAATTCAAAATTAAAATAAATAAAAACCTCCTCTTAAATAAATTGAATAATTATCTCCCTTTTATGGGAGGAAAGTTTGATAGATAACTAGAATGATATGATCAAAGGCTATCCTGAACACTTACACAAGTATATAATATACTTTTATAGCAGCCACACAAATAGCACTATACATATAGCATACACCAGGATTTAGAGAGACCATTAGCCATGGTCAACAAAATTAAAAGTTACCTTCTAGAATGGGTAGATCAAATCCCAACTAGAAAGGAATACTTATATAAACACTAAGGAAATAGAAATACCCCTTATCAAATTATATTATAACCCCGATGGGGAAAAATTAAATGGGGATTTAGAATTAAAGAATTAATAAAAAAAAAAAAAAAAAAAAACATAAAAACACTGGGGGGAACACACAAACATATAAACTTTTTCAAATTTTTTTTGGTTGGGGGGGAGGGCATCTGTCTGGTGCCCCAAAAAAAGAAGAAAAAAATTAAATTCTTTGCATAGAGTACAGTTTGGTATTTTAGGAATAAGTATCCTTTTGAAAGCCAATTCACCTGTCCACCAAATGTCATGTAAGTAATTGAATATTGTATTAAATTTGTAGAAAAATTTTATTTGAGACCAACTTCTCCAAATTTTTTGCCAATTCATGAAAGGTAATCTTTTTTCAATCTTATGTTAAATTAGGGAGATTTATACCTCCCCTTTCTTTCTTGTGTTGTAAAGAAGTTTTACATATTCTTGTTACTCTGTTCCATAGAAAGTTATAAATTGATTGTTTTATTTTTCCCATGTGGTATACATCAAAATCTATTATATTAAACTCATGCCAAATAGAATTGAACAAGTAATTTTTTGCTATGTGAGCTTTTTCCATAAAAGTAAATTCTCTAACATTCCAAATCTCTTTATGATATGTAATTTTATTTAAAATTTGCTGTAAGTTTTTTATTTTATTATTTTCACCTAAAATAACTCCAGCAGTTTTATATACTTTTTAATTTTGTCTCTTGGGAGTGTTAAAAAGTTATATTGTTTCCAATTTCCAATGAGTAATATTTCTGTTTTTTCAGGGTTTAGTTCTGACCCAGATGCATTGCTAAATTTTCCAAATTGATTAATTAGATTGTCATATGAGTTGTTAGTTGTAATGAAACTAGATACGTCATCCGCATGTAAAAAAAAGTCTTGGTTTGTTGGTTCATATTAGGGAGTGTGGTGCCCTTTATCAATTCATCATTTTGAATAGAAACACTAAGTGTTTAAATTCCAATAACATATAGTAACATGGAGATTGGGCATCCTTGTCGAACAGATCTTGTGACAGGGAAAGATGTAGTGTGTGCCCCATTGATTTGTATTTTGGATTTGATATGGTTATACAATATCTTAATCCATTTTATAAAAGTCCGTTCAAATCCATTTTTTTCAAGAGTTTTAATTATAAAGTTTATCTCAATTTTATCAAAAGCTTTCTTTTGGTCGAAGAGTATGTAAAAATCTTTAATATTATCCATTCAAAGGTCAAAACTAGGAACCTGCCGTTATAATAAGAAGACACAACGAAAGGTCATACTCAGTTCGCACCAAAGATGGTACCATTTATCGTCGAAATAGACGAAAACTAATGAATCACACCCCCTGCAATGTAGTATAAATGCGCCCTTCTCTCAGAATGAAAACACACTGTGCACAGCTGTAACATTTCCCGGAAATACAAGTATGCCAATTTCACAGTCAATGGAATCTCAATGTTTCAGTCAAAATACGCCTGAGCATGACGCAACATTCCCACAAGATTGTCAGCAAAGTGGATATTACATACGTTCTGGAAGGTTAGTAATACCAAAGATAATCGAGTCATCAGATACTCTCAGATAGAGAGACTGAGCCGAGAGAACAGTCATTAGTGTGTCACGGTGTATCGTTTTGTTGATAAACACAGACGGCTGATTCAAGATAGGGACCAGTTGTGTACATTAAATATATAAGGACCAGTTGTGTACATTAAATAGCAATCAAGCATGCAACAAGATTTTTAAAAACTGTAAAATGTATTCTCAGTATGTTGCAGAAATGTATTAGTTAATCATTGTAATATTTGCTATCAAAAGACGCTTTTGATTTTGATATGTTAGTTATAATGGCTCATGATTAATTTAGACAGTTTAATAAAGTGTATTAAAACCTTCTTTGTAAGAAGAGAGATGTAACATTATACATGTGTAGCTGACCAATCGGAGCCCTCTGTGCATGAGTCATTGGTTCCACTGATACTGTCATCAGGCGTCTTCCTCTTTGATACCACTCTGTATTAAGACCTCACAGTAGTCGTTTGTAGATATTAAAGTTATTGTTTGTTAGAACACGACGTCTCATGTTATGTTTTAACAGAATAACACAACAAGGTGTAAAACATCTTACATCTCTGTTGCCAATAACTTGGATATAATTTGTCAAGTCCTTTTAGAACATGGTGTTGAGAAAGTGCTGGTAGGATCCATTTTACCCCGAAATAGAACGAGGAGTATAAATGTTTCCGAGTATTGTCGGCAGAAAAAAACGTTTGAATAAGTTATTGGCAACAAAATGGAAAGATAACAACCGAATAATCTTTTGTAATATCCGACATTTTAGGCCGAAGTTTTGGAAAGAAGATAAAACACATTTGAGCTTCAAAGGAAATAAGTGGCTCTATACCAACATCAAATTTCATGTTAAAAAACATTTTGTAACACCCGCTAACAAACGGCCCTTTTCAGGGCCACATGAAACTGCAAGCGACGAGACGCCCCCATCGTCAGTTTCGGAAACAGCAACGTTTATGTAAGCGTTGGCTGGCTAACGTCGTCGCAATCAAACAATTTTAATAGCAGACACAATTAATAATTCGATGTAAGCATCACCGATTTAAATTCAAAAGTCCATCTTTTTCATTAATAATAATAATAATAATAATAATAATAATAATAATAATAATAATATTAATAATAATAATAATATCAAAATAATATATGAAAATATATTTAACATGATACCTACACATATTATATAATGCTGGATAGTCTGGCCTCTATGCTTTTTATATCTAGTACTATCACCAATTTACGTGGAAACCCAAAAAAAGGCAAATGTATTCGCCAATATCACGACAGCGATATGTAGAAGAATCTCAACAAGGCCTGGGTATAGGCACGTAGCATTGATATATTTTGCTCTGGAAATTCTCTCTAGGTATAAGCTATTGATTAAATTCTTTTATCTTTTTCATTTTTCCACAAATCTCATGGTATAGATGAAGTCAGACTGCCGAGAAACATATAAGTTGATATCAAATTTGTCCAAATCGGTGTTTTTATACAAACGACACAATCGGCGCCGAGAAATATGCAAATATGTTCATGTTACAAATTATGACAAAAACCTATCTCATATGAACGATAACGGAGAATTATAGAGCGATTTTTAAAATAAAAATTCATTTAAATATATTCTCTGATGTTATTAAGTAATACACCGAACGTTAGGGATTTTTCAGTAGTATGCATCAGACTAATATAATTAACATAGACACAATAGTAATATAATTATCGTCAACAGCGCATAGGGAGTTATGAGGTATGAAAGATAGCTTCCGTATGTGATTATGGTCGGCCATTTCTCAGCACAAACAAAGCTGTAAATCAGTTCTTACATGGAAGGATTAAAAAAAATTAAATTTCTGCTAGCGACTTTTGGTAAAATGAAGCAAAACTCGATTTTCATGTCCTACAATCAACCTGCCCAGTAAAAAGATTTTATCTGAAGGAATAGACATATGTGGGTAGTGTCAAAAGAAGCGGAATTTAATTATCTTTCCAACGGTATACAGCACATTGGCATAGCTAGTAAAGTTTTGAAGATATTATAAAACCTGCTCATTCTGACATATGGTCCATATAGTGCTTTCTTTGATAAAAAGAGGGTTTTGTGCTATTAATTTAATAGATATCGAATCGATATTGGTGTCAAATTACGGAAAATAAAAAGAGCTAACTGTGGATGGTGTTTTTTTTGTTTATAACAGCAAGGATAAAAAAATTTAGTATAATATGAAGTAAAAGATAAATGGGCTGTTTATTTAAATTTAATTTTTACACAAAATTTAAATAAGTACGATGACAGGATTAGTAGATATAGAAAATATAAGTTTCATTTATTCTATGTTAAGATTTCTATTATTATAGCTTTAGGGAAATTAATTTAAATAGCATTTCTAACAACAAACCCCGTTCTGTTGGTTCTGTCCGCTCGTCCGTGAGCTCCAGAAAATAATGTCCAGCCGCGCTGAGTAATGCAAAAGCCAAGTTAGTTTATATCTTCAAAGACTATTCTAACAGTTCCCCACGCCCCTGACATTGAGCTAACAAACATATGTTGTTTTGCTTCCATTCAGGTATGATTTCTCTTTTCTCTTACATACATACATACATACATACATACATACATACATACATACATACATACATACATACATACATACATACATACATACATCCAGTCATGTTTAATGACGTAACGTACATACGAACGTACGTACATACGTACATACATACATACACACACACAAAAATACATACATAAATACATACATACATACATACATACATACATACATACATACATACATACATACATACATACATACATACACACACATACATACATACACACACACACAAATACATACATACATACATACATACATACATACATACATACATACATACATACATACATACATACTTGCATACATACATAAATACTTGCATACATGCATGCATGCATGCATGCATACATACATACATACATACATACATACATACATACATACTTGCATACATACATACATACATACATACATACATACATACATACATACATACTTGCATACATGCATGCATACATACATACATACATACATACATACATACATACATACATACATACATACATACATACATACATACATACATACATACATACATACATACATACATACATACATACTTGCATACATGCATGCATGCATGCATGCATGCATGCATACATACATACATACATACATACATACATACATACATACATACATACATACATACATACATACATACATACATACATACATACATACATACATACATACATACATACATACATCCAGTCATGTTTAATGACGTAACTTACATACGAACGGCAGTGCTTACTGAGCACTGGCTTCTTCCGGAGCAACTCAACTTTCTAGACAATTTACATCCACAGTTTAAATCTTTCTCACGCTCTGACAATAGGTTAAAAGTGAATTTTGAAGAAAGGATAAGACATACAGGGTTTGGGGGAATAGCAATCTTATATAGGAAGTCACTCTGCGTTAATCCTTTGTTGAGCGTCGGCAGTGATAGAGTCTTAGGGATAGAAGTGATATGTAATGATAAATTGAAATATTTTGTATTCGGAGCACTTTTGCCATCAACTAATTTTCCTATTGCAAGTTACTATGAAACAATGGAAGAATTAAAGGACCAGTTTGATATGTTCTGTAAAGAAGGCATTCCCATACTAGCGGGTGATTTCAATGGCCAGTTAAGTTCACTGCTTAGCTTCAAAACGAACTGTCTAACAACAAACGCTAGAGGTGCTATTCTAGAAAAGTTTCTGACCGATAGGCACTTAATATCCGTTAATAGTCAATCTATTTGTGAAGGACCTGACTTTACATTTTTCACAATCGATGGTAAATCCAAATCGTTGATAGACCATATACTATTGCAAAAAGACAAATTCGATTTAGTGGTTAAGGCCGAAATAATTGATGACCATCCTTTGAACATTTCAGATCATCATCCTGTAAAAATAGAGTTGGTCATTCCTCTTGCATATAATATAATCATGGCTGACAAGCATATAATTCCCTCCATAAATTGGAAGAAAACATCGGCAGAACAAATAAATAGGTATAAGGAAGCAACATGCAATGAATTTTTAGCGCAACTGCATAAGGCAGAACTAGTGACAAATGTCGATATTGATAGTATTATTCAAGACACGGTAAAGATTTTACATGACGCAGCGTCTAGGTTTCTGCCCATAAAAAGGTTTTGCCCATACGCTAACCCCTATTGGAAATTACTAAACGTAAAAAAGTTTCATACAGAAATGAGGCTGAAACGTAGGGTATGGATCTCTGATGGTAGGCCAAGAGGATGGGAATTTCAGTCGTACGCGAACTATAAGAAAGCGAAGAAATGTTTTGGAAAAGAGTTACTGAGAGCAAAAGAAATGTATGACAGAGAACAGTTCAGTGAGCTTGAAAAGGCTGCAGAGCTCGATATTTCTACTTTCTATAAGTTTATACGGAATAAAAGACATAAACGTGGTTACATATACGAAATTGAATCTAACGGAAAAATTGTACGTGACCACGACTCTATAAGAGACTTATGGGCAAATCATTTTTCCATTTTATCACTACCTGACAATTCCTATTTGTACGATAAGAATCATTACCAGATGGTCTTAGCAGAGGTTAAAAAACAGAGTATAGAAACCCATTCCCATTTTGATGAAGTTCTTGACAAAATTCCCACTAGAGAAGAAATCAGTAGTGCAATTAGTTCTCTCAGTAAAAA
Organism: Unio pictorum; assembly: GCA_030141615.1. Lineage (NCBI taxonomy): Eukaryota > Metazoa > Mollusca > Bivalvia > Unionida > Unionidae > Unio > Unio pictorum. The sequence goes on along the minus strand of JARLTB010000094.1, from coordinate 6,341,037 downwards.
TAAGGCATGTGGTCACGACGGTATTGTTGCCGAGCATTTACTGTTTGCGGACACTCAAAGCAGTGTATAGTTACTTGAAACTGTCTTCAACAAAGTGTACGAGGCCGAGGAGTACCCATGCCATTTTAAACAAGGTTTAGTAATACCAATATTTAAAGGAGGGGGAAAAAGCAAATTAGATATGAATAACTACCGTGATATAACTATAGTTCCAGTGCTTCAGAAAATCCTAGAGCAAATTATATATAATAGACTACTTATATTTTCTAAGCACATTAATTTTCCAAATCCAATGCAACAAGGTTTTAGGAATAATTGTGGCAGTATCACTGCAGCGTTTTGTATCAAAGAATCTATATGCTACTATATGGATAAAGATACTCCTGTCTATGCAACATTTCTTGATAATGCTAAGGCATTCAATACAGTCTGGCACAATGGGTTATTTTACAAGCTGTACAAACTTGGCATTAAAGGGAAGACGTGGCGCATCATGAAAGACTCGTTTAAGGGAGTAACTAGTTCTGTTTTATTTGCGGGCAAATTGTCTAAATATTTCAATATTAAGCAGGGTGTAGGGCAGGGTCGTATCTTGTCCGCTTGGTTCTTTCTCGTTATGATAGACGATTTGATCACTGATTTAGATCACACTTTGCGAGGCCTAAATCTTGTCGATCTCCACCTGCCGTGTGTCTTATTAGCGGATGACACAACTGTAATGGCTAATTCGCATCATTCGATGCAGCATCTGCTCAATACAATCTCTAATTATGCGAAAAGGTGGAGATTGAAATATAACGCAGATAAAAGTTGTAGCATCCTCTTTACAAACAGAAGAAGAAATGATATCCCTTCTTTTCTATTCGACAAATCGCCAATTCCAGTAGTCAAAAGTAAGAAATATGCCGGCATACCTCTAACCTACAACTTTAAACCTAACGATGCGATAAAAGAAGCATGCGATAAAGGTAAAGACTTATTAAACTCTTTTTATTTTATTGGTATCAGAGACGGAGGAATGAACCCTTTAACAAGTATGAAAATCTGGAAAAGAATCATTCTACCTTCAGTCCTATATGGATGTGAATTATGGTCGAATATGACAAACATCAATATAGAAGAACTTGAGCTATGTCAGAGATATGCAGCGAGACGTATGCAAGCTTTCGATAAATATTCGCCCATAGAGGCAACGCGTAGTACCTTAGGACTCTGGTCAATGGGAGCATACATTGATAAGATGAAATTGTACTTTTTCAACCGGCTGTGTAGGGGCGATTGGACTCTTATCTGGAAAAAGATTTTCATTTTGCGTTTATGTCAGTACTTGACCAACCCAATTAGACAGACGGGGTTTATAGCAGATATTGACAAAATATTCAAGAAATATGGTATGGGAAGTGTTCTCTTAGACTATGCAGTAAGAGTACAAACCGAAGGTAAACTTGTTTGGAATCGGAATATTATTGATAATATTCAAAACATCGAAAAATCTACCTGGAATACAGATATTGAACTAAGGAGCGATTTAATTCACTTCAGAAACATTCATTTGGACTTAAAACCAAGCAGTATATGGTTTCTTGGACGTAAATTTCCATCTATGTTATGGCCTCTCTCTGAAATAGTGAAATTATATATCATGCCTGTTGGAAAAGTTATGATATGTAAACTCTGTGGAAAAGAGACTGACGACAGAGCGAAACATCTTATCTTAGGTTGTGAAAAGCTCCTTGAAGAACGAAACGTCTTCTTTGAGAGGGTGATGGACATTTTAGAGGTGAGAGACGGGGTTAATTTATTTAATCAAGAAGACGATATACTTTTGGAGACACTTCTTGGAAGCAGAGTAGATTGCTTGTTGTCTATCGACGATGATGTGTGGGATAAACTCATGTTGGTAACGGCAAAAAGCATAACCTCATTTTACTATAAAATGCATGCCCTACTCTCAACCAACATGTCATAATATAACAGCAATAATAAGTAGTTAATCTAGATAAATAAATAAATTAATTTAAAACAAAACAAACATAAACAAATATTCTGCTGTTGTCAAATTCCGCAATTTTGATGTATTACAGATCACGGAGATATAATGCTCTCTGGCTCATATAATATACGAGTGTCACCTTTTGCTATCTTTATTCCTTTGAGAAGGATTTCATGCTGTTCATCATATATATGTATAAATGTGTGTATATGTGTGTATATATGTATGTGTAAATATGTGTTTGGGTGTGTAAATATATATGTATGTATATGTGTGTACATTTATATGTGTGTGTGTGTATGTATGTATGCATAAACATATATGTCATGTAGAAAGAACTATATTGATAATTACACTGGTATACGTTTCCAATTTGTTTCATTTATATTCTTTTGTGTTGTATTTCATGATTTTGTATTATCCTGAATTTGATTAATCTGATGTAATCTCTATTGAAGAGGAAATAAAGTCAGTCAGTCAGTCAGTCAGTCAGTCAAGTCATACATACATACATACATACATACATACATACATACATACATACATACATACATACTTGCATACATACATACATACTTGCATACATACATACATACATACATACATACATACATACATACATACATACATACATACATACATACATACATACATACATACATACATACATACATACATGCATGCATGCATGCATACATACATACATACTTGCATGCATACATACATACATACATACATACTTGCATGCATACATACATACATACATACATACATACATACATACATACATACATACATACATACATACATACATACATACATACATACATACAGTCATGTTTAATGACGTAACGTACGTAAAAAGTCTTATTTTAGCTTCCTCATTTGGATTTCTGGTAGTTCAGTATCAAAGTAATCAGGGAGCATACATGAAGCCTGCCAATCAGTTATGGTAAGTTTGTGTAATCAACGTGAAAACTAACACGAATCTTTCAGCTGCACGAGCTCCCAGGAGAGGGGATACAGGTTTTCTCCCTGACTCCTTAGAGACTGATAGCATTTAGTTTCACTAGTCCACCGGGAAGAAAATCACACACCTTTGATTCTGATACTTACTAATAAATTCAGCTAAGAAATGACTCAGTGATCTTGGGACACAGTATCATCGCCCATTTATTGAGATTTTGCTTAGAGAATGACAAAAAGTACCCAAAGAATATAGCGGGTGTACAAACTGTATATAGAGGATTTAGTGGTGGTACCACGGAAACTATTTTGAGAATTTTGCGCAGACCACTATCTCCGAAGCTCAAATATGTTTATCTGCAAATTGGAGGAAATGATTTAAGGTGTAAAACATCTTACATCTCTGTTGCCAATCACTTGGATATAATTTGTCAAGTTCTTTTACAACAGGGTATTGAGAAAGTGCTGGTAGGATCCATTTTACCCCGAAATAGAACGAGGGGTATAAGTGTTTCCGAGCATTGTCGGCAGAAAATAACTTTTGAATATTAGAGAGCGACTTCTAAAATAATAATTCATTGAAATATATTCTCTGATGTTATTAAGTAATACACCGAACGTTAGGGATTTTTCGAATCGATATTGGTGTCGCAAACGGAAAATAAAAAGAGCTAAGTGTGGATGGTGTATGCTGGTCAGATTTGGTTTTGGTTTTAGCCTAGGTACATGTATATATTCGTATTTGGTTTTCAGGCCGACATATAGATTTGGGTGAAGCTATAAATCTCCTACAACATGGAGAGATAATTGCACAATGAAAACACGCACCGCAACTGACCTCATACAACTAGCCGTTTGGCTTTCCAGAATGTTACGCAATCCCATTATGTATGTATGTATGTATGTATGTATGTATGTATGTATGTATGTATGTATGTATGTATGTATGTATGTATGTATGTATGTATGTATGTATGTATGTATGTAATCATTCAGTTTAACCTGGAACCCAATTTTACGAACGTCTTTTCCTAAAGTCCGCTCGTAGTCTTGTACTGCGTATTTTCGGAATTAATACTCCTAACCCTCTCTTACAGAGGTAATTCCTAGACTAATTGAAACTCATTAGCTCAGAGAATATATTTCCCCAATTCTAGGGTTCGATCCAACCCTCCTTCTACATTTGACCAATCGGAATAAATGCTATTCCTGCGGACATTTTGAAAACCGCCTATCAAGATGCCAAAACAAAATGCCACCTGGGGTCGAAATAACACCCTGCCATTTGTTTCAAACACTTTGACAGCTTTACGTGAGAACTTCCCTCTTTTTAAGCCTGTCATATACTCAGTCCGTTTCCACTATAAACAGTCTAACAGTGTGACCCAGTTAGTTAAACATTCCTTCGTCCAAACTCTACTCCAAGACAGTTAATTGTCGGCTAGACTAAGAATTAATTTAATGAATTTCACTGACGAAAAATTTGGCACTTGACAGTACGTATGTATGTATGTATGTATGTATGTATGTATGTATGTATGTATGTATGTATGTATGTATGTATGTATGTATGTATGTATGTATGTATGTAATCATAGTAATATTATAATACGGTGATATTTGATATATTTTATATTTTATATATATATATATATATATATATATATATATATATATATATATATATACTGATATAACGCATTGTATGGATGTCTGCGGAATTATTTTTCTGATACCGTGTTATTGCGCCATTGTGTAAATTGCGTGAAGCGTGTGTGGTAATTTCGATGTGTGCGCATGCGTGACCAAAACCGTTACCGCCATAGCTGATGGTTAACTATTAACTTAGTGTGAGGTAAGATTTTATGACCCCTATATTAACGCCTTGTGGTTTTCACAGGAAGCTTAGTGACAGACTTAAGAAGTTTTGTCATTGTCTCTGATTGAGAGATGGAAGGAAGTAGAAGGAGCTACGAGGAGAGAAGGAAATTATAAGTTGGAGTAGATAGACAGGAGGAACATGGAATGGAAGTGGAGAAGACAGGAGGGACAAAGAGTCAAAGGCGGAAAGGAAAAGAGGAGAAAGACGGAAGGAAGAGTGTAACAGAAAATTAGATGAGTAGATCACAAGGACAGAGGAAATTATACTCACACTAAGGAATCACGTGATGAACTAGGCCGTCACTTGGTCAAGGGAGAGACGAGTGATTGTTAATTATCGTACAAAGTTCACATTTTATTAAATTGTTATTAATTGAATTTATCTTCGTGTTTATTTATAATGTAACCGTCGGCATTGCTGATTGGGGGCTCACAGCTATAAATATTTCGGAAGAACCCCACCCCTAGACTACGGCCCGCCACAATGTATGTATGTATGTATGTATGTATGTATGTATGTATGTATGTATGTATGTATGTATGTTCGTAAGTACGTTACGTCATTAAACATGACTGTGTATGTACGTATCTATGCATCGATTTATGTACGTATCTATGCATCGATTTATGTATGTATGTATGTATGTATGTATGTATGTATGTATGTATGTATGTATGTACGTTCGTAAGTACGTTACGTCATTAAACATGACTGTGTGTATGTACGTATCTATGCATCGATTTATGTATGTATGTATGTATGTATGTATGTATGTATGTATGTATGTATGTATGTATGTATGTATGTATGTACGTACGTACGTACGTACGTACGTATGTACGTACGTACGTATGTATGTGTGTGTGTTTGTATGTATGTGTGCATGTATGCAAGTATGTATGTATGTATGTATGTATGTATGTATGTATGTATGTATGTATGTATGTATGTGTGTTTGTATGTATGTGTGCTTGTATGTATGAAAGTATGTATGTATGTATGTATGTATGTATGTATGTATGTATGTATGTATGTATGTATGTATGTATGTATGTATGTATGTATGTATGTATGCATGCATGCATGCATGCATGCATGCATGCATGTATGTATGTATGTATGTATGTATGTATGTATGTATGTATGTATGTATGTATGTATGTATGTATGTAGGCATGCAAAGAATTTTAAAAAACAAAACAACATAATACAGTTTAGATTTTTTTAAACATTTCTATAAGATATGTGTGTGTGTGTGCACGGAAGTTAGCGTCATATCGTAATATGTACAATAATACAGAATTTGCTAATTATCTAAATATATTATATCATGAATACATAGAAACTTTTATCTTAGTCACAGTTATATGTGAATTAACATATCACATAACACATTGAATGATAGAGAGTATTGTCATAATTATCACGTTTTTTTTAAAAGCTAGAAACCTACATTTTATATCAAGGTAACTTTATTTACATTCCACACATGCGAACATTGAATAAATGACAATGAATATGAATATTATATATTTGCTATAATTTAATGATCTGTAAAATAATAAAAACATTATTTCTGATGGAGACTGTCTGCCGTTCCAAATTTAAATTCATAATGAGATGAGACGGGCCGGTACTGCTGTTGAATGCTTCAAGATATCTTCTTGCTCTTTGCGGCGACAGCTGAGAGAGCTACGTCTGTACTTGATAGAATGCTGTCTGTTGCTGATGGTTGTGGTGGTAGCGAATGTCAGACAAATGGGACGTTGGTTACCTTTGCTGCAATACCTATAGCTAATGAATGCTTCAAGATATCTTCTTGTTCTATGCGGCGGCGGCGGCCAAGAGAGAGCTACCTCTGTACTTGATAGAATGCTGTTGCTGATGGTTGTGGTGGTAGCTAATGTCAGACAAGTGGGACATTGGTTACCCTTGCTGAAATAACTATAACTTGTGATTGCTTCAAGATATGTTCTTGCTCTATGCGGAGGCGTCGTCGTCCAAGAGAGAGCTACCTCTGTACTGGATAGAATGCTGCCTGCTGCTGATGGTTGTGGTGGTAGCGAATGTCAGACAAGTGGGACATTGGTTACCCTTGCTGAAATAACTATAACTTGTGATTGCTTCAAGATATGTTCTTGCTCTTTGCGGCGGCGGCTGAGAGAGATACATCTGTACTTGATAGAATGCTGCTGCTGATTGTTGTGGTGGTAGCGGATGCCAAGCAAATGGGACGTTGGTTACCTATTGCTGCAATAACTTATATATTTGCTATAATTGAATGGTCTCTAAAATAATTTTTAAAAAAATTTTTGATGGAGACTGTCTGCCGTTCCAAATTAAATTTCAGAACATTGCCCAGTTCACGCTACGAGGAAGCCGTCTCCAATAGTGAACCACCTATCTAAGTTTTAGGTTTTAGTTTTGGCCCTATCTAAGTCTAAACACTTAAGTTATAGTTTTTAGTTTTGGCCGTAAGTCAAGTTACCAAAGTTATATTTCATAGGTGAATTATTACTTTACCTTATGTTTACATTTTAATCAGACATTTAAACGCAACGGAATATCTTTGCTGAGTATTCAGGTCGAAAATCGACTTTTCAAAGATATGCTAAATTGTATTCCACCGAGGATATAAATTTTAGTTTTTAGTTGGGCATAATTGCGATTTTTATCTGAGGGAACAGACTATGTAAATTTTAAGTTTTTGGTTGGGCATTTAATTTATTATTTAAAAGAAGATATATTTGCTGAGTAATCAGGTCAAATATTGACTTTTCAAATATATCCATTTGTGAAAATGTTGCTTATAGCTAGCTATGACGGGATTTATAATTAAATGATTTTAACAAAGGATTACCATTTTACTTATCAAGAAATGAATTCTCGCCATCTTCACCCGATTTGGGGTCTTTCGCGACACCATAATCAAACGTTAGCTCTGTCCCTAACGGAATATCAACCATCGCACGTAATAATACGTGCGGTTTACCGTTAGGCATTTGCGGCTTGGGGATCAGGTTAGGATGTGACTTATTGTTTTTTGCGCCACCGTCGCTGCTTCATAGGATGGGAGCACCGTAATCGAAGCAGAGCTTACGTCCTTCACTTATATTGTGGAATAGCCTCTAAGAGTAAATGGGGGCGGCTATCTAACATATGTACCTTAGGGTTTAAGTTAGCTCCCTGTATGGAGTGCTCCAGCATCCTTCCTTTTATCTGATCTGATTTTATCTGAAGGCATTTGATGGCAAATACATGGTTTGTTGCCATCAATGCAATATTTCGTGTCGCGAAATGTGAAAAAAAACATATGTTGCCGGTAACTCTGATCGACGCAGCTGTCGTACCGACTCAATCCTTCTTCGTGCGAAATAACATTAGCGTGATAATTGCACACTAACTCCCCTTTGATGATAAACCGCTTTGAGTGAAGAACTCCTTGATTGATGACACAGCTATGCCATTTTTGGGATGAGATTTTACTAATAATACGCGATCGTAATAGCTTTTTAATTGTTAACTCCAAGGATGCATGTGCCTTATTACCAGGGTTCCAAGTTTTCTCTACCATCATATTTGTGTGTAGGTTGTAACAGCCCTTTTTCGTCAGATATTGGAAAATTTCATCTTTTGCTGGTCTCATGAAGGGGAAATGAGATACTACCTCGCTTGCACCTTGTGACATACGTTCATAGTCCAAGCGCCCGCGAATCCTTTTGAAATCTTTTGCATTTAACGAGGAACCTCTTGTTATTTTTTTGGCGATGAATTGAAGGTCCAGACTGCTTGGTAGGTCCATATCGACTGTAATTTTATAGTGTTCTTGGGTAGACCTATAAATGCTTTCTTTAGTGTCTAACATCGTGTGGACTTGGCCGATGTCAAGCTTTGATGTCGGTGTAGCAATGGTCAACGATGCAGCAGCTGTCGATGGTCGAGGAGAGGTCTCAGGATCAGTCGCTGATGGTGGAGTGGTCTCTGTTTCAAGGACTGTTGCAGGTGTGGAGTCCTTCTGTAGTACGAGCCGGGTCGCCCATGACTGGGGATCTTGCAATATCGCCATTGCTGATACCATCCCCTTGATCTTGTCCTCTGTAATTTCTACATAGTTGGTGTTGGCTGTACCTACGGTATGCTCAAGATAGTGAGCAACAGCTTGACGTTGCTGAGGTTCTAACAGCTCGGAGGACTTGGTCTCGAACGAATGTGTTGAAGTTATTAAAAGGAGACCGAGATGGATCTGCCTTGTACGGATGTCAGATGACGCGTTGTATATTTTCCTGCCATTACTATTTAAAAATACATTATTGGGACTGTTAGTGGTGGCAACTTTGTCGCGTACATTGGCGATATATTGCTTAATTTCTTTATATTCAGATTCGGTAAACGATACCGTAGCTAATTATATCGACGCAGTTTTATGTTCAACGACGCTAACGCTCAGTTAGACTTCGCCGTTGTCCATTTTAATCTTAACGGGCTTTTCAAATTCGTTCAGCATCATGTTAACAAACACTGACGGTCGATGAGCATTCTTTAAAGTGATTAACGCGTTGAAATATGTGTTTATGGACTTAAGGTTGTCATGCGAGAGGCGTGACGCAACATCAAGATACTTAATGGAGTGTTTCTTTAATGCTTCTATAACGTTAATTATGTTCTCCACGGGATTGCGCAGCTCGTCGCTGTGCCATCCTTCTACTTGTCATCTTAGACAAACCGGCCCGTTATGCTGGCAAGGCATTCCCGAATGGAAGGCAACGCCTGAATTAATGTCGCATACCGTGTACGTATTGATGTCGTCTGTGAACAAAACGACAGGAGCATTCCCAGGGATATAATATAATTTGACTTGGTACTCGCAACTAATGTGGATGGCCAAAGATTAAAGTAGTTTTTAATCGCTGCCGTATTTGCAAGTGCGTCTGGATTTTCGAACTTCGGATGTAAATGAAATAATATCCAGTTTACATTTGCCACGATCTGATTGCGATACAGAGTCCTCGGGATAAAAAGTGTATTCTGTAAATGGCTATCAAATTGCTCTAATATCGGATATGATCCGGTTTCAAATTTCTGATACAATCCTAGTTTTGACATTGTCAGGTTGATTTTTTTAGTATAATTTTTCTGAGTTTTCACAGAAATTGTTGACCCAGAAGACGAGTCCTGAGACTTACATTTCTTTACTGCAGCAACCTCACTATTTGATAATTCCAACTTTCGTTTTGTGGGGAGTTGTTCCAATACTACAACCGGTTTCATGTTGCAATTATTGACATCGCAAATTGTGTTAAAGGTGTCTTTTCGTGGTGATGCCATTTCTATGACGGATGACGAGTCCGTCACGGATGTTGCTGCTGACGATTCCTGCCCGGATAAACCGAGTACAGGCGATGGTACCGTTCCGGGCTGTATTAGCGACGCTGGCGAAACGTTAATAGACGCACGAGTATCGGAATTTTCTGAGTACAGCTCCACCATGGGTTGACAGGGTACTGGCAATTGTACTTTTCCATGATGTGGCGACGTTTGTGTGGAGCGTTGGTGTTGCAAATGTGGCGCTAGTCTTAATTGTTCAAGTTTAATCGGCAACGTTTGTGTTGAGCATGAGTGTAGTGAAGGTGGCGCTAAACGTATCTTATTACTGACAGTCTCGACGTCGCGATGAATTAAAACACCGCACCGCTCGAATAAATGTATCATGTAGTCTGCATAAGCATTGCCTTCGAAATACAGGGAGTTCATTATTTCTGATAATCTGACAACTGCCTTTTTGTGAGCTGCACGTCGGGCGGACATTTCTTTCATCAATAATTTACGGTCGTCTGTCGTATGGCCCTGGGCGTTGGTCATACAAGTGCGGCTTAATTGCTCACCGATGCGTTTCACCTGTCGGAAACATCGCGGACATGTACATGTTTCCTTCGTCTGCCCAGTTGGATTTAACTCATCGATATAATTAAATTCAATACAAGTGGTTGTGTTTGTTGGATCGGGGCGATCTAAATCAGATTGGAGAGGGTCAGTATATTTATCTAACCAGTTCTGGACTAATGATGTGTCTTGAACTGGAGTTTCAGACTGGTCAACTGGTTCGGTTTTAGGCTCCAACGTTAGGCGTTGAGCCAAGGAGGCCATTGACGACTTGTCATACAATGCCAAAGTACTCTTGCCTTGGCCAGAAGGCTCGAACATCCAGTTCATTATTTCATCCATTGGGTCAGATTGTCTAGTTGTTTTCGCTGGAGTGTAGTTTATTTCCGTAAGGGAAGGGTTGGAAAAAAGGTAATTAAAAGGGATGATTGAGGAGATGGGGTCGGGCGAGTTTGACTTATGCGAAGACGTGGCGGTCGGGAGTACTGTCACCGTTTTTCTCGCGCCTTTTGGCTGGATTTTATGCCTACTAGTTAGACAATACGTTGTGCCTTTTTTGGATTTTATACCCTTTAAATAGCAAACCTTTTTAAATTTAAGCACAGACTTTGTAGCAACTGTTGGGGTTTTAGTTATTTTCACTTCGGATGGGACGCTCTGAGGAGGTAAAGGTGCAGAAGGCGAAGTTTTTACTACATCTGCGTACGTCCTAGGAGTACTTTCTGGCAAAACCTACAAGAAAAGAGTCATGTTATTTAATTAAAATTTATTGAAACAAAATACGCAGTAACATTAATTCAGCGTATGATATTGTATCATATACTATATAGAGGGATAAATCACTTATTCTGTTGATGTTAATTATATTATCAACAAAATTTGATATCGTTAACGGATATATTAGTTATAATTAAAAATATTTAAATATCACAGCGGATGAACGATTAATAAATGGAGTAAAATGAATCAATTAAGGTACCTCTGTCCAGCGACCATCACACTTCATGGACCCAGTTGGGGAATCCACTGAAGGAAGAGATGAATTTTGCCTGGCACCTCGATCTTTCCGTGCGACTAAATCTTTCTGGTTATCCATCTTTATATTTCTGTATGATAATGAGTGAATAAATATGTAATAGTTGTGTGTATGTATGTATATATATATATATATATATATATATATATATATATATATATATATATATATATATATATATATACATGCCTGCATACCTACCCACCTACCTAAATACATGCATGCATAAATATAAATGCATGCATACAAATGCGTACATATATACATACCTAACTACCTACATAAATACATACATATATACCTACCTACATGCTTTCATACATACATACATACATACATACATACATACGTACGTACGTACGTACGTACGTACACACACACACACACACACACACACACACATACATACATACATACATACATACATACATACATACATACATCCTATTAACGAGAGCGAATTTTCATATAAAATTGTATAGGAATATATCATCGGACCATTGAATGTAGCTAAAAATAACTAATTAGTTTTCCACAAGATATTTAAAACAAATTAGTTCAAGTGTTTTCTACCTTGGTGCGACCGAATGTTTACAATTTCAGCATGACACACATCTTGTTAGTTATGTTGTTATGTATGTCACGTGACTCAAAATAATCTATAAATATAAACCCTCAAAGCTCCAAACTAAGATGCCAGCCCCCCTCACCCCAGTAACTTTATCATTCATATATTTAGTGCATGTACATGTACTATTACAAAATCTTTGATGTAATGCAAGACCTTCAAACTGTATATTGTATTTTAAGCTTGTATGTTGTGAGGTATTTTTGTATGGACAGCACTATGTCATATTCAAAGAGTTATCTCCCTTATATAAATTTTGATGTATTTTGGAGAAAAAAATTTTTAAATAAAAAAATAAAATTTAGGATTTAAGATTTTTAAAGTCAAATAGTGCGTTTTTTATTTAGATATTTTATGTGTGTCTGTTTTTCTAAGATTTTTCTTTTAAATGCTGCGGCATTATATTCTAAAAAAAATGTCTATCTGTGTTGTGTTTTTATCGTTGGTCATTTTCATTGTCCTTGTCGTGCAGTCGTTACCATTTAGACCTTTGTTAGTCTTTATTAGACTGTTTTTCCTTTTTAAGTTTGAAAAGAATAATTTAGAATAGTTTCTTGGTAAACTATTGTTTTTAACTGTTTCGAGTTATTCATATAGGGCCATGACCCTTTTTTTTGGGGGGGGGGATTTTTGTGGGGTTTTTTTTGAGTTATTTTCAGTATTAGAGAGAAAGAAGGATGAGTAGCATCATTTTCCACTCGTCTTTGCTTGTAAGACTGACATCTTTGATGTCGTAATTTGTCATACTAACAAGAAATGAGATTGAAGTTTCTACCCATTGTTCTTGCTTTCTTATATAATGTGTTAGGTTATTCATTACGTAATTAAGGGAAGGAAACTTTTGTTACATTGCTTCAAAGACTGTTTAGTAGGGTTATTTCTATTTATAGTTAAGCTTGGTTCATTTCCAAGGTGTGTATTTTGATGTGTATTTGTGAATAAAGTGTATATAATGCTTTTAAAATCTTTTAGTTATTATTCTGAAAATGTTCCTATTGCTTATTGGACATGGCATTATTACTAGATTTCGATCTAGTATTGTGTTTGGATTACCTCCTGTTTAGAAATTGCACTTTTTGGTGTAGCAGGTGCCTGGGCATCTACATTTTTGGAAAGAAGGCTCCCGTGTGAGGTCCCAGATATAATCTATTTGCAAATTGGAGAAAATGAAGTGCATATCAAAAGTCCTGCCTTAATTGTGGCAGAAAAAAAAAACGAATTGTGTTGGAGGTACCGAAACATGGGAGTTCGTTATATTTTAGTTGGATCATTACTTCCCCGGCTGTGTCCCAGAGGACTTACAGTGAGGGAGTATCATAGGAAGATACTTTATATCAATGTGGAACTTTGGAGATTCATGAGAACTGCTCCAAGTTTTTATCTTGTGATTTTTACTATGGCTACCTTGATTCTGATGGGGTCCACCTGAGTCGGAGGGGAAAGATATGGTTTATTAGAAAGTCAATATCATTTATTGTTAATCATATATATTAATTAATTGTGTAAGTTTCTTTTCTTTTGACCTATTTAATTTCTTTTTATTTGCTGTCAACATATAGTTTTATAGTTCTTTCAGGATTTTCTATTTTTAGTTTTAGTCACGTGGTTTACTACTGTTCTAAGCTTGTGAATGAATTCCATCAGCCTAGCTGTAGTCACGTGATAGTTTGTTGTTATTGTGTGTTTTGTACATTTGTATGATTTGTTTTATAATATGCTTATTTGTTTAGTATTTAATTATATATTTACTTTAGTTTTAATGATATAAATATCTTAGTTTAAGTCTTAGTTTTAGTTTTTCCTTGTAATTTTATATACATTGTGTTATGGTCACATGATTGCTGTTGAGAGCGTGTGAAATGGTTTTTATCTGTTGAGCTATAATCACGTGGTAATTTCATGGTCGCGGAATATAACCACGTGTAGTATTGATCACGTGGTTATATTCTGGTGTGTGATCTAGGTGTCGTGTGGTAGCATTATAATCCAATTATATTGTAAACCTACTAAAATTTGAGTTTAACTTTTATTCTTAATGTATAGAGTGGCTAATTTATTAGCCTGTATGAATAATTTTCTATTTTACAGTTCCTATAGGTAGTATTAGTTTCCTAACACCCATGTTTGCTTGTTTCTTGTAGCTATTATTTTAGTTAAGAAGTCTATTACATCATTGTATAATTCTTTATCTTCAGTGTTATAAGTATATAATAGTGAGTATTTTTCAAAAATATTATGTTTATTTTTAATTTTGTTTATAATTATTGCTCTTTGTGTATTAAAATTTTCACATTCTAGTATTAAGTGTATTTTGCTATCTAGTAATTTTTTGCATAAAAGGGCATTTGGGTATTTTTTTTTATAATTTTTCTTTTTTGAGCTAATTCACCTGTCCACCACACATCATCTAGGTAGTGGTACATTAAATTAGATTTTCTCAATTTTTAAATTTTTCACCAATTTTTCATTTAAGGTGTGGATTTTTTGTTTCAATTATATGTTTTAAAGGTTTGTTTTGTCTTATATTATAAATTTCTTCAGGTTTTTTAGTTGCCAAACTGTAGTTACATTCTTATAGCTTCTGATTGTTTTAATATGCCTATACATTATATTAGGTGGATTTAGAGTTTTAATAATTCTATTATTGTTATAAATTGCTTTGTTTTGTGGTAAAGATAAACCAAACCAATAGATGTAGATTCCTTGCCATGGATATTTAATAGGTAATTCTAGAGAATTTATTCAACTTAAATAATTTGTGTCTTGTTTAAGTTTTAAGATTAGGAAGATTCATACCACCTCTGGTCTTATCATTTTGCAGGGTTGTTTTGCGTAGTTTTGGAACTTTATTCCAAATAAATTGGAAAATAGAAGCTTCTATGTTTTGAATATAATGTATTCCAAAATCAATTATATTAAATTCATGCAAAATGCTGTTGAAGAGATAAGTTTTTGCTATGTGTATTTTTTCCATGAATAACAAATCTCTAGAATTCCAAATGTTTTTGTGACGTTGTATCTTATCTAATACTTGTTTCAAGTTTTGGGTTTTACATTTCCTATTTGATGCCCTTAATCAAATAAAATCAATCGTCTACTGTAATGCCACATTACTGATTTATAGCTTTGTTTGTGTTGACAATGACCTTTTCGGCCGACCATAATCAGCCATACGGAAGCTATCTTTAATACCTCATAACTCCCTTTGCGTTGTTGACGATAATTATATCACTATTGTGTCTATGTTAATTATATTAGTCTGATGCATACTACTGAAAAATCCCTAACGTTCGGTGTATTACTTAATAACATCAGAGAATATATTTCAATGAATTTTTATTTTAAAAGTCGCTCTATAATTTTCCAATTACATAGCGAATTTTCATATAAAAATGTATAAAAATATATCAAATCGGTGTTTGTATAGGAATGGTATGAGTTATTACCGATACGGAAAACTTTTGTATAAGATGTCGGTAAGCGGACGGACAGACAAATGAAGATGTATTTAACATGAAACCTACACATATTATATACTGTTGGATAGCTTGGACTCTATGCTTCATATCTATGATATTATCACCAAAATATGTGGAAACATCACAAGAAGGCAAGGGTGCAAGCCTATATCCTGAATAAATCTATCTGTAAAGTCGCGTCTGTTGGTTCTGTTCGTTCGCCCGTGAGCTCCAGAAAATCGTGTGCAGCCGCGCTGGGTAATGCAAAAGCCAAGTTAGTTTAAATCTTCAAAGACTATTCTAACAGTTCCCCACGCCCCTGACATTGAGCTAACAAACATATGTTGTTTTGCTTCCATTCAGGTATGATTTCTCTTACTAGAGACATACATACATACATACATACATACATACATACATACATACATACATACATACATACATACATACATATAGTTTTCCTTGATTTATTATAATTACTTAATAAAATAAATCAAACAAACACTAGTATAATAAATTGTTATAGTAGTGTAGTATTTGATATGTCCAATTAAGTTCATTTGTCTGTCCTTGCACCTACACATTATGATATGCCAGGACACAATGGTAAAAGAAGCGGCTGTCCTGCTAAGCCAACCACACTTTGTTCGTACAAAATGTGGTTGTTACACCTCTCCGCGACGATGACGCCGACAGGCATGGGAGAGGACCCACCCCCACCCCATTTGTTTGTTTGTTTGATTAGGATTTTTAACGTAGCTTTAACACCCACCCACCCCATACTGGAAAAGATTATGTCGAAGATACTTTCTTATTGAAACCCCATAAAAATGATAGATCAGATCATTATCAAATCTAGACAAATCAGAGTCAGAATTAGAGCATCTTGGATAGGTACTAGACAAAAAATATATGGATAAACAATGGAAGATTCGGATCAAATCGTAACATATGCCAGGAGTCAAATGGTAGAAGAAGCGCATGTCTTGTTTTAATTTTATAAAGAATGTATCTTTATAATATTTGTAAGTCGAGTACTCTTATTGCCAAATAGTTCCAGTTCATCTCTCTTATTATATCGATGAATAAACGTGCTTCCTGGAACGTCCAGAATTCAAGTACACTCATCCATTCATAATTTGTGTATTCGGCATACATATCGTTTTGAATAACAATATTTTCTATTACAGTCTCCATATTTATGTCTTCCATTCTGATTAGAATAACCACTGCAGGCAGATGCGCCATTTTTGGTAATGACCGAATCGTAATAATCTAAGCAACGCCAGCCTCGTTTTGAAAAGAGCCGTCTTCCATATTCGTTGTCATGGTATACTTTGATAATTAGTATTTGATATATCCAACTAAGTTCATTTGTCTGTCCGTGCGCCTATACGATATAATATGCTAGGTAGACAATGGTAGAAGAAGCGACAGTCCTGTTAGCCAACGACACTTTGTTCGTACAAAAAAATGTAGTTGTTACACCTCTCCGCGACAATGACGCCGACAGCCATGGGAGAGGACCCACCCCCACCCGATACTGGAGAAGTAGTCAATATGACAGTTATTTTCACTAATAAAAGATATGATATATCTCTCCAAGCGCTCTGCCCTGCTACCTGGATACAAACGTATTAAAAATATTCTGAACGGAATTGGCATCTTCTCTTTCTGGCAGTTTGAAATGAAATGGCGGTAGCTGTTTGAAACGCTTTCAAGGTCCTCTATCAAGGGCGCGACAAGGGATTAAATCTAGTTATATCTTGCACGCTTCTATCTAGTGAGACATGCTGATAAGAGACGCTTCTGGCATTGAAAACTCCATGAAAATCGCCTTGTCCAAACGTCCGTACGGTGAAGAAAACCAACACCCTTAACGCACGGTCGGGGGCTCGACAAGGCATTAAATCAAGTTTTTCCTTTTTTCTAGGGTGGCGTACTATATGTCGTCAGATTTGCCGATAATAGACGCATCTGGCATTGAAAACCCCATGAAAATCGCCCTGTCCAAACGTCCGTACGGTGAGGAAAACAAACACACCGTTAGCGCAATTTCGGTTACGTTGTGAAAATATTTATAACGGTCATTCTAGTATGAGGTAAAATACATTCATAAATACATACATAACTACATATATACATACATACAAAATTATTTTATTATAGTTCTCCTTGAATTATTATAAATACTTAAGAAAATTAATCAACGAACACTAGTTTACTAACTTTGAAGAAATAATTTATATCGGCATTAGATTATCGGTTAAAGTAATCCATACATACAGACAGATACAAACATGCACATTAAATATTATTCCAGAAAGTTGGACTGTTTTATTTGTGTAATACATGTGTAATTTCTCATTGTCTAAGTAATTTCGCCTTATTCGGATATTTAGGATGGATGGACTTTGTTATATTTGGAACACATACAAAGGGCGACAAATCTTACCAAAAATTTGACTCGGTTATCTTTGACAGAAGCTTGGACTTGACTAATGCAGTTTCTGACTGGAAAAAAAAAATTCCAAATTTATCACCAAAAATTTGACTCGGTTATCTTTGACAGAAGCTTGGACTTGACTAATGCAGTTTCTGACTGGGAAAAAAATAATTCCAAATTTATCACCAGTTTCTCAAGTAAAGTAATCCATTGATATATACATACAGACAGACACACATGCACACTAAATATTATTTCATTTAAGTTGGCATTTTTCTTCAGTTATTTAAGATGGTTGGACTTGTTATATTTGGGACACATACAAAGGAGAGAAATCATATAAAAAATGTGACTGTTATCTTAGACAGAAATTTTTTATTTACCAAAACAGTTTCTGCCTTGAAAAGAAAAAAAATTAGCCCAACTTTATCACCAGTTTCTATTACCAATTTTTAACACTGATAGTACAAAATTAATTCCAACATAAATACATACATATTTATAATATTAGTTTTCCTTCATTTATTATAATTTTTTTAAAAAGTTAGTCAAAAGAACAATTGCATAATAACTTTAAGGAACGAATTTTGCATCGGCATTTCATAAGATTATCAATTAAGGTAATCCATGGTTATATACATACAGGCAGACACACACATGCACACTAAATATTATTTCAGAAAGTTGGACTGTTTCATTGGTGTAATACATTGGGAATTTCTCATTTTCTAAGGAATTTCGCCTTATTCCGTTATTTAAGATGGTTGGATATTGTTACAGTTGGGACACATACAAAGGGAGACTAATATTACAAAAAAGTTGTACTTTGTCATCTTTGACAGAGTTTACGAAAGCAGTTTTTGCCTGAAAACATCCCCCACCTTTATCACAAGTTTCTATCTCGAATTTCTTACATTGATTGACAAAAATATTTCCAACATACATGCATAGTTATAATATTATAGTTGTCCTTTATTTATTAAAATTATGTAATAAAATTTCTTAAAAGAATAAAAGCACATTAAATTTAACCAATCTGCATCGGTATTTCATACGATTACGAATTAAAGTAATCCATGGATATACAAACACAGACACACACGCACTAAATATTATTTCAGAAAGTGTGCCTGTTTTCTTTATGAATATATTTGGAATTTTCTAACAAATTTCAAGTTTTTCTGTTATCAATTTATTATATCCCATTATCAATCTATCGAATTTCAATAAAATTTTCTTATTTTGCCACATACTTTATTAAAGATACTTTGAATTTTTTGGTACAATAGTCCAAAAAATGTATTCAACTCTTTCGTTGACTTTTTGAAGATTTCTGTTAGTGTCACTTTTAATCTCATTTGCTCTGGTGTTATTGCTTTATCTGGGATAAGTTGTTTCATTTTTGTATGGTCAACATGATGCTCAAAAATGTCAGAATCAACTGTGGTTAACCTACATTCTGGGTCACTAGATGAAGCAGGCATGTCTTCCCCAATGGACAACATTTCATCAACTTCTAAAATTTCTCCATCAGAAAAGTCAGAGTTGTCAGAATCAGAACCTGTTTCATAATCACAGTCAAAGTTGAGGTTCTCTAATAAAGAAACAGAATGTCTACAGCACTTTAAACTTGAATGAAACTGTACAAAACTTGTATTGTAAAATTCATATATGCATGATCTTTGTGGAATAACAGAGTTGGAATTGAAACTGATAATCCTTAGTCCCTTTTTATTTCTAGTTCTACCCATTGCCACACCTAAATGGCCTGGTGCAAAAATATTTGATGCATCAACTTCAACTCTATCTAAAGTCAATCCTTGTGCCTTATGAATGGTAATGCTGAAAGCCAAAATGAGTGGAATTTGCTTCCTTGTGGCTACAATCTTTTTATCAATGCTACTGTAAACAGTAAAAGTTTCCCTTCCTAACTGAACTAAATTATTTTCAAAATCAACTGTCACAAAGTCTTCCTTCATTGCCACAACCTTTCCCTGTAAACCATTTACTAGTGCTGAGCTTATGTTTTTGACCAGCATAACTGGACAGCCAATTTTCAAGTGTAACAATTTTGGAACACACATCTTATTGCACCATTTATTGTCTTCCTCATCAATCGACTGATAACATTTTGATACACCATCCATTTCCATAAGTTTGCATGCATTGTATATATCACAATCAAAGTTCCGTCCACAAAGTCTTATTGGGTCATCTCCAGGGGGGAGAGGTCTCTGCAGCCTCAAGATCAAGTTCTTGGTATCTTCAGGGATTTCTCCCTTTGAAACATCATTAATAGCCTTTATGAAATCTAATTCATCTTGTCTTATGACCTCATCAAGGACAATTTTATGCCCAATGAAAAAAGTCTCCACTTGCAATAACTTGTATACCTCCAAAATACAAATCTTTGTTTTATCATTCTACATACATATTCAATTTGTTCAAAATGTTTCAGTGAAAGCATAGAAATTTCATCAATTATCAGACAGTCTGCTTTCAAAATATTTTGTTTATAGGAATCAAAATGTTCATCAGTGAGAAGATTTCGACATAGTTCATCACTGTCATATCTACCATCACCAATCCCAGACCAGGAATGCACTGTGCATCCCTTCACATTCAATGCTGCGATGCCTGTTGTGCCAGTTACACTGACATTTTTACCTGCTCCTGACAATTTCTTTTGTATTTCCTTAACCACAAAACTTTTGCCTGTCCCACTTTGGCCTAATAAAATTATATTGTGACCCTCAACAGCTTTTTCAACAGCAAATAATTGTGCTTTATTTATTTTACACTGATTATTATTCAAGGTACTGAGAAATGTTTACAACACAAGCAATAGCATATATAACAAGTCAGCTGAAATTCAGGTAATAACTTAACTATTAATTAAATAAATCTATATTTTTTAAATTGTATTGTTTACAACTATTTTCCCGTAAAATGTCAATAGTCTTGAGCACATGTAACGATTGGAATAGCGTAATGACTTGACAGAAAATACCGTGGATATTCCGATTACATATTTGCCGGGTTAAGCCGAGATGTAGCGATTGAAAGCGAAATTTGAAAAGGCTCTTTCAACAAAAGAACCAATCGCTGAAGATATCGCGATCAAATCGCATTCACTCCGAAGTGTACCGGAAGTTGATCTAATAAGATTGTATAAACTAAGTGGAATACACGAAGCAACGGATAAACTTTTCGCAAAATCGACCCTTCAGAATCAGTACGATTACATAAATGGTAATGGATGAAATATTTGGAGTGTCTTTTTTACAGTGGTGTACATTATGTGTGATTAAATGCACAGATAGATTCAGAAAATTAAATCGGAATCATCGAGGGGTCAGATTGTGAAGGGCGAGAGTTAGGTACCTTGTGTTATATGGTGAGTGTATACATGAATTTACTCAGAATCAAGTGCCTGTGTATAATTAACATAGACACAATAGTGATATAATTATCGTCAACAACGCATAGGGAGTTATGAGGTATGAAAGATAGCTTCCGTATGGCTGTTTATGGTCGGCCGAAAAGGCCATTGTCAGCACAAACAAAGCTGTAAATCAGTACTGTGGCATTTAGATTAATTTGAGTCACGTTATCATCATGAAATTGAAGGCTTAGACTCGCACCAAGCTGGAAAAAACTTGAACTATTACCGAATTTGTTTTAAATATATTGTGGAAAACAAATTCGGTATTTTTAGCTACATTTAATGGTCCGATGATATATTCCTATACATTTTTATATGAAAAATTCGATATGTAATTATCCGCTCTCGTTAATAGGAAATATGTCTGTATGCGTATATGTATATATGTAGGTATGCGTACATACACGTAAATAAAAGCATCAACTGTCCTTTTAAAAAAGTCTATAGCGCCCAGTATTTTTTGTTGTTGTAAGTTTCAGTTTCAAGATTTTGCATTATCGGTAAAAACCGGCATGTACCTTTTAAAGTAACCTATGAGGATTAAAAAGAAAAAATTCCCCCACAATTTTGGTAAGTTATTTTCTGCTAAATCAACAAAACAAAGCCCTTTTAAAAATATTTGTAATCATACATGTACATGCACTAATATTGGCCTAAATATACGAATGGTAAGACTTATTTATCAATACGGATAGCTAATAATAATAATAATAATAATAATAATAATAATAATAATAATAACTATAGTACTATAAAATTCTTATATATTTGATACATATTGAACTGTGATCATTCTAATTGCGACTTTTCGTAAAATAATTTAATACAATTGATCATCTGATCTTACTACTACAAATAGTAATAATATTAATATTAATAGGAAAAAGACGAAGAAAGAAAGAAATAAAGAAAGAAAAATGAAATAAGGAAATTACATATTATATTAGAATAAATATTAAATGTAGTAAAATTTTAAATAATAATATAACTTACCGATCTGATGCTGGAAAATGTCTTGATCGCAAAGAATAGTGGAATTTGTCTGCAGAAAAAATTTCACAGTTGTGTCTTTTGTGGTCAATTAAATGTCAATAGTTTATCTCGATCACAAAACAATTGTGGAAATTTCTTCTGGTATGTCAACAATGTCACAATAATAGAAAATGTCGCCAAAGATCGCTTTGAAATAGAGTTTTTCAAGTATGATCCGGAAGAATATACGATTGAAAAGGGGAAAGAGTTACTAGCTACATCGGTATTTATAACTGTAATTATAATTCACTGTCGAATCAATGAACCGCTGCACGGCTATTGGACGATTGTAGCCCCGACTCCTTATAGATTGATAGCATTTAGTTTCACTAGTCCACCGCTTGATATAAATACAGCTAATTATTTTCCTCATAACATAAACTGCTACACCTGTAACACCCCTGAAGATCTCCACCATATCTTCAACGAGTGTAGCAAAACCAAAAAGGAAAGGGACAAACTCAGATCAAAACAACAAAATATAAAAGCCCCTTATACATACCCAGAAATTATACAAAAAACAAACCCCAACATAGTAGAAACACACAAAAATATGTTAGAATTCCTTAAAAACATAGAGAAAATAGGAAAGATCTAAAGCTACATTACTAAACAAACGAACTAACCCTGAAAACTAGACAGTGTAGGCCCACCACAAATTAAGTAAAATATATGGTACTGGGTGCGACAATGGACAATCCCTGACGTGTCGCTTAACGGCCCCTTGAACTAGGCAGGGACCCATCTGTTATCACTCAGTCACCAAAAACCTCATACCTGACCCCATAAGTAGAGAAAAAACTAAGTATATTAAATCCAAACCGTACTGGGCGGGACTGGGTGCGACAATGGACAACCCTGACGTGTCGCTTAACGGCCCCTTGAACTAGGCAGGGACCCATCTGTTATCACTCAGTCATCAAAAAAACCTCATACCTGACCCCATAAATAGAGAAAAAACTAAGTATATCAAATTCAAACCGTACTGGGCGGGACTGGGTGCGACAAAGGACAACCCTGACGTGTCGCTTAACGGCCCCTTGAACTAGGCAGGGATCCATCTGTTATCACTCAGTCCCCAAACCTCATACCTGACCCCATAAATAGAGAAATAACTAATCATATCAAATTAAAACCACTGGGTGCGACAATGGACAACCCTGACGTGTCGCTTAACGGCCCCTTGAACTAGGCAGGGACCCAACTGTCATAACTCAGTCACCAAAACCAAACCTTATATCTAAACCCCATAAATAGAGGATTAATTACTTATATTAGATAAAATAAAAACCGCACAAATAGGGACTCATCATCAGGGAAAAATAAATATCCTAAAACAAATAAGGTCATAAATAAACACCACATAAATAACATCGCAATAGTAGGGTGACATAAGCTCAAGGGAAAAATAAAAGCACAGTAAATAAGCAAGGACATATGAACACCAATAATCACTCCACCTCTTCTACTCACTACTATCTCTACAAACTCACTCTCTATACGAAATACAACCGAGTGTACAGTGTTAAAAAACAACCACTATTAATAACCAGAAAACTTAAGTAGAACCAAACGGTGCACTGAGACCGGTGGACCATAACTAGTTAGCAATTAAGATAGAAAACCCAAAACTAGCTCATATAAGGTAGTCTCAAAAGTCCAAAGACTATCAGGCCCAGCGACACAAGGTTGCAAACCAAAAATATAAGATAGAAATTACTAGGACCTCAAAAATTAGCTCATATAAGGTAGTCAAAAATCCAAGACTATCAGGCCCAGCGGCACAAGGCTGCAAGTATAACCAAACAACTAAGATAATAAGGCTTAATTAGAACCTCAAATAGTGTATATAAGGTGATCAAAAACCAAGATCATCAGACACAGCAACACAATGTTGCACAAAAAACAATAGGAAAACAACAATAAATAAACGCACACTGAGCACCACACACAAAAAACACTGTATCACAAACGTTGTACACCCCAAGAACAGCACAGGGTATCAAAATAGGGATAGGTCCCCATAACAAAAGTCGCCCTTGCCAGGCACTTTCAACTCGCCCGCTACCACTGCAGCAGCAACTACACGTGCTTAGCACGTCCAGAAATAACCAAATACCACCGGATGAATCAATATGAGTGTGTGCTGGAACTATTCCCACTCATTTGGCATGAGGCCCTACAATCACACAGCATTAGCTCAATAGCTAATCAGATGTGACGGCCAAATTAAATAAGTGTTCCACTATGAACACATAAACGCCTGCAGGGCGGTGGCTCATTCCCACCCTCAGGATAAATTAAATAACCGTCCATTGACGGATAAAACAGTGACAAGAGCCTTCGGGACGAATCACTTAAAACTCATCTTATTGATTGATTGATACACATAGAAATACACCACTTTGAATTAAGACAAAGAAAGCCTGAAATTAGATAACTGACATTAGAATGACTACTATAAACCCTTTGAAGATATACTACAAAGATTTTCTCTAACATTTGATGTTGGGAGCCTGTTTTGATTATATAAGATATTACTCAATTTATATAGAATACAAAGAAAGCGAATGAACATTTTCTTTTCTTTCTATCATAATCCCTAGTGCTATGGCACTTAAAATTCTTTCAAATTTATAAAAAAAAAAAAAAAATTTCATAAGGGCTAAGACCCTATAAGTAACTATAAAAAATATAATAGTTTACTTTAAACTATATCATAATTTCTTTTCAGGATTTTTCCTATAGGACTTTATTTTTACGACCGCTATGACTATGACTATCCAAATGACTAAAGGTAAATTACATCACAACTAGACATTTTTATCTATAAATGCCACAGCATTCAAAGGAATTATTAGATAACAAAAACACATCAATTATTTAAATAAAGTACACCTTTTTGGAATTAAATCGGGTAATATTATAATAAATTTTCAAAATTACACAAAGTTAATTAAGGAATACAACTTACAGAATTTGGAATAGTTAATGCTGTCCATACAAAATATTTTACAAACATACAGAATAAAAATACAACCTTGCATACATAATGGACAAAAATGACTCTAGCAAAGTCAACTGGGAAATACTTCTATTATAATAACAATATATATAGTCAAAAAGGAGTGGAAATTGGCCCTGGAATTTTTATAATTCTAAGGGAAAAGAGTACAATCCTAAGTTTAAGGAACAAGACTGTAAAGAAATCTTTATGCTCTATAGCACTAATAGAGAAATCGAGAGTATTATCGTTCGAAATTCCTTTTTGGGTAATTTAACTTTAGCAATTTGATAAACAAAGCAAAGATCAACCGTCACCTAAATTTAATTAATTAATAAAATAAAAAACACATGAAAATATACACTATACTGCATACATGGGTGGACAGGGTTCCATTGCACTATTGTAAATACATTTTCAAAATGACGGTGTTCCTCTTCCGACTCAAACCAGCTGTATGTGCTGGGGAGAGACACGAGGATCAACACACCCCCCCCTCCCCGGGAAAAAAAATCACAAACCTTTGATTCTGATACTTACTAAGAAATTCAGCTAAGAAATGGCTCAGTTATTGATCTTGGGACACAGTATCATTGCCCATTTATTGCGATTTTGCTTAGAGAATGACAAAAAGTACCCAAAGAATATAGCGGGTGTACAAACTGTATATACATAGTTCTCACTGGTATGTGTCGACACCCTAGATCCGATTAGTAAAGCTAGGTATATGGACAAAATAAGACTGATTGACAACAAAGATCCATACGAAATTCCGAAAGCAGAATGGTCAACTGATGTAAACAAATGCCCCGACATTCAATATCCGGATATTGTTAACTATCTTGTCAACACGCAAAGTGCTTATACTTTAAGTGACATGAAAGCGTACAAATCACTGGAGTCCTATAATTATTTTGTATCTGGATGGGTGAAGGAGATGAGCAACTTGACCATAAATTCGAAGTGTTTGGTGTCTGGAAAAGTGAGACACTCGCAAAGGATGAATGATACCCCGCTACACTGTTGGTTGATTGCAGAAATTGATGGAACTGTTTTATGTGCACACTGTAATTGTATGGCTGGTCTAGCAGAGAGCTGTAGCCATGTAGGTGCATTACTTTTTGCTGTTGAGGCAGCAGTTAAGCTGCGGAAATCACAAACAGTGACACAAGAGAAGGCTTATGGGCTACCTTCGACTATTCAGAAAGTTGAAGGAAAACCTGTGGAAGAGATAGACTTTACTTCTGCAAAATCTAAGAAGAAACGTTTAGATGCCTCAATCAGTAATACGCCATTAAATGTAAAGGCTGTAAAAAATGCTCCTGATATTCCACCTCCAAGTGGTAATGAATTGGCAGACTTTTTTGAAGGCTTGCACTGTTCTGGGACAAACCCTGCATTACTTTCACTTGTCCCTGGTTATTCACACCACTATGGACCCAAATCATTGGACAAGAAGTTTCCTTTGGTGTTGTCAGAATTACGTGATGAGAATTTTGTGACAGCAGACAAGGATCATTTGTTAGAACATTGCAGAGAAAGTCTTCAAAACAATAACTCTTAATGATGAAGAAGTGAGAAATGTTGAATTAGAAACGAGAAACCAGGCCAATAGCAGAGAATGGCACCGATTTAGAATTGGACGGATAACAGCTTCTTGCATAAAAGCTGTTTGTTATGCTTCAAATGAAAAGCAACCCCAAAGTTTAATTAAGACAATTTGCTACCCAGACACGGTCAAATTAAATACAAAAGCAACCAGATTTGGATATGATCATGAAAAAGAAGCACGGAAACAATATATAGACATGATGAGGAAAGAACATGAAAATTTCTTTGTTAAAGAAAATGGACATGTTTTAAACAAAAAGTATCCTCATCTTGGTGCATCACCTGATGGGTTAGGTTCTTGTAACTGTTGCGGGGATGTATGCATTGAAATCAAGTGCCCTTTCTGCAAAAAAGATTCAAAAATTGATGATTCATTTGAATGTTTGGAAACTTTTGGAGGACAATTAAGACTAAAAAGGAAGCACCAGTATTATTACCAAGTACAGTGTCATCTGTTAGTATATGAAAATGAGTTTTGTGACTTTATTGTATGCACAGAAAAAGATTTTCACTGTGAAAGAATTCCAGTTGACAATGAATTTTGTCAAAACATGTTGATGCAATCGAAACAGTTTTTTGAAAGTGCAATTCTGCCAGAACTGATTGGAAAACTTTATTCAAGACCGACTATTAGTGATAAAACTGTTGTTCCTGTTGACTCCAACACCTTATCATGTGCTTCAAATTCTTCGGTTGGGGACATCGCTTGTGCATGTGGAACAACTGATCAAAATATTTGATTTGCATATGTCAAACCCTTCACAATCCTGATAAGGATGATGTTATTGGATGTGATGATGAGAACTGTCCATATATGTGGTTTCCTTTTTAAATGTCTGAAAATCAAAAGAGTTCCTAAAGGTGCATGGATATGTCCATCTTGCAGAAGAAAAAAAAATAAGTTTTGTTTATTTCTACTTGCATTTTGTTTTAATTATTTCTATCAACTGACCTGTGAAAAGCTTATTTATAACCAACCTATACTCGACAATAATAGTATTTCAAGGTTAAAACATACAGTCATATTACCAAATGTACTTGGTGTAGTCTTTGTTTGACTTGAACTGTGGTGCTACTGAAGGGTAAACATTTCTTGAAATGTCCCATTCTACAATCGTTATATACAGAGTGAGATTGTTACAGAAAGCAAACAAACTAAAAATAAGTGCATATTTTAATCAAATGGAACAAAAGACTCACATAAATTGGTTAATGCACAACAAACACAAACAATTTCATTAATCAATGGATCTTGTCCTTCACTGGAAAGCAAAAAATCAATTGGCAAAGTGTCTTGTAGAATTGTGTATTTGTTAATCACAAGTCCTATAACCCTTTCAACATGAATTCGCACATGAGTAATTTTTTCTAGTAGACTCAACCTCTAATGGAGACAGCTGTTTTTTGCCCTTGGTAAAAGATGGAATTTTTATCTCTGCACACATAAGTCCTACACTTTCGGCAATGTCAAATCCTCTGTCAGCAAGAATTAAATCACCTGGCAAAAGTTTATTTAAAATTCCAAAATTTTCAGTGATTTTTTTGTCACTCAATCGTCCACCCCATGCTTTTGACAAAAATGAAACTGTGCCTTGTGGTGCAACTCCGATTAAAAATTTCACTGTATCATTGTGTTT
Organism: Unio pictorum; assembly: GCA_030141615.1. Classification (NCBI taxonomy): domain Eukaryota; kingdom Metazoa; phylum Mollusca; class Bivalvia; order Unionida; family Unionidae; genus Unio; species Unio pictorum. The sequence goes on along the minus strand of JARLTB010000094.1, from coordinate 6,312,019 downwards.
ATAATTAGACCAGATTTCTGCTCTGGCTAAAAGGTTAGATGGCCTTTCAATGAAAATTTAAAAGCAATCAATAATGATGGCAACTTTAAGTCCACAATGTTTTCGAAATTCCATGGGCATAGTCATGCACAGTTGCTCTCTATCTGGCCACAATATAAACCCCTTCATTGTTTCATTCATGACATGTATAACATTGACAAAACGTTCTGGAGACAGTTGCCTTTGAAACATTAAATCTGTATGCCATGTCCTGAACAGACAAATTTAGTCTTAAGCGCATTAGAACAAGAATATACTTTTCAAACTTGGACAAATGGCTTCGGCTACTCTCCGCAATAAATGGTTCCAATAATTGAAACACTTTCATTAGTGTTATAAATCCAGGAAGATCTGTAAGGTACCTCACCTTTTCCTCTTTGCCCTCAAATGACTCGGGTGAATATTTAAAATCATTTAATTTTGTCTTTAGTTCTATATTTTCTGTTGTTAATCTTTGCAATTCAGTCCTAATGTTTTCCACTGTTACTTCAGGTTGCCCCTCGTCTTTTCTTGTAACAGCAGCATCAATCGGATGATCAAGCAATACTTTAGGATTCTCAAGTTTTCATAGTAATCTGAAGGGGTACCATTGTGACTCATTGTTTTCATCTTGCATATTTTGATCGCTGAAGAGATTATGCAGATCAAGTAGGGCTTCAGCAATAACATGCGCCTTCTTTTTAATGGCTCTTTGTTGCGTCCTGTTGTACTTGAAAAAATACCACAAAATATATATTCAATGAAGGGGATATATGGTGATTGGGTACATACCTGGAAATACTGAAATAAACATGCAATCTTTTAAGTGAGTAAAGAGCGATTTGGTTGCTGTTCTTCTCATGAAAGTTTTTTCAATTGGACGTTAATGTATGTATGGTACTCTTTGCTGTACAGTACAGTCATGACCTGTGATGTTAAGATGCTGGAGAAAGGATCTTACTAAAATAAAGACAAAAACTTCACAAATAATGTACATGTTTAGACTTCAACGTCTGTTTCATACGAGACAGAAAAACATTGAGGTACATGTACATTTAGTGTTATTGCTTTGTACATGTAGGCTAGCTACACAAACATTTACATATATCTTAAGAGTGAATCTTGTCAAAAATAACCTTTTCATTGAATCTGTGCAATCTTCTGTTGTTGCTTTCTTTGGATTTTATTGTTTTAATAGTAGAGAAGAAGACCAGTCTGGATGAGAAACGTCATACAAGGCAGAGGGTTTCCCTGCAAATTAAATCATGTGCTCCTAAATATCATTGGGAATAAGGTGTTATGAAGAGAAAATAAATGCCATAGTTAATAAAATAAAACAATACAATACATTTCAACGATCAGCCGTCCTGGTTGTCATTGAAAGAACAAGGCGCTTCCACGTTTAGCTACACGTACAGTATGCAAACCAAGCCCGTACCCCGACCCCCCCCTTTTTTTTTTCATTTTCCACGAGAACAAACTCTTTGTTAATGCAATAACACAAGTTGTAATAAGTAAATTCTCTTACCCGTAACATAATGATCAGAACAGACTTTTGAATACTGCGACGGTGTCCAGTCTTTCCTGCCGATCCTTGAAATCCATTCCACACCTCGCTTCGTGGATAATGTTTTTGTCTGTTCTCCCTGGTTTACAATAACCTTTGAGATTGCGTGGTATGATCTTTTAACTTGTACTTTGTCTGCTCTATTGTGACATCCAAATATTACACACGTATTAACCATTTGTATTGTGATTGTACGGCTTCAGGCGATTTAAATATTCAGAATGACAACACAGGTATAAACATCGATAAGCTTGACCTACAAGATGGTGGATAACCTAATGACCTTTGTTTGCTGACGTCTTGTGAAATCTATCTATAGAGGATTTAGTGGTGGTACCACGGAAACTATTTTGAGATTTTTTGCGCAGACCACTATCTACGAAGCTCAAATATGTTTATCTGCAAATTGGAGTAAATGACTTAAGGTGAAAGCCAACTACATTTTACTTTGGGTAGGAGACAAAGGTAGAGACAATTTCAATGCATGGACTCTGACAGAAGAAGATAAAAAGGACCCAACAATTATCTTTACAAAATTCAAACATTATGTGCAACTAAAATTAAATCCAGTCTTTGCAAGATTCAAGTTCAATAACGAAATTCAAGGCTCCAAGACAATAGATCAATATGTGACTTCGTTGAAACTATTGGCTAAGGACTGTCTCTTCAAAGACGAAGACGACATGATTCGAGATAGAATTGTTTTCGGGTATCATCATCAAGGATACGAGAAAAACTTACCAACGAAGGCGAAAAGTTGACCTTGTAAAGGGCTATCAATATCAGTCAAAGCCATGAATATGCCCAGGAGCAACTCCAGACCATGTCTGCATCAGCCAGACCAAAAGTGCATGCGACAATTCAACGACAGGCCAAGACAAAAGAATTGCAGCCGAAGAAGAAATGGACCACGTCTTCCAGACGGAGCGTGAACGTAACCTGTGGACACTGCGGATACAAGTCACATTCAAGCCAGGATAAGTGCCCCGCAAAATAAAAGACTTGCAATAAGTGTCATAAACCCAATCACTTTGAAAAAGTATGTAGATCAAAAACAGTCAGTGTGATTAACAATGAACATCAAAACGAGGATTTGTATATTGACAGTGTAAAAGGGATATAATTGCCAATGGCCAGGCGTATGCAGCGATAGAGGTAGGACCACATTTAGTTTCTATTGATTTTAAATGGGATACTGGCTCTCAAGTTAACATCATACCCTCGCATATATTCAAAAAGCTAGGCATACAGCATCCCCTACAACCTACATCAAATACATTCTCCGCATATGACGGCAAATTATTGAGTACAATGGGTACAGTCAATCTCACGAAAGCACCACCTATACTTGGTTTACAATCTTGTATTGAGTTAGGCTTAGTTAAATTGACATACTCTGTTTAGACACAGATGTCAAATTTACAATGTAACAAGAGTACGCCCCTCACTAAGGCAGTTGTACTCGAGGAATATACCGAAGTCTTCAACGGCATAGGTCTTTTCCCAGGGGAATGTACCATACACATCGACCCCAAGGCAACACATGTAGTGCACCCTCCGCGGCGAGTACCTGTCGCACTTCGAGACAGACTCAAAACTGAACTCGATCGCATGGAAAATGAAAATATTATTGCCCAGGTTACATCACCTACAGCATGGGTGAATTCTATGGTTGTCGTATAAAAGCAGTCGGGTAAACTAAGGGTATGCCTCGACCCACAAGATCTTAATAGAGCAATTTTGCGTCCCCATTACCCTATGCGCGCATTAGACGATATCCTACCCCAATTATCAGGTGCAAAATATTTCACCAAATTGGATGCACGGTCAGGATATTGGGCAATAAAACTGTCAACGGACTCTTCATACCTTACAACTTTCAACACCCCATACGGTTGTTACCGTTTCTTGCGTCTCCCATTTGGTTCGAAATCATCTCAAGATGAATTCCAAAGGCAGATCGATGAGAGTTTTGAAGGTTTAAATGGTATCGTTTCGATTTGCGACGATATACTAGTTTTCGGACGCACACGCGACGAACATGATACAAATTTGAGAAATGTTCTCAAACGTTCCCTTGAAAAAGGAATCCGGCTAAATGAGGAAAAACTAGAAGTAGGTGTCACAGAAGTACAGTACTTCGGGCAAATTCTGTCAGCAGAAGGTCTCAAACCAGACTACAACGCATGCTTTTGCAACTGCAGCGTTATGACATAGAGGTAAAACATTACGAAGGTAAGAACATACCCGTAGCAGACACACTCTCTCGTAAGTTCTTATCTGATACACACCCCACCCTATCTGAAGGTATAGATATGCATGTGCATATGGTGTTATCAGCATTACCTGTATCGGATCGTAAGAAAGAAGAAATTAAATCTCTCACTGAACAAGACCCCCAGCTGGTCATACTGAAACAGGTCATAATTGAAGGCTGACCTGAAAAGAGGTCAAGCTGTCAATCAGAAATTATTGACTATTGGAATTATTGAGATACGCTTTCTGTTGTTGATGGGTTAATCTTGAAAGGTCAAAAAATAGTCATACCACAAGCCTTCAGGCAGAAAATGTTAGAAACTGTACATTCAGGACATTTAGGTATTGAGAAGTGTCTGAAAAGAGCTAGAGATGTTTTGTTTTGGCCAAGAATCTCAGTTGACATTTCCGATTTAGTGTCAAAATGCTCTATCTGCTTGGAGCGCAGAAGTTCTAACCAAAAGGAACTTCTCATTCCCCATGACGTCCCTGAATATCCATGGCAAAAAGTCGCCACAGACCTATTTACATGGGATAATAAAGAGCACATTGTTGTAGTAGATTATTTCAGTCGCTGCTTTGAAGTTAAGGCACTAGCAAGCTCAAAAAGTTGCACTGTTAACAATCACATGAAAAGTATATTCGCGCGCTTCGGAATACCAGAAGTCGTTGTCAGCGACAATCAAACATGCTATTCTTCCCGAGAGTTCGCAAACTTCGCGAAAGAATGAGACTTTCAACATGTTACATCGAGTCCCACATACCCTCAGTCGAACGGCCTAGCGGAGAAAACAGTTCAAACTGTAAAGAAAATTCTCTCAAAAGCAAAAGCCGATGGCAGAAAACCGCTTATAGGCATATTAGAGTATCGAGCCACTGTGCTTGATATCGGGTTCTCACCAGCACAATTGTTGATGGGTAGACAACTTAGATCTATTCTCCCATCAACCCGCGAGAAATTAATGCCCAAAATATCCAACACCGCTGAGGTCAAAAAGAAAATTACGCTTCGCAAGAATAAAACAAAGAATTGTTATGATAAAAATGCAAAACCACTAAAACACTTAAGGAAGGGGAATCTGTTAGAGTTCAATTCAAAGGGGGGGGGGGTGTTGGTCCTCGGTACTCTCCCCAGCACAAAGCTGGTTTGAGTTGATTGAGGATCACCGTCGGTTAGCCAAAGTATGTAAAATATTGTGTATTGTTATCCCTGTCCACCCGTGAGTGCAAGAGATAGTGTATATTTCTGTGTTTTTTATTTTAAATTATTCCATATAATGAATTTGGATGACGGTTAATCTTTGTTTTGTTCGTCAAATATATCGAGGTTTTATTTATCCACTAAGGAATTCAGGCTGATAATACTCTCTATCACAAGCCAGAGCTAACTTGTGACATATATTCCCTACTATAGCTGTAGAGAATACTGATTTCTTTACAATCTGATTCCTGAACTTAGGATCGTACTCTCGTTCCATAGAACTATTAAGTTCCAGGGCCAATTTCCTTTCCTTTCATAATACATATTATATTAAGTATTACCCAGTTGACTTTGCCAAAGTCATTTGTCCATTGTGGGTGTATTTTGTATTTTTATTATGTTTGTTGTACAGTGTAGTTGTATGGACGGCACTATCTAAGTCATTTCATTGAGTTATGGGACTATGTTAAAAAAACAGTTGTGAGTTGTGAAATTTTGAAAATTGTTTTGTAGTTTTAAAAAAAATCGAAAACTTTAACAATCTAATGGTGCACTTTATTTAAATAGTTTATGTATTGATATTATCTAACAATTTGGTTTATATGCTGTGGCATTTCCAAAATATTTGTGTCTGGTAGCGTTGTGTTTTAACGTTGTTGAATCGGCTGTCCATTTCCATTGCAGTTGTTTCCCTTCAATCCAATTAGTCTAAATTATACTGATTTTTTTTTTTTTTGAATTCCTAGAATTATTGTAAGTCCAATATTCCAAAGAATTCCTTTAGTTATTGTTTATATTGCTATAATAGCACAAATCAAGGTAGGATAACAGGCAAGTAAAGTAAATTAAGTCATAGATGCAGGTATATTGAGGCAAATTGAAACCTACATCCTATAAGTAATGATCTAAAAAAGTATAAATTTGGTTGTTGAGATAAATCTGTAATCTGTGGGAAGAAATCAATCACGTGATTTGGTTTTGGTTTTAGATTCGTATTTGTAACTCAGAATGTGTTAATGATGTCATCTAAAGGTCAGATTTGGTTTTGGTTTTAGATTCGTATTTGTAACTCAGAATGTGTTAATGATGTCATCGAAAGGTCAGATTTGGTTTTGGTTTTAGATTCGTATTTGTAACTCAGAACGTGTTAATGATGTCATTTAAAGGTTAGATTTGGTTTTGGTTTTAGATTCGTATTTGTAACTCAGTACGTGTTAATGATGTCATCTAAAGGTCAGATTTGGTTTTGGTTTTAGATTCGTATTTGTAACTCAGAACGTGTTAATGATGTCATCTAAAGGTCAGATTTGGTTTTGGTTTTAGATTCGTATTTGCTTTTCAGGCCAACATATAGATTTTTGCCAAGCTGTAAATCTCCTACAACGTGGAGAGATAATTGCACAATGAAAACACGCACCACAACTGGAGTCATACAACTAGCCGTTTAGCTTTCCAGAATGTTACTCGATCCCATTACGCAACCATCCCTCTTAATAAATCAGTATTAGGGGTTAATTCGGTAATTTTAAAATTGAAATATTTAGATTTTGTTTAGTAATACCTATTATTAATGTCATAAGTTAATCTTAATTGTGGAGTTAGAATAGAAAGAAGAAAGAATAGAAGAAAGAAATTCCTTGCTGCATGCGTTGAAATCGGTTATAAAATTAATTTCTGATGTATGGGAAGGGTTGGAATTCTTTAAAGCGAGTACAGAATTTCACAATGACCTCACATCCTACAACTGGTGTCGTACAACTAGCCATTTGGCTATCCAGTGCATTATGCAATCCCATTATTTAATCCCACTCACCTCTAAAACCCTTCAAATAAAGTATATGTTTAACTAAATATAAAATTCATGTTACATATTCCATAAAATTTTATTTCTTTTTGCGATTATTTCAATAATATAATTAGTCACTTCCTGATAAAGTTTTTTATCATCTATATTATTAGTATACAGTAGAATGTTTTCCTCAAATACTCCATTTTGAATTCTTATCTTGTTTATAAGTTGTTCTCTTTCAAATTTAAAGATATTACATTGTAGTATTAAATGGAATTTACTGTCTTTAAAGTTTTTGCATAGAGTACAGTTTGGTATTTTAGGAATAAGTTTCCTTTTGAAAGCCAATTCACCTGTCCACCAAATGTCATGTAAGTAATTGAACATTGTATTATATTTGTAGAAAATTTTTATTTGAGACCAATTTCTCCAAATTTTTTTGCCAATTCATGAAAGGTAATTTTTTTCAACCTTATGTTTAGGTAAGTTAATTTGTCTGAGTATTTCATATATTTCTGAGCTTTTTGTAGATTTCCATATTAATGCAGAGTGTTTGTACTTCTTTAGGGTCATATTTTGCCTATATAAAATTGTTGGAGGGTTTAAAGTTTTAAAGATTTTGTTGATATGATATATATTTTTATTATGTGATAAAGATAAGCCAAACCATTATATATAAATACCTTGCCAAGGATATCGTGGAGGATATTCAAGAGAAATTAGTCTGTATAGATAATTTATGGATTGTTTTAATCTTAAATTAGGGAGATTTATACCTCCCCTTTCTTTGTTGTGTTGTAAAGAAGTTTTACATATTCTTGTTACTCTGTTCCATAGAAAGTTATAAATTGATTGTTTTATTTTTCCCATGTGGTATACATCAAAATCTATTATATTAAACTCATGCCAAAAAGAATTGAACAAGCAATTTATTGCTATGTGAGCTTTTTCCATAAAAGTAAATTCTCTAACATTCCAAATCTCTTTATGATATGTAATTTTATTTAAAATTTGCTGTAAGTTTTTTATTTTATTATTTTCACCTCAAATAACTCCAAGCAGTTTTACATATTTTTTAATTTTGTCTCTTGGGAGTGTTAAAAAGTTATATTGTTTCCAATTTCCAATGAGTAATATTTCTGTTTTTTCTGGGTTTAGTTCTGACCCAGATGCATTGCTAAATTTTCCAAATTGATTAATTAGATTGTCATATGAGTTGTTAGTTGTAATGAAACTAGATACGTCATCCGCATGTAAAAAAATGTCTTGGTTTGTTGGTTCATATTAGGGAGTGTGGTGCCCTTTATCAATTCATCATTTTGAATAGAAACATTAAGTGTTTCAATTCCAAGAACATATAGTAACATGGAGATTGGGCATCCCTGTCGAACAGATCTTGTGACAGGGAAAGATGTAGTGTGTGCCCCATTGATTTGTATTTTGGATTTGATTTGGTTATGCAATATCTTAATCCATTTTATAAAAGTCTGGCCAAATCCATTTTTTTCAAGAGTTTTAATTATAAAGTTTATCTCAATTTTATCAAAAGCTTTCTCTTGGTCGAAGAGTATGTAACAATCTAATATTATCCATTCAAAGAACAAAACTGGGAACCTGCCGTTATAGTAAGAAGACACAACGAAAGGTCATACTCAGTTCGCACCAAAGTAGGTACCATTTATCGTCAAAATAGACGAAAATTAATGAATCACACCCCCTGCAATGTAGTATAAATGCGCCCTTCTCTCAGAACAAGAAAACACACTGTGTACAGCTGTAACATTTCCCGCAAATACCAGTATGCCAATTTCACAGTCAATGGAATCTCAATGTTTCAGTCAAAATACGCCTGAGCCTGACGCAACATTCCCCCAAGATTGTCAGCAAAGTGGATATTACATACGTTCTGGAAGGTTAGTAATACCAAAGATAATCGAGTCAGTGTAATCAGATACTCTCAGATAGTGAGACTGAGCCGAGAGAACAGTCATTAGTGTGTCACGGTGTATTGTTTTGTTGATCAACACAGATGGTGATTCAAGATAAGGACCAGTTGTGTACATTAAATATATAAGGACCAGTTGTGTATATTAAATAGCAATCAAGCATGCAACAAAATTTCTAAAAAACTGTAAAATGCATTCTCAGTATGTTGCAGAAATGTATTAGTTAATCATTGTAATATTTGCTATCAAAGACGCTTTTGATTTTGATATGTTAGTTATAATGGCTCATGATTAATTTAGACAGTTTAATAAAGTGTATTAAAACCTTCTTCTTTGTAAGAAGAGAGATGTAACAGTATACATGTGTAGCTGACCAATCGGAGTGCTGGTATGATCCATTTTACCCCGAAATAGAACGAGTGTTTCCGAGTATTGTCGGCAGAAAAAACTTTTGAATATGTTATTGGCAACAAAATGGAAAGATGACAACCGAATAAACTTTTGTAATATCCGACATTTTAGGCCGAAGTTTTGGAAAGAAGATAAAACACATTTGAGCTTCAAAGGAAATAAGTGGCTCTATGCCAACATCAAATTTCATGTTAAAAAAAAAACATTTTGTAACACCCGCTAACAAACGGCCCTTTTCAGGGCCACATGAAACTGCAAGCGACGAGACGCCCCCATCGTCAGTTTCGGAAACAGCAACGTTTATGTAAGCGTTGGCTGGCTAACGTCGTCGCAATCAAACAATTTTAATAGCAGACACAATTAATAATTCGATGTAAGCATCACCGATTTATATTCAAAAGTCCATCTTTATCATTAATAATAATAATAATAATAATAATAATAATAATAATAATAATAATAATAATAATAATATTAATAATAATAATAATATCAAAATAATATATGAAAATATATTTAACATGATACCTACACATATTATGTAATGCTGGATAGTCTGGCCTCTATGCTTTTTATATCTAGTACTATCACCAATTTACGTGGAAACCCAAAAAAAGGCAAATGTATTCGCCAATATCACGACAGCGATATGTAGAAGAATCTCAACAAGGCCTGGGTATAGGCACGTAGCATTGATATATTTTGCTCTGGAAATTCTCTCTAGGTATAAGCTATTGATTAAATTTTTTTATCTTTTTCATTTTTCATTTTTCCACAAATCTCATGGTATAGATGAAGTCAGACTGCCGAGAAACATATAAGTTGACATCAAATTTGTCCAAATCGGTGTTTTTATACAAATTACACAATCGGCACCGAGAAATATTCAAATATGTTCATGTTACAAATTATGAAAAAAACCTATCTCATATGAACGATAGCGGAAAGTTATAGAACGAATTTTAAAATAAAAATCCATTGAAATATATTCTCTGATGTTATTAAGTAATACACCGAACGTTAGGGATTTTTCAGTAGTATGCATCAGACTAATATAATTAACATAGACACAATAGTGATATAATTATCGTCAATAACGCATAGGGAGTTATGAGGTATGAAAGCCAGCTTCCGTATGGCTGATTATGATCGGCCGAAAAGGCCATTGTCAGCACAAACAAAGCTGTAAATCAGTTACTACATGGAAGGATTAAAAAAAAAAATTAATTTCTGCTAGCGACTTTTGGTAAAATGAAGCAAAGCTCGATTTTCATGTCCTAAAATCAACCTGCCCAGGAAAAAGATTTTATCTGAAGGAATAGACATATGTGGGTAGTGTCAAAAGAAGCGGAATTTAATTATCTTTCCAACGGTATACAGCACATTGGCATAGCTAGTAAAGTTTTGAAGATATTCGAAAACCTGCTCATTCTGACATATGGTCCATATAGTGCTTTCTTTGATAAAAAGAGGGTTTTGTGCTATTAATTTAATAGATATCGAATCGATATTGGTGTCAAAATACGGAGAATAAAAAGAGCTAACTGTGGATGGTGTTATTTTGTTTATAAGACCAAGGATAAAATTTTTTTTAGTACAGTATGAAGTAAAAGAAAAATGAGCTGTTTATTTAAATTTCATTTTTACACAAAATTTAAATAAGTACGATGACACGATTAGTAGATATAGAAAATATAAGTTTCGTTTATTCTATGTTAAGATTTCAATTATTATAGCTTTAGGGAAATTAATTTAAATAGCATTTCTAACAATAAACCCGTTCTGTTGGTTCTGTCCGCTCGTCCGTGAGCTCCAGAAAACCATGTCCAGCCGCGCTGAGTAATGCAAAAGCCAAGTTAGTTTAAATCTTCAAAGACTATTCTAACAGTTCCCCATGCCCCTGACATTGAGCTAACAAACATATGTTGTTTTGCTTCCATTCAGGTATGATTTCTCGTACTAGAGAAATGCATACATACATACATACATACATACATACATACATACATACATACATACATACATACATACATACATACATACATACATACATACATACATACATACATAGATGCCTACATACATAGATGCCTACATACATACATAGATGCCTACATACACATACATACATACATACACACACACACACACACACACACACACACACACACACACACACACACACACACATACATACATACATACATACATACATACATACATACATACATACATACATACATACATACATATATGCCTACATACATACATACATACATACATACATACATACATACATACATACATACATACATACATACATACATACATAGATGCCTACATACATAGATGCCAACATACATACATAGATGCCTACATACACATACATACATACATACACACACACACACACACACACACACACACACACACACACACACACATACATACATACATACATACATACATACATACATACATACATACATACATACATACATACATACATACATACATACATACATATATGCCTACATACATACATACATACATACATACATACATACATACATACATACATACATACATACATGCATGCATGCATGCATGCATGCATGCATGCATGCATGCATACATACATACATACATACATACATACATACATACATACATACATACATACATACATACATACATACATACATACATACATACATACGCACACACACACACATACATACATACATACACACGCACACACACATACATACATACATACATACATACATACATACATACATACATACATACATACATACATACATACATACATACATACATACATACATACATACATACATACATACATACATACATACATACATATATGCCTACATACATACATACATACATACATACATGCATGCATGCATGCATGCATGCATGCATGCATGCATGCATGCATACATACATACATACATACATACATACATACATACATACATACATACATACATACATACATACATACATACATACATACATACATACATACATACATACATACATACGCACACACACACATACATACATACATACACACGCACACACACATACATACATACATACATACATACATACATACATACATACATACATACATACATACATACATACATACATACATACATACATACATATATACATAGATGCCTACATACATACACACACACACACACACACACACACACACACACACACACACACACACACACACATACATACATACATACATACATACATACATACATACATACATACATACATACATACATACATACATACATACTGTCAAGTGCCAAATTTTTAGTCAGTGAAATTCATTAATTAATTCTTAGTCTAGTCGACAATTAACTGTCTTGGAGTAGGGTTTGGACGAAGGAATGTTTACCTAACTGGGTCACACTGTTAGACTGTTTATAGTGGAAACGGACTGAGTGTATGACAGGCTTAAAAAGAGGGAATTTCTCACGTAAAGCTGTCAAAGTGTTTGAAACAAATGGCAGGGTGTTATTTCGAACCCAGGTGGCATTTTTTATTGGGCATCTTGATAGGCGGTTTTCCAAATATCCGTAGGAATAGCATTTATTCCGATTGGTCAAATGTAGAAGGAGGGTTGGGTCGAACACTAGAATTGGGGAAATATATTCTCTGAGCTAATGAGTTTGAATTAGTCTAGGAATTATCTCTGTAAGAGAGGGTTAGGAGTATTAATTCCGAAAATACGTAGTACAAGACTCCGAGCGGACTTTAGGAAAAGACGTTCGTAAAATTGGGTTCCAGGTTAAACTGAATTATTGCATACACATACATACATACATACATACATACATACATACATACATACATACATACATACATACATACATACATACATACATACATACATACATACATAATGGGATTGCGTAACATTCTGGAAAGCCAAACGGCTAGTTGTATTACGCCAGTTGTGGTGCGTGTTTTCATTGTGCAATTATCTCTCCATATTGTAGGAGATTTATAGCTTGACCCAAATCAATATGTCGGCTTGAAAACCAAATACGAATATATACATGTACTTAGGCTAAAACCAAAACCAAATCTGACCAGCATACACCATCCACACTTAGCTCTTTTTATTTTCCGTTTGCGACACCAATATCGATTCGAAAAATCCCTAACGTTCGGTGTATTGCTTAATAACATCAGAGATTATATTTCAATGAATTTTTATTTTAAAAGTCGCTCTCTAATATTCACAAGTTTTTTCTGCCGACAATGCTCGGAAACACTTATAACCCTCGTTCTATTTCGGGGTAAAATGGATCCGACCAGAACTTTCTCAATACCCTGTTGTAAAAGAACTTGGACAAATTATATCCAAGTTATTGGCAACAGAGATGTAAGATGTTTTACACCTTAAGTCATTTCCTCCAATTTGCAGATAAATATATTTGAGCTTCGCAGATAGTGGTCTGCGCAAAATTCTCAAAATAGTTTCCGTGGTACCACCACTAAATCCTCTATATACAGTTTGTACACCCGCTATATTCTATGGGTACCTTTTGTCATTCTCTAAGCAAAATCGCAATAAATGGGCGATGATACTGTGTCCCAAGATCACTGAGCCATTTCGTAGCTGAATTTCTTAGTAAGTATCAGAATCAAAGGTTTGTGATTTTTTTTCCCGGTGGACTAGTGAAACTAAATGCTATCAGTCTCTAAGGAGTCAGGGCTACAACCTGTATCCCCCTCTCCTGGGAGCTCGTACAGCTGGAAGATTCGTGTTAGTTTTCACGTTGATTACACAAACTGACCATAACTGATTGGCAGGCTTCATGTATGCTCCCTGATTACATTGATACTGAACTACCAGATATCTAAAATGACAAAGATAATTTAAGACTTTTTATAAAATTAATGCACCGCTGCACACAAGTATTTGTTTGATTTATTTTATTAAGTAATTATAAGAAATCAAGGAAAACTATATGTATGTATGTATGTATGTATGTATGTATGAATGTATGTATGTATGTATGTATGTATGTATTGTATGTATGTATGTATGTATGTAAATTTTAAGTTTTTGGTTGGGCATTTAATTTAATATTTAAAAGAAGATATATTTGCTGATTAATCAGGTCAAATATTGACTTTTCAAATATATCCATTTGTGAAAATGTTGCTTATAGCTAGCTATGACGGGATTCATAATTAAATGATTTTAACAGAGGATTACCATTTTACTTATCAAGAAATGAATTCTCGCCATCTTCACGCGACTTGGGGTCTTTCGTGACACCATAATCAAACGTTAACTCTGTCCCTAACAGAATATCAACCATCGCACCTAATAATACGTGCGGTTTACCGTTAAGCATTTGCGGCTTGGGGATCAGGTTAGGATGTGACTTGGAGTGATTCACTAACCTTCCTTTTGTTTGATCCTTAGTAAGGTTGTGACAAGAGCAACGTATATTGCCGTCAATGCAATGTTTTGTGCCCTTGAACTCAAAGAACATCATATAATGATTGATATCTGATGGATAACTGTCATACTGCTTGAGGCCTTCAGTACGAGATATTAAGTCGCCATGATAATCACAGACTATCTGGCCTTTCTCGATATCTTTCTTGGCATAAACAATTTTGCCAATTTTTGGGTCATCGTGAGAACGAACGACACATGATTTCCAACTTTGTTTATCGATACACTCCATCCATTTATTTTCCTCCTCTGCCTGGCAAAGGATGGCCATACCTTGGCACTCAGAGGGAGTCCATTGTTTTAGAATATCACGAACAGTGCGTTTCGTGTACCAACCTTTAGTTTTTAAGAAATCAGTAAGCTTATTTTCGGTAGGTAGCACGCGAGGAAAAGAGGCGATAGCCTCTGCAACTCTTAACACATGACGTTCGTAACTGAGCCGGTTACGTAATCGTTTTATGGACAAATAGTCCAACGTGACACCGGGATGGGTTTCACTTGTTGCACGTCTAACTTGTTCGAATGACGGCATGTCTTGGTCGACAGAGATGTAAAGTTTGTCGGAAATAGATTTGAATAATACGTGCCGTTTACCGTTAAGCATTTGTTAGCTCCCTGTATGGAGTGCTCCAGCATCCTTCCTTTTATCTGATCTGAAGGCATTTGATGGCAAATACATGGTTTGTTGCCATCAATGCAATATTTCGAGTCGCGAAATGTGAAAAAAAAACATATGTTGCCGGTAACTCTGATCGACGCAGCTGTCGTTCCGACTCATTCCTTCTTCGTGCGAAAAAACATCAGCGTGATAATCGCACACTAATTCCCCTTTGATGATAAACCGCTTTGAGTGAAGAACTCCTTGATTGATGACACAGCTATGCCATTTTTGGGATGAGATTTTACTAATAATACGCGATTGTAATAGCATATATATATATATATATATATATATATATATATATATATATATATATATATATATATATATATATATGCCTGCATACCTACCCACCTACCTAAATACATGCATACATAAATGCATGCATACAAACACATATGCATATATGACTGCATGCAAAAATGTGTACATATATACATACCTAACTACCTACATAAATACATACATTTACACCTATCTACCTACATGCTTTCATACATACATACATACATACATACATACATACATACATACATACATACATACATACATACATACATTGTCACAGAATTAGGCGAAAATTGAATTTATTTCTTCTTGAATTACAAACTAATTTCACCATTTTTTTTTGTTTCGTCGTACATGCGTTACCTGGGGTGAATAAGTGGTTTTTTTTCCAAGGTAAGCGGCGTGGAACGATTTGCATGTGCCTGACTTCGTATCACAAGTCAGGAACATTAGAATCACGGTGTGCACGGTAATTTTGCCGTGAATTCTGCTCACCTATTTGAGGATATATAAGGCAGAATATTTCTGAGAATATTACGGCATCATCATCATTCATCATCATCCTTTCAGGCAGAAAACTCCGAAGAGGACGGACCGGTCTTTTCAGCACGGAGAGTTAGCTGTGGACGGCAGTGAGAAAAGGCGCCACTATAGGACTGTGGACAAAAATAATGCAGCCATATGAGCAGCCTAGGTGTGAGGATGTAATAAAACACCCCACTGAAACCAAACCACAGCAGCCACGTCTAAAAGAAACATTCTACAGAGTTTGGAGGACTGAGGCTAATAGGCGGACGAGAGGCCACGTGGAATTTCAAGATGGCGTCCTCACCAGAAGAAAGGACATGGGCCCAGCAACGTCACCTGAAATTGTTTCAAACCGACACACAGAAACATTTACTCCAAGAAACTGCGGAACAAAAAGGAAAACTGACCATGGTAAGAGGAAAACTCCCAGGGTCAACCTACTGCCACGTGAACAGACGTCCCGGAGACATATGTATAACGACAACGGTTTTTATTTATTTGCCTGAATGATAATAGGGGACTCATTCGGTATCGAGTGCCCTTTTTGAACAACTTTCCGTGGCCCTAAAAAGCTAATTTGACTTTCTTGGAACCGCCTCCATCGAAATTCAAGACCAAAATCACCTACCATTGACTACACTATTATATGTCGCTTAGACATTTTTAATTTTCAAAATTGTTAGGGACTTATTGTATGTACACTTATGTACTAGATTTATTCGAAAGGATAGGATTTTAAATAACAATTCTTCAACTCATTTATTTGAGAAATTGCACAGGTGGCTAACACATTATTGGATGTTAGATTGTCCATTAGCAAAACTGGACGGAATTTGACCTTTAGTGCGACCTTGCCGTTTCGGGTGTGGACTGCGTCCGTTGCTGTGCGGAGCGGCTGTCTGGCTGTTGGCGTGCTCTGGTGTGTGCTGCGGTGTTGACGCCCTCCTGGACCTGGACCCTTTCCGCCTTTGCCTCGGCCGACTCACCAAATTTCTATCGAAATGAGAAAGCGTTTTCCCTCGCTACCATGGAATACTCGACAGGTTGTTAGGGGTGGGTGTGAGTGGTACTAATCCTACCCACCCACTAAATGGGCTTACACTTCATCCGATAGTCACTAATTAGTGATTCGGATGAATGCCCAAATTAATAAGTGCCCTCGTTGGCACACTAAAATGCCCGAGGGGAGGGAGTAGCGACCCCTCCCTGAGGGTCAATAAATGGCCCTGCGACATGCGGGCTATAAAAGCTGCCCATATGTTCCTTGGAACGGCGGCAGCTATAAAACACCAACTGATTGGATTGAGAATATTACGGGACCAAAAGTATCTTATCACAGTAAAGATAGCTCGTCATTCTTTCTCCAGCCAAAGGGGTGAGTGTTAAATTTATATTTCGTTTTATTGTGAATTTTATTCAGTTTATCATTTCATGTAATGATGCCTTTATTACAATACAGATTTAAAACGTGGAATATTTGGAATTACTAGTCACTATTAGACTTTAAATGCAATAGCGTAATCTAAGGGTTAGATTATTTTTAGAGACAACTATTATTAGTCTGGTTTCTTTATTGTAGCTGATATTGTAGCGGAGCATCTCTGATATTGTAGCGGAGCATCTCTGAAATTGTTGCTGATTGTAGCTGAACGTCTCTGAACGTATCTGATTGTAGCTGAACGTCTCTGAATGTCTCTGAATTGTAGCTGAATGTGATTAATTGTGCCATTTGATTGTGAGATCAAATTGAAGTAGCTGACTGTCTGTCTGTCGGATTGTCTGTCCGTCTACATCTGTCGTGATGTGTAAATATCCGGAAATCTAGAAGTCAGAGTGTCGGAGCTGTCTAGAAGTGTAAACATCCGGGGTGGCATCTAGGTATTTGGGAACGTTGGTTCTAGTAGATGCTGTATGCTGTCTGTACGTATAACTGTGGTGGATCCGTGAAGGGCAAGTGACCGATAAAAGTATTGAGTCAACCCTAGGTATTCGGGGAAACTGGGCGGCGATTAAACAGTTGGTGAATCGTACGGTTATACAGGGTCGAGACACGTGTGTGTGTGTTGCAATTGAAGTACAATTGAATACATTGTTATATTTACATAGTTACTTCAAATCACAATAGTATTTCAAGGGATTACATGAATCTCAATAAAAGTTAGCAACTTGATTAAATACATGTATATGTTCGTGCTAGTTGTCGCAATCCATACGTGCGATAGTATAGTTTGATGTTTTGTATTTGTTATCGCAATTTATACTTGCGGTAATATAACTTTTGCAAAGGTTCCTTGGATCTGTGTATAGTCCAACAAGAGATTCCTTTGTATCTGTGTTTTATTTTGTATTATTAAATTTATTCATGTATTGTGAGTGTAACTGTGGGTTGAACGCACGAGTTATTGTGTTGATTCATCATTATTTTTCATTAATAATTTATTTCATAAATTTACATTATCTTTCACATTGTGTTTTATGTTGTTCATTTAATCCACCATCCACTCGGTAACAATTCTATTACATGCATACATACATGCATGCATACATACATGGAATCCAGGAAAAAAAGTCACAGGAAAAAAAGTCACAGAAAAAAAGTCACAGGAAAAAAAGTCACAATGAAAAAGAGCCCTAGGAAAAAAAGTCACAGGATAAAAATAAGTGAGAATATCACACAAATTTAGAAACCATAAATAATATATTACGATGGTGATGAATTTTAAATAAAATTCAAATATATACACTCCGAAAAATTTCAACTTGTAATGAAAACTAAATCCAATAGAACAATTATCTAGCTTATAATAACATTAAACGTTTGGCTGAAACCAGTATGTTGAATTGTTTAAGAATCCCAGGCTACAAAGGGACATTACATCATAAAAATCTTTTGTTCTGCCAATGTAACAAATTAGTGTCTTACTTGGCTTCAGACCTATATTCATCTATTCCATATTGTATTCAATGAAGCAAATGCAATGTTTATTTCATTATTTGTTCACATTAGGTTGACATTTTTTTGGATATGTATCTATTTGATTTTTATGTAAAGTTTTCTCTATAGTAATATAGTATGTACTGTACCAAAATTTGTGTTATATTCCCGTTTTTAACCTGTGATATTTTTTTTCTATAACTCTTAATTCTTGTGACTTTTTTTCTTGCGACATTTCTCCGTAACTTTTTTCATTTGGCTTTTTTCCTGGATTATAATAATAATAATAATAATAATAATAATAATAATAATGACTGGTGAGTGATCTTTAAGGGGAGTCATAAACCTCTCTCTCTCTCTCTCACACACACACACACACACACACACACACTACTCTTTATAGGTAAAGATACAATTCCATTTTCCATTTAATTTTTATACAGAATTTGATTTACAAGAGTTTCAATTTCGGACTTGATTCCTGTTGGAACGTTATATAAAATTGGATGTAAGATTATAAAATTACAGTGCTCAACTTTTCAAGAGATTTGAATATCTACCCAAAACTGACTTTTTTCCTACCCAAAACTGTGACCTTTTTTTCCGCAGAGTGTGACTTTTTTTCCTGTGACTTTTTTTCCTAGCCGAAATTGTGACTTTTTTTCCGTGACTTTTTTCCTGTGACTTTTTTTCCGCGCACCCATACATACATACATACATACATACATACATACATACATACATACTTCCTATTAACGAGAGCGAATTTTCATATAAAATTGTATAGGAATATATCATCGGACCATTAAATGTAGCTAAAAATGACTAATTTGTTTTCCACAAGATATTTAAAACAAATTAGTTCAAGTGTTTTCTACCTTGGTGCGAGCGAATGTTTACAATTTCAGCATGATCACGTGACTCAAAATAATCTATAAATATAAACCATCAAAACTCCAAACTAAGCTGCCAGCCCCTCCTCCCCCCAGTAACCATATCATTCATATATTTAGTACATGTACTATTACAAAATCTTTGATGTAATGCAAGCTCTTCAAACTGTATATTGTATTTTAAGCTTGTATGTTGTGAGGTATTTTTGTATGGACAGCACTGTCATATTCAAAGAGTTTATCTCCCTTATATAAATTTTGATGTATTTTGGAATAAGAAAAAAAAAATTTAAATAAATTAAAATTTAGGATTTCAAGATTTTTAAAGTCAAATAGTGCGTTTTTTATTTAGATATTTTATGTGTCTGTTTTTCTAAGATTTTTCTTTTAAATGCTGCGGCATTATATTCTAAAAAAATGTCCATCTGTGTTGTGTTTTTTATCGTTGGTCATTTTCATTGTCCTTGTCGTGCAGTCGTTACCATTTAGACCTTTGTTAGTCTTTATTAGACTGTTTTTCCTTTTTAAGTTTGAAAAGAATAATTTAGAATAGTTTCTTGGTAAACTATTGTTTTTAACTGTTTCGAGTTATTCATATAGTGCCATAGCCCCCTTTTTTTTGGGGGGGGGGATTTTTGTGTTGAGGTATTTTCAGTATTAGATAGAAAGAAGGATGAGTAACATTTTCCACACTCGTCTTTGCTTGTAAGACTGACATCTTTGATGTCGTAATTTGTCATACTAACAAGAAATGAGACTGAAGTTTTTACTCATTGTTCTTGCTTTCTTATATAATGTGTTAGGTTATTCATTACGTAATTAAGGGAAGGACAATTTTGTTACATTGCTTCAAAGACTGTTTAGTAGGGTTATTTCTATTTATAGTTCAGCTTGGTTCATTTCAAAGGTGTGTATTTTGATGTGTATTTGTGAATAAAGT
Source organism: Unio pictorum (assembly GCA_030141615.1). NCBI lineage: Eukaryota > Metazoa > Mollusca > Bivalvia > Unionida > Unionidae > Unio > Unio pictorum. The sequence goes on along the minus strand of JARLTB010000094.1, from coordinate 6,291,053 downwards.
GTATATAATGCTTTTAAAATCTTTAGTTATTATTCTGAAAATGTTTCTATTGCTTATTGGACATGGCATTATTACTAGATTTCGATCTAGTATTGTTTGGATTACCTCTTGTTTAGAAATTGCACTTTTTGGTGTAGCAGGTGCCTGGGCATCTACATTTTTTGGAAAGAAGGCTCCCGTGTGAGGTCCCAGATATAATCTATTTGCAAATTGGAGAAAATGAAGTGCATATCAAAAGTCCTGCCTTAATTGTGGCAGAAAAAAAACGAATTGTGTTGGAGGTACCGAAACATGGGAGTTCGTTATATTTTAGTTGGATCATTACTTCCCCGGCTGCGTCCCAGAGGACTTAACAGTGAGGGAGTATCATAGGAAGATACTTTATATCAATGTGGAACTTTGGAGATTCATGAGAACTGCTCCAGGTTTTTATCTTGTGCGGAACCATGGTTTTTACTATGGCTACCTTCATTCTGATGGGGTCCACCTGAGTCGGAGGGGAAAGATATGGTTTATTAGGTCTAGAGTGATCTATTTAATTTTTTTTTTTTTTTGCTGTCAACATATAGTTTTGTAGTTCTTTCAGGATTTTCTATTTTTAGTTTTAGTCGCGTGGTTTACTACTATTCTAAGCTTGCGAATGGAATTCATCAGCCTAGCTGTAGTCACGTGATAGTTTGTTGTTATTGTGTGTTTTGTACACTTGTATGATTTGTTTTATAATATGCTTATTTGTTTAGTATTTAATTATATATTTACTTTAGTTTTAATTATATAAATATCTTAGTTTAAGTTTTAGTTTTAGTTTTTCCTTGTAATTTTATATACATTGTATTATGGTCACATGATTGTCTGCTGTTCAGAGCGTGTGAAATGGTTTATATCTGTTGAGCTATACAATCACGAGATAATTTCATCGCCGCGGGCGCGACAATTGTCTGTAGTATTGATCACGTGGTTATATTCTGGCGTGTGATGCAGGAGTCGTGTGGTATTGTAAACCTACTAAAATGAGTTTAACTTTATTCTTAATGTATAATTTATTAGCCTGTATGAATAATTTTGTATTTTACAGTTCCTATAAGTAGTATTAGTTTCCTAACACCCATGTTTGCTTGTTTCTTGTAGCATTACATCATTGTATAATTCTTTATCTTCAATGTTATAAGTATATAATAGTGAGTCTATTTCAAAATACTATGTTTTATTTTTAATTTTGTTTATAATTATTGTTCTTTGTGTATTAAAATTTTCACATTCTAGTATTAGTGTATTTTGCTATCTAGGAATTTTTAAGGGCATTTGGGTATTTTTTTTTATAATTTTTCTTTTTTTAGCTAATTCACCTGTCCACCACACATCTAGGTAGTGGTCCATTAAATTAGATTTTCCCAATTTTTTAATTTTTCACCAATTTTTCCAAATTGAATCCCATTTAAGGTGTGGATTTTTTGTTTCAATTATGTTTTAAATTTTTTTTGTCTTATATTATTATAAATTTCTTCAGGTTTTTTTAGTTGCCAAACTGTAGTTACATTCTTGTAGCTTCTAATTGTTTTAAATTGTCTATACATTATATTAGGTGGATTTAGAGTTTTAATAATTATATTATTGTTATAAATTGCTTTGTTTTGTGGTAAAGATAAGCCAAACCAATAGATTTAGATTTCTTGCCATGGATATTTAATAGGTAATTCTAGAGAATTTATTCAACTTAAATAATTTGTGTCTTGTTTAAGATTAGGAAGATTCATACCACCTCTGGTCTTATCATTTTGCAGGGTTGTTTTGCGTAGTTTTTGAACTTTATTCCAAATAAATTGGAAAATAGAAGCTTCTATTTTTTTAATATATTGTATTCCAAAATCAATTATATTAAATTCATGCCAAATGCTGTTGAAGAGAGAAGTTTTTGCTATGTGTATTTTTTCCATGAATAACAAATCTCTAGAATTCCAAATGTTTTTGTGACGTTGTATCTTATCTAATACTTGTTTCAAGTTTTGGGTTTTACATTTCCTATTTGATGCCCTTAATCAAATAAAATCAATCGTCTACTGTAATGCCACAGTACTGATTTACAGCTTTGTTTGTGCTGACAATGAATGGCCTTTTAGGCCGACCATAATCAGCCATACGGAAGCTAGCTTTAAGAATGTATGGAATCCAGGAAAAAAAGTCACAGGAAAAAAAGTCACAGAAAAAAAGTCACAGGAAAAAAAGTCACAATGAAAAAGAGCCCTAGGAAAAAAAGTCACAGGATAAAAATAAGTGAGAATATCACACAAATTTAGAAACCATAAATAATATATTACGATGGAGATAATTTTAAATAAAATTCAAATATATACACTCCGAAAAATTTCAACTTGTAATGAAAACTAAATCCAATAGAACAATTATCTAGCTTATAATAACATTAAACGTTTGGCTGAAACCAGTATGTTGAATTGTTTAAGAATCCCAGGCTACAAAGGGACATTACATCATAAAAATCTTTTGTTCTGCCAATGTAACAAATTAGTGTCTTACTTGGCTTCAGACCTATATTCATCTATTCCATATTGTATTCAATGAAGCAAATGCAATGTTTATTTCATTATTTGTTCACATTAGGTTGACATTTTTTTGGATATGTATCTATTTGATTTTTATGTAAAGTTTTCTCTATAGTAATATAGTATGTACTGTACCAAAATTTGTGTTATATTCCCGTTTTTAACCTGTGATATTTTTTTTCTATAACTCTTAATTCTTGTGACTTTTTTCTTGCGACATTTTTCCGTAACTTTTTTCATTTGGCTTTTTTCCTGGATTATAATAATAATAATAATAATAATAATAATAATAATAATAATAATGACTGGTGAGTGATCTTTAAGGGGAGTCATAAACCTCTCTCTCTCTCTCTCTCTCACACACACACACACACACACTACTCTTTATAGGTAAAGATACAATTCCATTTTCCATTTAATTTTTATACAGAATTTTGATTTACAAGAGTTTCAATTTCGGACTTGATTCCTGTTGGAACGTTATATAAAATTGGATGTAAGATTATAAAATTACAGTGCTCAACTTTTCAAGAGATTTGAATATCTACCCAAAACTGTGACTTTTTTCCTACCCAAAACTGTGACTTTTTTTCCGCAGAGTGACTTTTTTTCCTGTGACTTTTTTTCCTAGCCGAAATTGTGACTTTTTTCCGTGACTTTTTTTCCTGTGACTTTTTTTCCGCGCACCAGCTTGAATACCTTATAACTCCCAATGCGTTGTTGACGATAATTATATCACTATTGTGTCTGTTAATTATATTAGTCTGATGCATACTACTGAAAAATCCCTAACGTTCGGTGTATTACTTAATAACATCAGAGAATATATTTCAATGAATTTTTATTTTAAAAGTCACTCTATAATTTTCCAATTACATAGCGAATTTTCATATAAAAATTTATAGGAATATATCAAATCGGTGTTTGTATAGGAATGGTATGAGTTATTTACCGATACGGAAAACTTGTATAAGATGTCGGTAAGCGGACGGACAGACAAATGAAGATGTATTTAACATGAAACCTACACATATGATATATTGTTGGATAGCTTGGACTCTATGCTTCATATCTATGATATTATCACCAAAATATGTGGAAACATCACAAGAAGGCAAGGGGGTGCAAGCCTATATCCTGAATAAATCTCTCTGTAAAGTCGCTTCTGTTGGTTCTGTCCGTTCGTCCGTGAGCTCCAGAAAATCATGTCCAGCCGCGCTGGGTAATGCAAAAGCCAAGTTAATTTAAATCTTCAAAGACTATTCTAACAGTTCCCCACTTCCCTGACATTGAGCTAACAAACATATGTTGTTTTGCTTCCATTCAGGTATGATTTCTCTTACGAGAGAAATGCATACATACATACATACATACATACATACATACATACATACATACATACATACATACATACATACATACATACATACTTAGTTTTCCTTGATTAATTATAATTACTTAATAAAATAAATCAAACAAACACTAGCATAATAAATTTTTATAGTAGTGTAGTATTTGATATATCCAATTAAGTTCAGTTGTCTGTCCGTGCGCCTACACATTATGATATGCCAGGACACAATGGTAAAAGAAGCGGCTGTCCTGTTAGCCAACCACACTTTGTTCGTACAAAATGTGGTTGTTACACCTCTCCGCGACGATGACGCCGACAGCCATGGGAGAGGACCCACCCCCACCCGATACTGGAGAAGACAATGTCGACGATTCTTTCTTATTATGTCATCGTCGTAAGACTCTCATGTTAAAACCTCTGATTTGTATGAACGATACACGACCCCTTACTAAAAAATTCCTGAACTGTCTTGCTTGTACAATAGAATAAAAAAAAACATTGTCATGTACCCCATGCTGTAGTAGTCAATATGACAGTTATTTTCACTAATAAAAGATATGATATATCTCTCCAAGCGCTCTGGCCTGCTACCTGGATACAAACGTATTAAAAATATTCTGAATGGAATTGGCATCTTCTCTTTCTGGCAGTTTGAAATGAAATGGCGGTAGCTGTTTGAAACGCTTTCAAGGTCCTCTATCAAGGGCGCGACAAGGGATTAAATCTAGTTATATCTTGCACGCTTCTATCTAGTGAGACATGCTGATAAGAGACGCTTCTGGCATTGAAAACTCCATGAAAATCGCCTTGTCCAAACGTCCGTACGGTGAAGAAAACCAACACCCTTAACGCACGGTCGGGGGCTCGACAAGGCATTAAATCAAGTTTTTGCTTTTTTCTAGGGTGGCGTACTATATGTCGTCAGATTTGCCGATAATAGACGCATCTGGCATTGAAAACCCCATGAAATTCACCCTGTCTAAACGTCCGTACGGTGAGGAAAACAAACACCGTTAGCGTAATTTCGGTTACGTTGTGAAAATATTTATAACGGTCATTCTAGTATGAGGTAAAATACATTCATAAATACATACATAACTACATATATACATACATACAAAATTATTTTATTATAGTTCTCCTTGAATTATTATAAATACTTAAGAAAATTAATCAACGAACACTAGTTTACTAACTTTGAAGAAATAATTTATATCGGCATTAAATTATCAGTTAAAGTAATCCATAGATATGTACATACAGACAGATACAAACATGCACATTAAATATTATTCCAGAAAGTTGGACTGTTTTATTTGTGTAATAAATGTGTAATTTCTCATGGTCTAAGTAATTTCGCCTTATTCGGTTATTTAGGATGGATGGACTTTGTTATATTTGGAACACATACAAAGGGCGACAAATCTTACCAAAAATTTGACTTGGTTATCTTTGACAGAAGCTTGGACTTTACTAATGCAGTTTCTGACTGGAAAAAAAAAACTTCCAAATTTATCACCAGTTTCTCAAGTAAAGAAATCCATGGATATATACATACAGACAGACACACATGCACACTAAATATTATTTCATTTAAGTTGGCATTCTTCTTCAGTTATTTAAGATGGTTGGACTTTGTTATATTTGGGACACATACAAAGGGAGAGAAATCATATAAAAAATGTGACTGTTATCTTAGACAGAAATTTTTTATTTACCAAAACAGTTTCTGCCTTGAAAAGAAAAAAAATTAGCCCAACTTTATCACCAGTTTCTATTACCAATTTTTAACACTGATAGTACAAAAATAATTCCAACATAAATACATACATACTTATAATATTAGTTTTCCTTCATTTATTATAAATTTTTTTTAAAAAGTTAGTCAAAAGAACAATTGCATACTAACTTTAAGGAACGAATTTTGCATCGGCATTTCATAAGATTATCAATTAAGGTAATCCATGGTTATATACATACAGGCAGACACACACATGCACACTAAATATTATTTCAGAAAGTTGGACTGTTTCATTGGTGTAATACATTGGGAATTTCTCATTTTCTAAGGAATTTCGCCTTATTCCGTTATTTAAGATGGTTGGATATTGTTACAGTTGGGACACATACAAAGGGAGACTAATATTACAAAAAAGTTGTACTTTGTCATCTTTGACAGAAACTTGGAGTTTACGAAAGCAGTTTTTGCCTGAAAACATCCCCCACCTTTATCACAAGTTTCTATCTCGAATTTCTTACATTGACTGACAAAAATATTTCCAACATACATGCATAGTTATAATATTATAGTTGTCCTTTATTTATTATAATTATTAATAAAATTACTTAAAAGAATAAAAGCACATTAAATTTAACCAATCTGCATCGGTATTTCATACGATTACGAATTAAAGTAATCCATGGATATACAAACAGACACACACACTAAATATTATTTCAGAAAGTGTGCCTGTTTTCTTTGTGAATATATTTGGAATTTTCTAACAAATTTCAAGTTTTTCTGTTATCAATTTATCATATCCCATTTTCAATCTATCGAATTTCAATGAAATACTTGCAATTATGCTTTATTTTACAAATATTTGATTCGTTTCCAAGCATAAAACATTTAGTTCGTGTTATTCTAACTCAAATAATGAATGCGTAAATATGTACGCATCCAGCTTTGTTTGAAAATCAGCTGAATGAAAATGTACCAAAATCAGCCATTTCAAAGCCCAATTATCGGTAAAAACCGGCATGTACCAAAATCAGCCATTTCAAAGCCCAATGCGAATCTCTGTTATCAATTCATCATATCCCATTCCATTGAAATCCGTGCAAATACTTATTATTTCCTTGTATATTTGATAAACTTTCATTAATAAACGTACAACATATTGTATTAGTCATGAAAGAATCAATGCGTAATCGACGCATTCATCTTCATTACATTACAGTGAAAAAAAATAGATGAAACTCAGTCACATGCGCAACATTTTTTAAATTGCATAAATATTCGTCAAAAGTATCGTATTCCATTCCAATACTTGCATTTATGCATTATTTGACAAATTTCCAATCCAAAAACGTGTAATTCCTAATCAAATAAGGAATGCGTACAAATCAATGCATTCCAGCTTTGTTAAAAAATCAGCTGCGTAAAAGCTTACGCATGGAATAGACCAAAATCAGCCAATTCAAAGCCCAATGCGTACATATGCGTACATATTTACGCATCCGGTGACCAAAATCAGCCAGCTTTGATCAAAGTCAGCCAATCAAAGCTGGCGAGTCAAGCTCAACGTCTTTTTTAATTGTTCAATATTTTTTTCAATCATATATGTAGCGCTGTCAAACAACGCCATAATTCCGTTATTCACAAAACTAATTTTATCACCAGCTACATATACAGTATTATCATTTTTCAGAATTTCACCTTCCACTTCAATAAATGCTTCAGCGGGTAAGAAATATCTACTTGTATCTTGAACTTGTAGTTTTTCTTTTTTCTGCTTCATTAGCGAACTCTACTACTTTTTTTATTTGCAACTTTATTTATTATTTTACTGACATTCGCAGGCATAACTTCAGTGCTAGGTAATTTTACTTGCTGCGGTTTTCGTCGTATTAATCGTGTTTGTCTATTCTTGATTGCCAAATAAATACCTTGCTGGCAAGACTATCAACCGCGCTAGGAGCTTTATCACGAACAAAATCAATAGCTTTCATTTCTATTTGTTTTGCAATTGGTATTGCTTTTGGAGCCATTCTTCTAAATAAACCTTGAACAAAATCGCCAATTTCATCTCCGTAAGTTATTATATAGACTGGTTATCGTGAATTTACTACTCTGACGATAATCGGTCCACGTTGAGAATGATGGATAATCATTTATCTAATCGCATTGATTTAATCACTATGATAATAATCAGCACTTTCATCAATGAGAGATCAATAAATTTTGCGGTCCATAATACCGCCAATAAATAATCTTCGACAAATATCAGATATTACATTAAATATTTCTGGAGAATTATTTCCAGCACATTTTCCTCCAATCAGAATTTCTAATCTACGTCATAAAGAACATTGTTAGGAAAAGCTTCCAATATGACCGCTTCCTTTAGTGGTCAAAGAAAAAACCACTTCCAGTAGCGCATGGAAAACCTCCTGGACTAAAACATTTTTCTTCGTCGGGTAGGTCTATTAACAAACCAAGAATATCTTCTTTTTGATCTATTACTTTTTGTTGAAATTTAATGAAATCTGGATCGCTTGATTTGACAGTTTCTCTATTGTTAGAAACATTAACTATTTCTTTAACCGAATGTTTGGATTTTTTTATCCGTAATAAGTTTAGGTTTTACATATTTTTCTATTTTATCAAATCCATATGCGGTAATGTCTATTGATTTGTCCGGAACATTTCTAATCTTCATAATAGCTTCGGGGATAAATATAGTTACAAACCTTGTTGACTTTTTTGTTGTTGTAGATTGTTGCTGAGGTGGAGGAAGTCGAAAAGAAGGTTCTTGCTGAGGAGGTTGTTGTTTAGGTTGAGGTTGGGAAAGTTGTCGTCGAGAAAATTGAGCACTGAAAGATAATTATTTATTTCATCTAAATACGCTTGATATATATTATCATCATTTGAGATTCGATCTTCTTCTATTTTTTTTTAAATTTACGCGATATATCCATTTAAACCAGGCACCTTCACTTACGGCTATATTATGTTCAGTTTTTAAATATCTTTCTTCAAAACTAAAACTTGAAGCCCAATTAATTTATTTAAATCTGTGGGTTTTGTTTATATTGCCTTAATAGCTATATCATTAACATTTTCAAGCATTTTGTTAATCTTCTGGTTCCGCTTCCTTCCTTAGTTTTGGCTTTGGTGTAAGAACTGTTTTATTTCACCAATAACTTCAAGTATTTCTTCACCTACAGGAGGAGACTGAGCAGCAGCTATTTTCTTAGTTCTTTTTATTTTTTTATTTTTTTAGTAGCCTGTTCTAACGTTGGACGAAGACTTTCAGTAACAGTTGCTTCTGTAATAGGTTTAAACAATTGTTTCTTTTTTTCTTCGGCAAATTCTACCTGAGAGTCTTGACGTTCTTGTAATTTGTGTCGCACAGAATCACGAACAGGAAAACTTTTTTTGATTGCTTCCAATATTATTCAGCTACCATTATTTGATATCATTAATGATTCAATTCGCAACAGTAGAGGGGGCGAAGACAAAAATTAAGTGGGCACAAAAGTAAACCACACACAACACTAGCGTACAAAAATTATAGTGTGATATTTTGTAAACTTTTCTCGTCAAAAACTTAAATATGTTTCATTTTTGTTGGAAATTTTAGTTATCAATACAGATCCCTCCAGAAAAGTTGTATGGTTCGCTCCCTCTGCTGCTTGTTCTCTACCAGTATGTCCCACCTTTGAGAATAAGGTAATGTTATGTCTAAGGAGGTAAACGCATGCGTATAATTCAATACTAAACATATATGACAATTTCACGCATGTACCACGAAAGCGACTAACATTATGATTATTGCCTTTAGTATCATCACTGTGTCAGGAATGAGTATTTCATGAATTAATATTACATCTAATTTGTGTTCTTATAATTCAAATGTGCGTTGATCTTGTACAAACTGTACAAGTAGCTGCCAGTGTAACATGCTATGCTGACACAAAGTTACCTTGGCGTACACCTGTGCCTTTAGCTGAAAGTCAGGGACAGCGGTGTGTGTGTGTGTGTGTGTGTGTGTGTGTGTGTGTGTGTGTTGAGCATATCATTGAACAAACAAGTTCCCTTGTTGGCGTATTGTCACTGGACATTTCACGTTGAGACTTCTAGAAGTGCAGCGCCACAAAATAAAGTTTACGTTAACTCGCTACAAGGACAAAATTGCATGCATGTATGTAGTTGAACAGTCTTGCCCAATTAGGAAATGTAATAGAATATATAGATTTGATATCACACACACACACACACACACACACACACACACTTACTTGTAAAACCTAGAAAACGGTAGCATATGATTTTTACCATCAAAATGGGGCCAATTTTATTGTAACAAATTAAGGTCTATAAAGATTATTTTACAGCGCATTTGATACATACACGTAATCTGTAATTGGTTTGTGGTTGATTTCCAAGAAACAGTCGTTACCATCAGAACGGGGACTCACAATTATTCAGTGTTAGAACTTATACAATGAATTAGGCGACATTCAATAAGTATGTATTTCAATTCTAAATAAGACTATACTATTTTAATATACGACCTATATTAAGTAATAAAGGATTATATAGTACTGTGAAATGAATTACATATTTCTCTATTTTACATTCTGCTGTTTTTAAAGCCTCATCTTGAGTAAGATTAGGGGCTTTGTTCAGTGCATAATCAATTATATATGTAGGATAATTTTTATTTTGGAAATAAGTTCATAATTTATTCAAAACAATTTGAAATTAACAATCATCGGAAAGAATGCGTCTGTATCTTTTGGCCTTGGTTTATTGTATACCGTTTTTGCATGACATGGGATGACCTGAAGAATATTCCACATATTGGTGGATATTAGTTTCCTTGATATGATTATTGGTAGAGATAGTGTTATCAACATTTTTTTTTAATTACATTTACATCTAAAATTTAAACATCCGTACTAGATGCAGTATAAGTAAACTTAATCGTTGTGTGAAAATTATTTAAGCGATCAATACACGTTTTTCCAATTCTTCATTTGAATCGTTCCAGATCATAAATATATCATCTAAAAATCTGAACCAAACAGATGGATTAAACTTTTCGTTTTTGAAGAAAATCTTTTTTCTATTTTACCCATAAAAGGGACGCTTATGAAAGAGCCAAAGGACTACCCATTGCAGCACCCATTATTTGTAAGTAATTCATGTTATTAAATTGAAAATAATTGTTTTCTAAGATAAGTTTTATGCTATTATTAGGATTGTTATCAATAAATTATTTACACGCTTCAATGCCAGCTGCATGCGAAATGTTGGTATATAGTGATGTTACATCTAATGATACCAGGATTGAGTTATCAGATAGCTGTGGAATAAATCTCGACTTTTTAATGAAATCAGTAGTATTTTTAATGTATGAAGGAAGTGATAAAGGTCAAAGGTCAATAAATTTGGTTTGGTTGTCAGTATATTAATTACAACCTGATATAATGAGTCGTCCTGGATAATTTAAAGGTAAATTATGGTCAGGATTTTTTTTAATATTAGTTTTGGGAACTGAGGTGTGCGTGTGTTAAGAGAGAAAGTATCCTCATATACGGATTTTTTTTAGCAATCTCATTAATGAAAGTTGAAGTTTTTTATTTAATTTCTTTTGACGGGTTATTGTTAATATGTTTGTAGTATATTTCATCATTTAATTGACGTTCAACTTCTTTAATATAATCTTCTTGATTCATAATAATAATAGTGTTTGATTTATCAGCCTTTTAAATAATTATACTGTCGTCATTCATTAGATTATATAAACACTTAATTGATAGCTTTCTATGATTATCAGTTAATATCTCTTTTGTGATCGCATCAATACAAAAATCTAAATATGAATCACGTCCACTAGGTGGCGTAAAAAATGATTTAATTGTGTTAAAATAGCCCGTTAGTTTAGAACGAAAAGAAATCGATTTACTCTCTAAATTGTTGTATGCTTTATCGTACAAAACATATTTAATTTCAGGCGTATAGAAAAATTAAAATTTCTTCAGCTAACTTAATTTTATTATGACATTTTCGTTTGGGATTTTTTTTTTAGCCCTTTGCCTAACAGTATATAGTCATTATCAGTTAATCTTCTACGTGAGAGAAACAGCTAAGGTGGCCTAGTGGTTAGAGCGTCCGCCGCGGAAGCGGGAGGTCGTGGGTTCGATTCCCGGCCGAGTCATACCAAAGACTTACAAAAATGGTACTAATAACCGTCTCTCTTGGCGCTCAGCATTAAGAGGTTAGTGTTATGACTGGTCGGCCTGATGTCAGGATAATGTGACTGGGTGGGACATAATGCATCTCTGCGGCATGATGCCCCAGTGCTAGACATCACTATAATCTGTCTCACTGCAGACATCGTAGAAACATTTGTAAAGCTACGTTAATGATCATAATCAAAATCTATGTGAGAGGTTTAACTGAATTTGTTCGCTTTATTTCTTTTTTCCACTCTCTTCTAATTTTGAATCTGTGGAATTTCCTATTTTTTTGTTGTGTGATGTAATCTCTATTAGGCCTTGTAAAATCTTTACCAGGTTTGTCGGTGACTTTCTCATGGTCACTGTTTCTGATTCTCCCCGTTGTACGGCTTCTGCGTACGTCTTCTTTGTTGTGCCCTAGGGAGTCAAGTTTTTCGTTGTTGTTCATCTTATTGATTCTTGTTTGAATTAACAAAATTCCTATTAATGTTGACTCTTTAGTTTACTGAAGTTTTGGGAGGTGCTATATGTTTATTACTGTTCCTTCTTGTAGTTTCTTTGTGTTTCTAATACTTCCTTTCTTGCTGTTCATTATTACATAGTCGTGACGATTTGCTACTTTTCTGCTGCTGTCTTTTCGGTTGTTGAAGGATTATCTGCTGTTCTCCATTTTTTTAAAAAAAAAACTTGTTTATTTTAATCTTCTTTAAGCTTTCGTAAATTGTTAAATTTTTCATTTTACTTCAGAAGTATATTAATATTTGTTGATTCTGTTTCTTGATATAATTCTTGGTTTAAACTGAAAAGGCTTTGCCCATCTAGTTTCTTCCTCAGTTCATCCCCAACATTTTCCATATGTTTTCCGACGTTTTGTGATAGTTTTTATTGTTCTTCTGCGGATCTCTCACATATGTTTAACAAGACTTTATGTAATAGACTGTCGATAGAATGTTGGAAATCTTCATTTCCGCTTCCTATGTATATCTTCAATTTCAGTCGTAAACCATACCTGATTGAACGATCCCCTTCTCAACAAATTTGTCTAAGAAACTGCTAATGAAGGCTGATTTTATTTCTTTTTCAGATAGTTTTTAGTATTTGATATTTAAAAGACGTTACTACGTAATAAAACCAGCGTTAAATCACTTAACAAAATTAAACCAATTCTCGCTTATAGAAGTCCCAAGAATTTGCAAGATTTTTTAATTAGAAATAAACACACACTTATGCACTAAACAGAGAGAAAAAATAATTTAAAAAATACACTGTTAGACACCGGTGCTCTCAATGTGCAAACATAAGAGAAAGTACTTGTTTCAGTAGTGCTAATACAAAATAGGTATTGCTTTGATATAAAAAAAATTATAGAGATCCCCCGTTTCCCTCTAATATTTTAACACAATTTAGCATCAATAATCACTCTCTACTCGATTTTCTTTCATTAAAATAGATATTGTGCAAGTTGACATGAATAGACTCATAAAATAACCTTATTGGATTCATAAGTTAGATAATTTGTATCTTAATGGACTTAATGCCAATGCACTATATAAAATTGTATAATTTAAATAGATATATTGCATACCCTTTCTATGAATATAATTATATGTATGACATTGTCTCAAGTTTATTTGATTATCTTACAATTTTGATAACATATATGTGTTTTACCCTTAGAATTGATTAGTCAGGTATAGTATGTGAAACAATAGTAATGCTTAAAATACACGCTTATGCACCAACTTAAAATATATATAAATAATTTACATGTGTGAAAATCTTCATATTCACTTCTAAGTGGCAAATCATCAATTGGAAACAGAGGAGCACGAGCAAACAAATTTATTATTCTTACGTACTCGACCTTTTCTTGAAGTCACAAAAACTACAATTAAACATATAATGATGGCGGTGCAGACCATTTCTAATAAACTTAACAATGAGATGTTTGCCTATTGCTGACTTTTATAATCCAAGGTACACAAAAATTAGTTCTTTAGTTAAGAACTAAAGCCGAAGCAGGAAGTAGACTTGATGGTTTACAAGAAGATATTTTGTACAACCCATCAAAACCGTCGTTTCTCGCAAACATATTTTTGCATATATGAATAATTACTAGCAGGATTTCTCCTCTAACGTATTGATTGAATACATATTTTAAATGTATTTTTGTTTAATTTTATATTTTTAAAAAAGTATCTTAACATTATTTAGTTAAAGGTATTGCAGAAAGAAAAAAAGTGTCGAGGTTTGGCATTGTTTCCAAATTTCTTTTTGTTGAGGAGAAAACGGTTGATTTCGGAATGTCGGTAATTTTGACTGCCAGTTAATTTTAAGTTTATATTTTTGGACAGCTCCTGTTGATATATCTTAGCAGGGGGGGGGGGGTGAGGATTAAAATATAAATATGAAATAACGGGACCGTGATAAATCCAAAGAAGTTAATTATATACCCTGAAAATGCGTTTTTCAGAAATACCTTGCGCATCGCTACAATGTAGAGGTGAGGACGGGTATCAGTGGGCAATTGGGTAAAAAGAAGAAAAATGAAAAAAAAGAGAAAAGACCCACTTTCATACTACTAAGCTGCCAACATTCGCCCTAAGACCTATTTTGTTAATTAGACAATATTTTTTTCTTTTAAGTAAATGAAATATCGCGGCTTTCTTTCTTACGGATAGACTACTTTGTACTTTATTGAACCAGACACATTGAAGAACACTGTAGGTGTCAGACTAGGCTTTGAAAGTGTTTTGATACGGTTTAATTTTATTGTATTTGTAGAAAAAGATTGATTACCAGTCTAGAGTTTCGGACCCTTCGGATTTGTTCGACAAACTATAACATCAACAGCTGAGATGGTCCGTTGAATTATATTGACAATTACCGTCGACGTGGAATGATTGCAATTAACACAGTCCCGAATTCCGTATTTCTGCTGGGGAGAGTAACTGCTGGGGAGAGTAAGATATACGTGGGTAATAAAGTTAATATATACCTACCACCATGTCGGCCAATTATTCGCAATGATATGTAATTTCTGTAAACATTGGATCACTTGTTATTTTGTGTCAAAAGTCAATTTAGTATCAAGAGAGAACGATCGTACTTTAATTAAGAAAAGTGATATTAATAAAGTGTACAAAAATATCCCACATTTCGTCCCGAAATAATTTCTGATTGTCAACATGAAGACCTACTCCATATAATTCTTGAACCTGTGACCCAGAAAACCATATTTACTAACTTATGTTACTACAAATAAAAGATTGAAATGTTTACCTTAAGCAGGTCAGTCAAGTAATTAGGTCAGGTTTATAGCTGTTCTACAAATTTCAGAAGTGTTGTGTGCGAGTTGGATTTTTAACGTAGCTTGAACAATTTTTCAGTCATCGCTACAATGTCTGCAGTGTTGCAGTTTTTTAGTGATGTCTAGCACTGGGTGCATCATGCCACAGGCATGCAGCATGATGACGCACTCAGTCACATTATCCTGACACCAGGCCAACCAGTCCTAAAACTAACCTCTTAATGCTAAGCGCCATGTGAAACAGCTGTTAGTGCCATTTTTGTAAGTCTGTATGACTCAACCTGGGATCAAACCCGCATCTGAGGCGGACATGCTAACCACTAGGCCACTGGAGTGGTAAAAATTCAAAGTAATAATGCCAATAAATGGCAAAATATAATTACGGTAGCAAACTAAACCGATCAGGAATTTTTTTAAAAAGGTTCCACATTTTATTAAAAATAAGCTATTATTTGGAAGAATAACAACAATGAATAGTATGTAATGTGTTTATAACGTTATATTTATGGGGAAAAGTTACAAAAAATATAGAAACAAACTTTACACCGATGCATTTATTGAAAATCCTGTTCCAGCTTCAAGTTGACACACTTGGTAGCAGATGATTTTGTACAACTGTGACAAATTCTTGCAAAATTGGAAACTTGGATTAAGATGCAGATTCTTTTAAAGGTACACATTTCCATCTTTTACATAATGTTATAATTTGTAGAATTGTAAAAGGATGATTGTTCTTTCTTGATACAAAATGGAGTTTTGACCCAAAATAACACAAGATCCAATGTTTACAAAATTTGTGTATTGTTGTGCAGATTTACCCGATGCGCATAATTGTCTGACATGGGTTTTATATTATTATGGCAAACAGGATTTTCCAATTAATTTTGGACATTCACCATCTAGTGGTTGTTTACAGATGTAAAGCTGTAGCAAGTAAGGACACAAATATCTTTCAGCACAAATTCATCTAAAATGTTACCATATTTGTATAAGTTTACTTTGTAAAAGAATGAACATCACTTTGTTGTAAAATACATTCATTTATGTTCATCATCATATAAAAATTGCAGTCAAACTTGCTGTGCCTACGTTGGCTTTGATTATGAAATATATTCAGTGTATCGTCTGATATTGGATGATAATAGGTCATATACTGATGGTATATAGTAGAACCTGTCTTGAAAGACCACCCCTTCTGCCAACAAATAATGGTCTCACAAGACAGGTTGTCTCTCATAACAGGTCATAACACTATATAATGAATAAATCTGTGCATGGAGATTCTGGTCTGTCAAGACAGGTGGTCTCTCATAGCAAGTGGTCTCTCAAGACAGGTTTTACTGTACTCATTTTAAATTAAATATTTAGGTGGCCATGTACTAAACTTGGGTCAAAATAAGAGCGCATTGAGAGTAATCGTGACAGGCAAGGGTAGTACGAATTTGTTTATCATTATGTGTGGCTTTCATTGTGACATCACAGCATGTGACATTCAATCCGGATTGTACTGGAACACCTTTAGGTTCATTTCATCCAAAAACGTCTATGTATTGTAACATTGATTTTGCCATATGCACTTATCAGGGAATCTAAATAATGACCTTCCAACAAATCCAAATGAAGTGAATACTTGCCACCTAAAAGCGAATCAAATTATTAAAAATGACACTCATTACTGAAATAGTCTGTGTTAAATGCCTACTCACGTGAAATAAATTACAGTAAACTTACAGTGTACTCGGTTTTCGGTCATGACCACTCCTATAGTATAGTATTCCTGTTTGTTTGTACCCATTCATCCCCAAGAGTTAAAAGGATATCAAAATGAAAAATTTAATGGCCATTTCATTAATCAATTTATAATATCTGACCTGATTGTGGCCAGGAGGTTCCTAACACTAAACTTACTGGTGTTTCAAACCAGATGGACTGGAAATTCTCACTGTAAAAAAGCTGACAGACTGCTCACTGGCCTTCTATGGTTTCTAGAACAGTTCATTTCATTAAAAACTCGTCTGCATCCAGTATTTGCAATGTGTAGTTTTAATATATATACACATGTACAATTTTGCAATTCCACACCCTCTACCCACATACAGAATATGATTGGCTAACCATTACTAGATGAATGACAGCTCCAGATCATACCATAACCAAATGATGCTGAAACAGCAGGAATATGACCCAGCTATCCGGACATGTCATGATGCTGACCTGTTTACCCAGATTTGTCAAAGCCTTCCTGAATCCCAAAAATGTGACTCTCCATTTCACACCCAACTTATATTAGTTTCTATGATGATGACCCAGTTACCCAGATTAATCATTGCTTCACCTACATCCATCCAAGATGCTCTATGTTTTCCCCAAATTCTCACACCCAACTTATATTAGTTAGAAACTTGATATTGGTACTGATACATAATTTACTTTTTCGCACATTATAAATCCATTTGGTCATATGTACTAAGAATCTCATTGGTCATACTACACATTCTTCCGTTTCTTTGTCCCCACCCCACCAATTTTAAGATTTTAAAAACAAATTATGAATATAACAAAATGCACAAAAATTAGTATTTTTCATCCATGAAATTTTAAATTTCTAACTTGATTGTTGCTAGTGAGTTCTTATAGTAGCATTTCAAATCAAATGAAGCTCTTAGTGCATACAAACTGCCCACTGTCCTTTTATAGTTTCTTGAACAGTCCATTTCAGTCATCTGTGACCAATAGTTTCATTCTGTAGTATTAATATTTGTGAAAGAAATTGACCAAACATAAAGGAATAAGGAATAAATCACATGCCTGTGTTCAGAGAGATCATAGACCTTTGTTCAGAGAGATCACAGATACCTATGTTCAGAGAGATCACAGATACCTATGTTCAGAGAGATCACAGATACCTATGTTCAGAGAGATCACAGATACCTATGTTCAGAGAGATCACAGATACCTATGTTCAGAGAGATCACAGATACCTATGTTCAGAGAGATCACAGATACCTTTGTTCAGAGAGATCACAGATACCTATGTTCAGAGAGATGTAACATAACTGTCAGGGACCTAAACTTCTGGGTCAAATACACATGAGATTCTCACAGGAGACAATTTTCTCCCCATGACATGCCTCGTATTCCTCTAGGATGTGCCCTGTTTCATATTCTCGTCAGCATGCATGTAATTTCTAATGGCTAGACTTAATTAAACTGGCAAGAAACCAGTGTGACAAATTAGTTGTTGTTGTAGGGTTTAACGCCATTTTTCAGCACACGATAGGCTATACATGGTGACCAGTATTAATGGTGGAGGAAGAACCCAGAAAGAACCACCGACCCACGAAAAGCTACTGGCAAGCTTTCTTACATACCCACATTGGCAGAATCTGAGACTAGAACCCACGCAGACAGAGGTAAGATGGCAGTGATCCGTAACGTAGAGCACTTTATATATTACTCAGCCACTCGGGGCCCCTAGTGACAAATTAGCAGTTAATCCATATCATTGCAATTATGTTGTGAAAAGGACTGCCTATTACATATACTTTAAAGAAAACATGTTTTATTGAGTGTGTATGTAAGCCCCTGCAATTTATTACAAATAAATTTTACACTATTTTGTTACTTGCTTATAATGTTTTGACAGTCCAAATGAATTTGAAAAATAATGTAGTAGGTTAATTTTCTATGTAAGGTTATGGACTTGGTAGAGGAGACCAAAATTAATTTTTTTTGGGCAAAATCAAGGATTTTTTAAAGTAATTTTTCCAATAATTTCCTTTGGTGGAGACCAGTCAAGCAATTTCTTTACTTCCTTCAACTTCATCAGATCATTAAATTTGATCGTATCAAAGAAAAATCTACACCCAGCAATCTAAAATTGGACATTGACCAGTTAATATCAATTTCAAGACATGTTGAATCATTAGAACATTATATTTCCAATCCAGTTAGCTTTTAATTTCAAACTACATATTGCAATACAGACCTGATACCAAGGCAAAGTCCTTTAAAATCTGCATTGTTGTCTTTAAGGACAAAGAAAGAAACGTCTAATAACAATAGTAAGTGTTGTTATCATGCTGCCCTGATTTGAACTTCATTTCATCATAGAAAATGCATGTACATATATTAGTTTGTGTTCTTTCTTAGTTCTGCTGCAAGAAGTGGATTTCATATTATGAATTAGTAAGGTGCTAAACGTCTCCCTGGCAACATCTTCTCGCCAAATTGAAAAATATGGATCATTATGAATGACACAACTTTCTGATATTTTGTAAAATATTCTAAACCACTGACAAATAGTTTACCCAAAGTTAAGAGATTTAAGGGGTTAGAATTTCAATCCTGATGTAATTAAGAAAATGATAATGTACTTTTAATTTTCCGTTTTATCCTTTTTAAATTTATGCCAGTGACTGATAACTTCTGAGTTCTATGAATGAAGATACCAATATTCCTCATCCTGAAATTCTGTTTATGGAATTATTGAGATTTTTAAAGATAATGAAGTGCAACACATATGTTGCATGAAATCGGAGACAATTGACCATTGATATAGAGTGACCATTAATATAGAGTGACCATTTTACTTAAGAAACTCAGGATTTATTTGAAATATAAATAATTTGACCGTTTTTTGGACACCCGTATAACAGTTCGGGTTAGAAGTTAAAAATTCTTGATAGAAATGACGAAGTTTTGTTCTGTTTTAAGATCATTGGTGATTTTATTTTCAAAATCTGGGAGGGGGGGGTTACAAAACTTAATAGGTGGGTGTATGGAGAATCTATAGTTTGATAAATCAGACCCCAAATCTGTACTGATACTGATTGATGATTTAGGGTATGATCTCGTAAGTACATTGAAATAAAAAATCTGCATCCAAGTGATTTTTGGTTGGCCCGGTGCCTAGTTGTATTAGAAACATCATTTTTCATTGTCTATTTTGCTCACGCATGTGCAGAAGGGTAAAAGTTGGAGTTGGGGGGTGGGGTGGGGTGTTTTTTTTGCTTATTGGACCCATTATTTTCATCTCCTGGCCAATTTTTACTTGAAATACCCAGCTACCTTTTGCAAAAGTTGACCTATCTGAGTTCAGTTCATACTGGCCTGCATCTATTTTCTGTATACCACTTTGGTATATCTTAAATGACCCTGATGCTTTAGAGCTCTGAAGTAAGTACAATCTCTTGATGCAGAACGTGGTACCAGGGGCAATTAAATTAAAACAAGGGTTTTGGAAATTTCTTACAAATTGTCACAGAATGGCTAATTTTGTAATTTATATGCAATTTTGAGGCACAAATGATTAAATATGCAAGGAGTATTTAAATTTGGTAATGTCATCAAACTTGTCCCATTAGTGCGGAATCACCAAAAATGACACCAATATAAAAAAATAAATTAACAGTAAATCTTTGCAGAGTATAATATATATGAATAATGGAATGGATTGCAGACACACCTTACTGGCATTAGTTTCTATGCAGTTACAGTTAATGATGTGTGAAAACTATTGTTTTTATTTGTAATAAATATGTACATTGCAAAGGCATTTTCTTCAATATCACCAGAATTGAAACAATTTCAGCTTTTTAATTAAAGATTTTTCCTTCCAGAGATAGATCAAGAATGGAATTTGTGATTGTTTTTGGATGGATAGCTACAGTCTCATCCTATGTTATACAGTTAATTGGAATGTAAGTATAATTATTGACGGTTTCAGTATGTGCTGTCATCCAATCATAAATTCAATATATATTTTAATACACTGAATTCACTATTTTCAATGGGGTTCTTGATACATGGAATTCACTATTTTCCATGTGGTACTGAAATATAATTAATTTAACATTTGATTTCCATGGGGTATTGATACACTGAATTAATCATTTGTGTTCTACTGTACTGATACACTGAATTCATCAATTTTCTATTGGGTACCAATACAATCAATTCACAATTTTCATTTTAGTACTGAAATTTGTCAAGATCATGAGTGCTACAAACAACAAATTAATGGAAACAATAGGACCCTTCTTCAACTCATATATATTTCGTACCATTTAAAAAAAACAAATTCTTGCTCCCTTTCATTTATTTATTTTTTGGCTCTGGCTTAACTTGTTATCATTCACAAGGATTTATTTCTTATATCATCAAGAATTGAGCAAGTTTGATAACAAGCGAGAAATTGAGGATCACAAATGGATAATGATTTAATATTGAATTTATGAAATTAGTTGAATAATGTCCACTGTTGCAAGCTGGGGAAAGCTCAATCTGGACATTATTAAAAAAGTTTCATAAATTCAATATTAAATCTTTACCCATTTGAGATCCTGTTTATCACAAAGTTATTTTAATGGAAATAGGAATGAAAGAAGAAGAAATAATTTCATTCATTTGGACTCGCATGCTACACCTTTTATTTGTATAATAGTCCATGGAATCTTTTGCACTGTCTATAAATAGTAAAATTTATTAGTTTAATTTTTACCAATTATATTTCAAAGAGCAACTGTCCGTTTGAATAAACAGAATATTTCATTCAAACCACATAATTTTCCAACACAGAATGTGTATTCAAGCTCAGTACGATGTCAAATAGAGAAATGTTTAACAGCGAGAGTGTGACCATTTTCACTTTTAAGCATTCAAATTGTTGAGTATGTGAAGATATTCCAGATTTACAGTAATGTACTGGTGATTGGATATTTGCATTATTTTGTATGGAACAGTAGACTACAGTAGACCAGGACAAATTCAGAAATTCTTGTTAGGCACATCGTTGAATTCTTCATTTTCTAAAGATACAAATGTTGATTGTTATTCATTGCTATAAATCTAATGAGGTAAGTATTACTGTTTTGTAAAATAATCAGGGCTAAAGAGAGTTTTCTGCATTTGCAATATATACCTTTTTTTAATGCCCCCAAATACCTTAAATATTTCTCTTGACTTTAAGAAAGGAGTAAAGTTATTTTCTAGGTTGTAACACTTAAAAGTAATCATGGGAATATATTGAGTTGTCTATTTTATAATTGATATTTCATAAACTCATATCATATTTTTTATATTTGCAATTACATTTTTTATTACAACTTGATGCAATCATATAAATCAGATATATATATATATATATATATATATATATATATATATATATATATATATATGAGTACAGTGGTTCCCCACTTATAAGACTTCTCCATCCACAATGGAAAATATGACCTTATGAAAGGGGTGGCCTCACATGAGGGGGAAAGATTGATTGAAATATCAGTGTTAACAAAATTGAATAACCTGATATCTCAGGCTCATAAAATCTAGACTGAGCCCCTCTCTTGTTAAGAGTTGCCTATTTAGCTTGTAAACAAAAGTGTTCTCTAATGTTTCTGAAAGTAATTTTGAATGCACTTCCAAAATGTGGCATTTTCATTTTAAAGTGATTTAAGACACCGGTAAATTATCGATGTTCATTGCATGAGCTATGTTGGTAGATCCATCCATCTTGAGAACATAGTCTTCTTAATTGTATAAATAAATATAAAGTTTGTTTGCATAGGAAACCATGTGACCAGTGAATGAGATGCAATATGGCTACCAATAATTAGCACTCCCTTGTCCTGTATGAATAATAATGAGCTGTCCCTTGCTCACACATATAATGTTTTTATTTCCTTAATAAAATTTCAGGCAGATTTGTTTTGATATCATCAGGAAAGGAACTACAGGAGATATGACACCTTTTACATTCATATCATATTTCTGTGCGTAAGTACACCTATTTAATAGAACTTATTTAATATAACTTAAAGATATCATACAGGGCAAATATATGCAAGTACAGTGATCCCCTTCTTATATGGCCACTTCTCAGTAATGAAAAATATTGCCTTATTATGCTTGTGACCTCACATGAGAGGGACAGATTGAAATACACTACCGTTAAGCACTTTAAATTCAAGGGTACCATATTTACCCTATATTTTGGAAGACTGTATTTGTTGGGACACCATAAATTAATTTTTAAAGTAATACTGTATGTTCTGGGACACATCATTTTTTTAAGTTGTAAGTTTGAAACACTCAAAAATTACATGTCAGAAATAAGTGATACACACTACAGTATGGATTACTTTTGTCTCCTTTTTACTGGTATTCATGATATATCTGACATAAGTGATACACACTCAGTATGGATTACTTTTGTCTCCTTTTTACTGGTATTCATGATATATCTGACATAAGTGATACACACCACAGTATGGATTACTTTTGTCTCCTTTTTACTGGTATTCATGATATATCTGACATAAGTGATACACACCACAGTATGGATTACTTTTGTCTCCTTTTTACTGGTATTCATGATATATCTGACATAAGTGATACACACCACAGTATGGGTTACTTTTGTCTCCTTTTTACTGGTATTCATGATATATCTGACATAAGTGATACACACTACAGTATGGATTACTTTTGTCTCCTTTTTACTGGTATTCATGATATATCTGACATAAGTGATACACACTACAGTATGGATTACTTTTGTCTCCTTTTTACTGGTATTCATGATATATCTGACATAAGTGATACACACTACAGTATGGATTACTTTTGTCTCCTTTTTACTGGTATTCATGATATATCTGACATAAGTGATACACACTACAGTATGGATTACTTTTGTCTCCTTTTTACTGGTATTCATGATATATCTGACATAAGTGATACACACCACAGTATGGATTACTTTTGGCTACATATATGGAGTTTGGGTACATATTTGTTCGTTAATGTTCATGATGAAAAACAAAACAAATAAATGCTTTAAATACAAGGTTAGTGTCTTTCATTTTATTATCAAATACAATTTTGTTTATTTTATTGCAAAGGGGGGAGGAGGCAAATTCAACACAAATCTATTTCATTTCTTAAGTCTTGGGACATATGGCCTAGGTGAAAAAGTTTCACTGTAAGTTCTGGGACAGGACAAAAAGCCTACTTATTTTATTGTGACGTAATATAGTGGTAAATTGTATCAAATTTTCATGAGTTGGATAGATAAGCATAGAATGATGTGGATACTTAATTTATCAGTGTTCATGGATTTATCATTTCAGAAAGAATGAAAACATGCAAACAGTAGAGCAATGAATTATATGTCTTTATAAATAAAGAATGTTATCTTTTGCAGCATTAATACTGGGTACATTTTATTATGTAGTACTAAAACATATGGTTAAGCTATGAGTTAAAATATGTTTTTAGTACCACACAATGAAATATATCTAGTATTAGCATAGAAAATAAAACTTTTCATTTTATTATATACCAAACTTGCTCCAGAATTGAAGTTTAGAAGATTCAACCAACTCTTAAGAACAACACACTCACCCATCCCCTTTTTGTAAATATGTTACTTTCATAAACTGAACATACAAATCTATGTAACATAAGAAAGCATTAGAATCTCCTAAACATATCATACAAATCTATGTAACATAAGAATGCATCATGATTTCCTAAATTGATCATACTAATCTGTGTAACATAAGAAAGCATTAGGATTTCCTAAATTGATCATACAAATCTGTGTAACAAAAGAAACCATTAGGATTTCCTAAACATATCATACAAATCTATGTAACATAAGAAAGCATTAGGATTTCCATAATTGATCATACAAATCCAATAGTTATCCCATGCATGTGCAGCGCCTGATGAGATCAAGTATTATTTAGCCCAATAGTTATCCCATGCATGTGCAGGGCCTGATGAGGTCAAGTATTATTTAGCCCAATAGTTATCCCATGCATGTGCAGGGCCTGATGAGGTCAAGTATTATTTAGCCCAATAGTTATCCCATGCATGTGCAGGGCCTGATGAGGTCAAGTATTATTTAGCACAATAGTTATCCCATGCATGTGCAGGGCCTGATGAGGTCAAGTCAAGTCAAGTCAAGGCCCAATACAAAATTATATGTCCCTTACAGTATACATGTATTCAGAGTTGAACTAGTTGACAGTTGTGTACATGGTTGTGCACATGTATATTCAGTCTTGTAACTGGGTCATTACTGCTTAAGGACTAAACACTTGGTTCACATTTAAGTACAAGTTCCGTGTTGTCTTTCTTGTTATTTGTATTTTAAACGGAAGCTACTGCTGCTATCTGGAATTTATTTGTCCATACCTCAAGATCACATTGCATGTTTAAACAAGAGAATACATCTCTGAGGTGGGCCTCATGTCAAGTCAGTGTTTAAATTTTCTAAATGTATGAAATATACTAGACTTTTAAAATTAATGTCTATTGTCCATATATATGATCAAAATAAAGATTTCTGATTGCTGAAATGATTGTTAATCACTCATGACATCTTGGTATTTCCTGGGTGGCTTTAATCTGTTGGCTGCACAAATGTCAATCAATAATACTGATCAACTGCTCCAAGGTGGAGATGTGATGCCAGTGGTGTGCTGGCCAAGGCACAGTGGTGATTTGTGAGTATTTTATTGCTCAGTTGCTGAGCGTTTTTGTGGAGCAGTAGTGGAGTGGATTAAGACCCCCACTGTGATGCATGGTTTTCAGAAGATGCATGGGATTTCAATATGGGATATAAGTGAAAATACTTATTATGATGTTTAGTTGATCCTTTGGTACTCTGACATAAACCTGTAGTCATCTTTACGATCTTATTATCTTTATTTCTCTTGTCTAAATGTTCATACTGAATTGGAGTTTTCACTGAAAGACATTTATGTTATTTAGTTGGTCCTTATAAAAATTGGTGATTGTATGATTCCTAAATACAGCCTAATTGGCAGGCATTGTGAAAATGCCATTATCACTAATTGTCCAGAATTGATTGTCTTATTTTAATAGAATTTTCACTAAAATACTGGTTTTGGATATATGATTGTTCCTAAATAAAGCTGGTGCTGATCATTGTGGTAATCTTTGAAAATAGAGTGCTATAACTCCTCAACAGATTTCTATACTGACATGGATATAAGAGTTCTTATAATATCATTTTGCTTCTAAATGTAAATGGTGCTAATCAGTTTGCCAGCATAGCAACCATCAATACAATCTTATTCAAATGGAGTTTTGCAGCATAGCAACCATCAATGCAATCTTATTCAAATGGAGTTTTGCAGCATAGCAACCATCAATGCAATCTTATTCTAATGGAGTTTTGCAGCATAGCAACCATCAATACAATCTTATTCAAATGGAGTTTTGCACTAATACACAATGAACAATTCCTGATATTTTATGACCACATTCCTTAAAATGGTCCATTTAAATTGACAGCCTTGATGATCCTCTTGAAAAACTTGATATGACAATGGCATTTTTTGCTCTGATAATACAGTAAAACTTGTCTTGAAAGACCACTGCTATGTGAGACCACCTGTCTTGAGAGACCACATTCTCAATGCACAAATTTATTGATTATATAGCATTGTTACCTGCTATGAGAGACCACCTGTCTTGAGAGACCATAATGTTTTGCCAAAAGAGGTGGTCTTTCAAATCAGGTTCTACTTTAATAGACCATTTGAGCTTATGCAATAGCCTTTTATCATTCGTTAGAATAGTTTGTTATCATTATTCCATAATTACTGTGTGGATTGATATGAAGTCTTTCCAGTATGGCCACCATGGCAGCCATGTTGAATATATTACTGTCGCTTCTCATCACTGAATGGATAATTAAATAGACATGGTGTTTTCAATGAAATGTCTGGCAGTCATGGTGGCATCTTGAAAATTATTTCATTGCCACTTGAATCAATGTTCATATTTGAATGGGCTTTTTGCTGTAAGATTAAATTATGGTATCTAGTTGGTCGTAAATGAAAATGGTGCCATACAGAGATCTGATATGGCTGCTACAATTGACTTTAAAAAAAATCGAGTTATCACTATACCGTCTGAATTGATGGTGCTATGTTTTAGCTAAAAGACTTGTGATGTCTGTTGGGGTTTCTAAATTAACATAGTACCTATCTGACTTTAAGCATGGTTACCATGGTTACCTCTCCTAAACAAATGGCTGTAGATTAGCATGCTCACCAAGTCTTTTTATTTTTACTTCTCCTAAACAAATGGCTGTAGATTAGCATGGTTACTAAGTCTTTTTGTTTTTACTTCTCCTAAACAAATGGCTGTAGATTAGCATGCTCACCAAGTCTTTTTGATTTTACTTCTCTTAAACAAATGGCTGTTTATTAGCATGGGGTTTTATCATGTTTGGTTGTCATTCTTGAAAAAATCATGTTGTGGCTGTTTTTCTTAAAGAGATGACTTTTTACAGAATGTGGTTTTAATAGTGATTTTTTATGATGTCTAGTTAGTCAGAAATATGAAAAAGTTATTATCTCACATCCAGTGTAACCACTATATTGATCATCTTGAAAATAATGTTATAGCCACTTCTTCTGAATGAATAGTTTGAATGATATTTGGTTTTCACTTCTTATGAATTTTATTTGGTGCTAAATAAAAATGACACTGATTGGACCTCCAACATGATGTACATGTGTCCATCTTGTTATCACATATTTCTGCATTGAATGGTAATTATTGCCATCTGCTTTAACTCAAACTTGTTTCAAAATGTGAAAATGATGTCCGTGTGATCTTTTGAATTCCTAAAATAGATCATGTTATCTTCACAATGAAATCATTATATGTTAGACCTTCTGAATTCCTAAATTGGGGAATAGGTCATGTTATCTTCACAATGAAATCATTATATGTTATACCTTCTTAATTCCTAAAATAGGTCATGTTATCTTCACAATGAAATCATTATATGTTAGACCTTCAAAATTCCTAAATAGGTCATGTTATCTTCACAATGAAATCGTTATAAGTTAGGCCTTCTGAATTCATAAAATAGGTCAAGTTATCTTAACAAGAAATCATTATATGTTAGACCTTCTAAATTCCTAAAATAGGTCATGCTATCTTCAAAAAGAAATCATTATATGTTAGACCTTCTAAATTCCTAAATAGGTCATGTTATCTTCACAATGAAATCATTATAAGTTAGACCTTCAAAATTCCTAAAATAGGTCATGTTATCTTCACAATGAAATCATTATAAGTTAGACCTTCTAAATTCCTAAAATAGGTCATGTTATCTTCACAATGAAATCATTATATGTCAAGCCTTCTGAATTCCTAAAATAGGTCAAGTTATCTTAACAAGAAATCATATGTTAGATTTTCTGAATTCCTAATATAGGTCATGTTATCTTCACAATGAAATCATTATATGTTAAGCCTTCTAAATTCCAAAAATAGGTCATGTTATCTTCACAATGAAATCATTATATGTTAAGCCTTCTGAATCCTAAATAGGTCATGTTATCTTCACAATGAAATTATTATAAGTTAGACCTTCTGAATTCCTAAATAGGTCATGTTATCTTCACAATCAAATCATTACAAGTTAGACCTTCTGAATTCCTAAATAGGTCATGTTATCTTCACAATGAAATCATTATATGTTAAGCCTTCTGAATTCCTAAATAGGTCATGTTATCTTCACAATGAAATCATTATAAGTTAGACCTTCTGAATTCCTAAATAGGTCATGTTATCTTCACAATGAAATCATTATATGTTAAGCCTTCTGAATTCCTAAAATAGGTGAAGTTATCTTAACAAGAAATCATTATATGTTAGACCTTCTAAATTCATAAAATAGGTCATGCTATCTTCAAAAAGAAATCACTATATGTTAGACCTTCTAAATTCCTAAATAGGTCATGTTATCTTCACAATGAAATCATTATATGTTAAGCCTTCTGAATCCTGAATAGGTCATGTTATCTTCACAATGAAATCATTATAAGTTAGACCTTCTGAATTCCTAAAAAGGTCAGGTTATCTTCACAATGAAATCATTTTATTTTTTACAAAAAAGTATATATTGTTGTACCACAACATTCATGATATCTGGTACCACAACATTCAAGTTATATGCAGTATTATGACATTTTCATTCAATTTATATTGTTTGCTAATTAGGTAGAATAATTTTGATATGTAAAACATTATTAAGTTATCCATCACAGAGACTTAGAATGTAGATAAAACTCAACAGGACACTATCATTGAACAGAATTACAGTAAACTAATTCACCTTTCTGTTGTATTTATTACACATTACAAGTCTCGTACACAATTTCTCAACCTTGATATGTTAATAGCACTTGGTATTCATTTCTTCATTTTTTATATTTTCAGTTCATGTATTTGGTTGAAGTATGGTTTCCTCGCAAGAATAAATACTCTCATAGCTGCCAGCCTGTTGTCATCTATCATAAATTTTTTATTTATTTTGGTGTTCTATAGATATTGTTCAAAAAGAGTAAGTAAAATTTGAATTTCATTGAAAATTTTTAAATATCTATCCTCATGATTATAAATACATCTTTAAAACAACACTAATATATGTATGTGATGAATTCCCTTCAGATTTAAATTACAGTTTAGTAGCACACCTGGCCATAATTCCACGCGAGTTTATGGTAAAGTCCTGTGTCAAGTGTACATATACATTGTCTGCTGTTTGTCAGCAAATGCTGTTTTCAACTTAACTTTAAAAGCAAAACACACTTTACCAGTTTCATCGAAATGTGGCAAAAGAGTATGATAACATCAAGGCTTTTCAGATTTTTTAAATAAAAATTATGTCAATCTGCCATCAAATATGGCTGCCATTACTAAAAATAGAAAAATCTTAAAATACTATATTCTTAAAGGCTACTTGACATAAACCAGATTTGGAAAAAGCATCCTTGCATAAAAGTCCTTTTAAGTTGGTACTAATAAGCTGTTGTTATAGCTACAGTCATCGATATTATAAAAATCTTTTAATCACTTCTTCTCATTAGCCAACCACTCCGATTGCCTAGTGGTTAGAGTGTCCACCCCGGATGCAGTAGGTCGTGGTTTCAATCCCTGGCCATGTCATACCAAAGACTTACAAAAATGGTACTAACAACTGCCTCGCTTGGAGCTCAGCATTAAGAGGTTAGTGTTAGGTCTGGTCAGCCTGGTGACAGGATAATGTAACTGGGTAGGACATCATGCTACATGTCTGCTGCATGATGCCCCAGTGTTAGAAATCACTATAAACTGCCTCACTGCAGACATTGTAGTGATAACTGAAAAATTGTTAAAGCTACATTAAAAATCCTAAACAAAACATACAAACAAAAACCACTAATTCATAATTATATAATGACACTATATTGATTTTACCTGTACAGAACAAAATTGGACATTTTTCTTCAGGTAAATTTGGCTCATAATGGATATTTTAGCACCTACTTTGTCAGTATCAATAATAGTGCTTTTTTATGCAGGCTTTTGTGTCTAATATAGCAAACTTGTTTATGTTACTGAATAGCTGCCTCTCTGGTAGGAGAAGTACAGGTCCATTTTCTACACATGGTTTATTCAGTAGAGTCCAGCTTATGCAGTGTTACTATAAGTGATGAGTGATTTTTATGTGTATAGGCAATCAAACTAACGTCCTTCTTGCCCAAGTGGAAGTTATCATGGGTAATAACCTGATGGAACAAGACACCATTCGAACTGCTCTCAAGAGGTCACCTATCTTTTAAGTCCTGGCTCCTCATTACTTGGGCAGATGGCAGGTAATATCAGTAATACATTTCTTATTAGTGAATCTGTCTGTTTGCAGTCATGCCTTGTTAGGTTATCTAGAAGCGATCTTGCATAGCTTAGGAGACTAGAAATGGTCTCTCTGAGGCAATGGGATGTATCTTCCTCTACCTTTCACCTATTCTCCTAGCTTAAGGGTATTATGATTTGGTCTTAAAGAAGAAATCAATTTTTTCTAGTAAAATATGTTTCTTTGAGATTATTTACTCATAATACACATACATCATCTCAGCCTTCCAGCAGTTACATCCACATAAAGAGCATGTCTTAAGTTCTAGTAGTAACTAAAGCCACCATGGAATTTTGCACCAATCCCAATACCAAGGGGAAATCACTCTAACTGCCACCTAGGTGGGCAAATAAATTTAGCTTTTAGCTAAAAGTTTTTAATAGAAGAGCAGGATTTGTCATGTAGTACCAGTTTGCCTAAGGTATTATGATTGGAAGTTTTCTCAAAGAAACATATTTTGCTAGAAGAAATTAGTTTCAAGAAAAACTTCCATATCAAACTTTCTAGATGGCTTGCTTTTATGATAATAAATCAATCAAATTAAACATTCTGCGGTCAGAACATGAAATGTCATGGTCATGTAAAGTAATTGAGACCAAATAAACATACCTATACAGAAGGTCAAGGTCATTGAGACCAAAGAAACACCTATACAGAAGGTCAAGGTCATTGAGACCAAAGAAACATACTTATACCAAAGGTCAAGAACATTGAGACCAAACAAACATACCTATACCAAAGGTAAAGGTCATTGAGGCCAAACAAACATACCTATACCAAAGGTTAATATCATTGAGTCCAAACAAACATACCTATACCAAAGGTTAAGGTCATTGAGTCCAAAGATGCATACATAGGATAGATGTCAATAATCTTCAGATACAACTAGTGCCTACATAGAGGGCTATCAATAGTGAGAACAATGTATTATGTGCTGTTCATAGAACTCTTGTTTAGTTTGGAAGGACTATATATGTGAGGTAGTGGATATTATTTTTGGGTAAGCCATATTGACGAAATGTTCTTTACTCCCAAACTTGGTTTCACTTGAAGTATATCATACTTGATGTGTCTACATCATGATGAGTTATAATAGAGATTGTAAAGACAATCCAACAAGTATCATTGAAAAAGTGAAAAACCATGGTTAGAGTAAGCACTGGAAAACATTTGGCATGAAAGGGTTTTTAAAGCAGTGTTACATCTGTATCTACTAGGTATGTAATACAAAGTGATATAACTATGTCTGTCCATAAACTGTTTATTAAGGTCTTTCAACCTAACAGGGTACACATTATATTA
Organism: Unio pictorum; assembly: GCA_030141615.1. Taxonomy (NCBI): domain Eukaryota; kingdom Metazoa; phylum Mollusca; class Bivalvia; order Unionida; family Unionidae; genus Unio; species Unio pictorum. The sequence goes on along the minus strand of JARLTB010000094.1, from coordinate 6,258,822 downwards.
AAACAACAGTTTGTGTAGAGATATGTTTTGGCATTGTCTGCATTTAGGTTTACCAGGAAATGATGTGTAGCATAATTAGTACATAAAATGTAAGTGATGTACCATAGTATTCTATCATTTAACAAATTAAGAGTGATGGGCCATTGGGTAATTTAGGTAGGGTTATTAGTATTAAACTGTGGAATAAATTACTCTTTTATGAATAAAAATATTCATATGCTTGGATTATATTTATCATCATGCTTTAATATCTGCCTGTCTGTCTGTTTGTCTATCTATGACTACACCTCATGAACTGATGGGTACAGACTCACCTACTGCAGTATCATAGTCGTGTATATGTCACATTGAGCAAGCCCAGGAGACATTCTCCCACCCCCAATCTGTCATTTTATTCCTAAATGTAATTTGTTTGTTTGTTTGATTAGGATTTTTAACGTAGCTTTAACAATTTTTCAGTCATATCGCTACGATGTCTGCAGTGAGGCAGTTTATAGTGATGTCTAGCACTGAGACATCATGCCGCAGACATGTAGCATGATGTCTCACCCAGTCACATTATCCTGACACCAGGCCGACCAGTCCTAACACTAACCTCTTTATGCTGAGCGTCAAGCGAGGCAGCTGTTAGTACCATTTTTGTAAGTCTTTGGTATGACTCGGCCAGGGATCGAACCGACGACCTCCCGCTTCCGGGGCGGACGCTCTAACCACTAGGCCACCGAAGTGGTCCTAAATGTAATAAATTAACATATGATCTTTGTAAGCTTATACATTGTCTTCCTACTCAATCATGATCCAACATGGATATGCAAGAGGGATTTAATTTTTTTTGTTAGCTTCCTATTGATTTCTGGTATAGGATTCATGATGTTGGGTCATCATATTGCTCTAGTTATTTTATTATTGTGTTCTACGTCCAAGATATTTCCATAATAAATTTCCAATATTAACTCTGTTTTTATTTCAGAATACTCTTCACTGTTATACCTTTCTTGGATTATTGTTGTTGCTGTTGCCATTGGTCTACGTGCAGTATTACCAAATTGATATTAAACTAGCGACTAAACATTTAGGTCTCTATGCTGTATTGATGAGCATTGTGGCCTATGGTGCTCCATTAGCGTCATTAGTAAGTACCTATGTATGCAGTAATAAGAGTATCTTGAACCAATTAAGGTCAGAAGTGACAAATTTTTAAAAATGAGACAGCCATCAAAACAGTTTCATTAAAATTCTTATCACAGATTTTTACTTTAATGAGACTAATTTTCTGCCATCAAGTACATTACCCAGTCAATTTATGAGATAAGTATGTCTTTCCTTCTGTATATCATATGTATGAGGGGAATTAACTCCTACAGGGTAGCCCACTTAAGTCCCTCTAAGTGGACACCAATTGCACCATATGTATTCAGTCTAAATGTTGGCTTGCAAATGTAAAAACTTCCATCTAGAATCCATTGGCTTTGAATGATATAATCAAAACATTGTTTATTGTGTATAGAAGGAGAGCATTATTTCTAGTGAATTTAATTTATTCATGTTTTTGCTATTTTTACCAGTTATTGTTCATATGACATCTATCTGTAAGATCGGGTTTTAATTTGATTGCACTGTTAAATTTCCAATCATTATGTACTTCTTAGGTCACCTCTGTCATGTGAGGTTGCTTATTTCAATAATTTGTAAAAAGATATGCTTCAAATCTTCTAAGCATGAAATTCTAAGCACGCACCCAAATTGGATTCATGGGAAATGTTCATATGCTATCCTCACCCCTCGTAAAGATGGTTCCTATGGTGACAATGACCAGATCCAAATGATGACAAAGGATTCCAATCAAATGTTGTAATTGGGAATGATAAGCATTTTATAGCAGGCTCTGGGTAGAATGCTGATGAAAAAGTTGGAAGAAAATAGGACTATTTTTAACATAAGTTTGCAGCCCAATAGGTGTAAATTCCTATTGCCTGCCCTAGCATAGAATTGGAAATGATGGGACTGAGTATGTAAAACTAAAATTTCAACTTTGCAAGCTTGATAAACCATTTTGTCATACATACATTGTCCTGGTTGCCAACCATCTTGTTCAGTCATCCTGACAATCATGAATCTCATCTTGGACTGACATGCCAGCCAGTCAAGCACATGACTGGACAGTTCCTAGAGTCCTCCATCCAGCAGACCACCTGGTTAGCCATATCTGTGAGATCACATTTGGATCAATCCAGTCTGGCACATTTGACCACACTAGGCAGGCATTGACCAACCAGACCATATACCATGCAAGACATGACTCGGCTGGAACCTATAGCATACCTATAGCATACCTATAGCATACCTATAGCATACCTATAGCATATCTATAGCATATCTGACAGGCAGAACCTTATTTACAGATTATAATGATTCAATGTTATATAGCACATAGAGGAGGAGGACATTCCCTGGTTGATGAAGGGGACGACATGGACATGCCTGAAAATTATCATCCAACCATGGAAAGAGCAGAATTTTGTTATAAAGATTTGATAACATATGTTTGCCTCTGTTGGAATGCTCTCCTTCACTGGAAGTAAATCCTGCTTACAAATTCAAGATGTATGACTCACATTGAGAATTTTACAACAGTTGTCAAAGATTATAGACATTGCCAGGTGTCTCTCAGATAAAATTTACATCACCCACAACCTTCTTACCACACTGGTACAAATTACATACCAGTTGTTTTTAATTAAACTGTACGTAACCTAAACAAGGATATTACTGTCTTTATTTTGTCTGCTTAACTCTCTTGTAAAGTGGACAGTCATGTGTGTAATGCTAAACTGGTCAGGAACACTGTGTAAACTTCATTCCTACTTGACCTGGCATCTTAAATAATTTGTCATCAAGTGAAGAAGGACAGAAGTGACCATGCCTGGCATTTGTTAAGTCCTATTAGCAATGAAAACAGTAGGGCTCACTGCACACAGGTAATTGCCCATATGACATCTTTTACTGGGACTTGATGAAAAGAGATGCAGTCCAGTAATCTTCACTCAGAGCACATAGCATAGTAGTTACCCCTATCTCAGCATGACACCATCAGGGAGTATTTCAGTGAAGGAACAGTCAACTCCAGAGAGATTGTAGGAGTAATTCTCAACATCACTAGGCAGGCATTGACCAGGTGAGTTATCGGTGGACATATGCACATAAGTTCCCAGGTAGGCTGGCGGTCAGCAGGACAAGGTTTTCTTTTTCCCCAAGCCTACCACCAGATTTGTCAGTGACTTGATGTTCCTCCAAGCTGCTAGTGACCTGAATTTACTTACCAGACTCCTTCTATTTGGCCAAATTTTGATTCAACCAATTTCCCAAAAAATGATTGGGGAATTCATCCATACCTCTCCATTTTTGTTCTCCCCCTTCATGATGGGGATCTCAAGCATTCGCACAAAAGACAGATGTGAGACAGAAGAGCTTTTGCTTGTAAAACAGGAGGTAGAGGTAGTCTGAAAACTAGACAGAAACCAGTGGGAAATTGAGACCTGCACAAAGTCAATAATTTCCTGCCCTGAAATTCAAGATGGAGACAAGTCAATAACTCTTTCTGTTTGATGTGACAAATATATGAATAGTCTTGACCTGAATAATGCTTATTTCTATATATCCATGGACTCAACAAGTGGTTTCTGGGACTCCTCCTTTGTTCTAACAGTTATAAAAGTCCCAATGGACTCATTCAAAGCAGCAAGAGGAAAAGACCTTCTCCAAAGAGGGTGGTAGAACTCATTCAAAACAGATTCTCCTTGGTTTTATTCCGAACTTTTCTTGGCCCCTAAGGCAAATGGAACTTTGCATCTGGCCATCAACCTAAGTTCCCTCAGTCACTTTATTTAAATCTCTTGTTCTTATTGAAAACACTAAAGTGCATTATGAATGCCATCTAAGAGATAGACTTAGCAAACAGTGTTCACAAGGCTTCCAGGAGGTTCCTTCAGTTCACCTACAACATCACATACCAATTCAGAGCACCTCCAGATGAACTCAGCATTAGCCCCTGGATCTTCACTTACTATATGAACCAAGTAATGGTGAATGACCTGACCATTTCTACAGCAGCAACATCAAGTTACCTGGATGACATCCTGTCTTAAAACATGACATAATAACCCTTGTTACAACACTGCTTACCAAAAAGGGCTTCTAGTTAACAATAAGGACTTTTAGTTATTAACAAGGAAAGATCCAACCTAGTGCCATTTCAACAATTTGTTCACCTAGGTGTGGAGTTAAGTACGCATGCAAACAATTTGTCTTCCTCAAGATTGGGCATTGAAAAGCCGAACAATGGTGGCTTCTTTTCTTTTGAGGAAAGCTCTATCCACACAGGAATTCCTTTGCCTTCTAGGCTTGACCAATGCGGCACCGATTTCAAATGATTCTTCTGTCCCAATTAATGCCAAAACTTTGCTTACTGGACCAACCTTCATCATCTACAAACAATTATGGCACCATCATCAGCATTGGGGCAACCTAACTTGGCTTGCAGCTGGTATATCTCTGCAAGTACAACTAACTGCATGAGATTACAGTCTGTACTAATGCAAGTATGGAAGACTGGGGACCCCACTTACTACCATCCCTTTGGGAATCCAGCAGTGCATGGTCTTCCCAGGTACGACATCTGCATATCAATATTTAAAGATGAAGGCCATTGTTAAAACCTTTCACTGGCACAGGAATGGAAGGGGAGTATTCTGTCTGACAACTCTACAGTGGTGGCTTTTTTCAAATGATAAGGGGGAACCAAGTCCCAAGACCTTTTGTGTCCTGGTGTTGGACTTTCTAAAGTGGTGGTATTCTAGGATGATTAAACATACTAGCTGATTCTTTATCTCAGAATAATCAACTACTACAGATGGAATGGTCTCACCATCCCTCCATTTTCACTCAGATATGTACCAGATGGAACTGACCATTGGTGGACCTGTTTGCGACAAGGTGGAATACCAAATTCCTAACCTATTGTCTTACCAGTCCGTGACCCAAAAGCCTGGTCAGTCAACACTCTTTCAATACATTGGAATGGCCTGGATGCATACACCTACCCTCCAACACCTCTGATTCCAAAAGTGATTTTGAAATGAAAACTACTCAGAAAAATTCAGATTTTTTCTTATGTACACAAACAACCACAATGGCAGTTGTTTCATCCCACTCCTGAATCTGCACATCTGGGTCCTGCTTTCTCATGGCATTAGCAATGATGGGAAGAATTAGTAAACTAGCCAAATTAGATGCAGTTCCAACTAGATGCATGTTTTTCCAGCTTGTCCAGGATGAGAAAAAACACATCATCAGTGAGGGAATTGTCCTGAAGTGGGATCAAGGCATGGTCCCTAGGGAATGTCTAATATTTCATTATAATTCTGTACCATTAGATACAAGGGGCAGATCAGATATTGCTTATCTAGTGTGTGAATTGCCCATGGAACAGTTGGCATCATGGCTTGCGTGCAAACTCTTGTAATGTTATATACAGTAGAGCCTCATTAATCCGGGCACATTCATTCCCAGTGAATATGTCCAGAAATAATGTGTTTTCCAGATAATTGAATCCTGCACATTTTATGCTGGCCAGTATCTCTACTTGTCTACGCTTGCTTGATGGTGTCACCATAATATGTGTAAAAAATACAATGAATACAAACTGTTGACTTGCAGTTAAATGCGTTCTGGCAAACTAATAAAATGCAGTCATTTTTATTAGTCGTATTTTACAGCTGTTACAGTTGCTAATGATTTATGTTCCCATTTTATTCGGAAATGAAGCCCTATACTGTCCACAGCTTAATCTGTCAACTGTATTTATACAATTATCAATAAACTGTGATTGTTACATACAATTGGTAAACAACAAAGAGGCTTAATGACACTTTTAATTTATTTACCATATGTTATTTAAAAAAGCATTGACGATTTGATCCCAGTGTGTTTATTTAATTATGAACACCTGTTGGCGACTAGCTAAAGCAGACATTGTTTATACAATTGCTGGTTACAATATGGTCACGCTACTTAGCTATTGATAGTGGCCATAGATTCTCAAGGGCTTCACTGTGTTTTATATATTATTCTACTGACTTATTTCTGGATTATTGAGACAAGTTTTAATGTAATTTTACACTTTTGTCCCCAATTTTGATTTCTGGATCTGTAACGCAGATTTCTGGATTAACGGAGCAAATTAACATTTAGAAATTCCGGTCCTGCTGAATTATGTCCGGACAGCGATTTTTCCAGATAAACGGAGTCCGGATTAACAAGGCTCCACTGTACATACAACTGGTGCTGGACACACCATTTCTTCATCTATAACATTTATGACCCACATGTAAATTTTCCTATGTGAGCAAGACTGTTTGATCTCAGTCTTGAGTAACACCTGTACATCACAAGTTAATTTTTAGCTGAAAGTTTGGGGAATTTAATTCAAATAGTTTTGTAGTTTGCAAGGTACTTGTTTAACCTTCAGTAGTTATAGGGGGTGCTTCAGCTGTCGAATAAGGCCTGTGCTTGATTTGTATTGAATATATTTGTAGTTCTTAAAGAGCTGTAAGAAATGCTTCTCATTTTTGTATATTTGCTCAAGGTCTACATTGAAACTTGGCAAATATTATGGTCAACACTAGAAGATGCATATAGTTATAATATATATATTGCTACATTTATTGTTCTGTTTGTTCTGTGTGAGACAAGCATGCATTTTGTTTTGGATTGAAATTTGGTACATGGCATTATTGTCATACAGTAGAACCTGTCTTGAAAGACCACCTTTTCTGCCAAAAAAATAATGGTCTCTCAAGACTGGTGGTCTGTCATAACAAGTCATAACACTATATAATGAATAAATCTATGCATGGAGATTCTGCTCTCTCAAGACAGGCGGTCTCTTATAGCAGTGGTCTCTCAAGACAGGTTTTACTGTATTGTTAACTCTTGGTGTTTCCCTTGATTTTTGTTCATTATGATTGTCATGTCTTCTTAATGTATGACAGTTCATAGTTAATTGTTGCATATATCATGGTTATTGATTAGTTATTACCATTTTTGACTATAGTTACAACTTCATCTTGACATAGGAGTGGGCTGTGTGAGAGGGAAGGGTATATTTACCAACTAAAATATTCACCATTTCTCTATTATTTTAGCTGTCTTGAAAATTATAAATATGTTTCTTTTCAGACAGATGTTTTCCGGACCAAGAGCACTGAGTGCATTTCTTTTCCTTTAGTGTTTGCCAACTTTGTGGTAGCAATAGAGTGGTTTATTTATGGTGGTATGCTTGGGGACCCTTTTGTTCAGGTAGGTACTCCAACCCACCTTTTATAGTTTAAGCCACCTAAGTATTGTGGTCATTTACCATCATGGACCAGACTTTTTTGTATTTTTGAACTGTCTGTCATACAGCAGGTGTATCATGTTCTTTTGTCCATTGTTTGTTCCTTATTTCATTTCTTCACAATGACTTAAAATTCTCCACCATCTGCCATTACCATACGTTTCAAGATAGTTCACTGTGGGATAAAAAAGAAACCTTTAAATTTCTGGCTCAGTGATAAAAGATCTAAGTCACAGGGACCGAAACAAAAGAATAACTTTTCACACAAGAACATGACTCGTATATCAGAACTAATGCTTGCATTTAAATAAGACACACTCTATTACTTTAGCGGTCAAATGCCAGGATCACAATGACCTTAATCAATGTCTTAACCCTTTAGCTACGACTATCACATCTAAGTGTCTACTGTAAATAGCTCCCAAACCCCACTGATGCATATATGCAGTGCCGATAAGCCTAGTTTACTACCCCAGTGATGCTTATGTGCATAAAGTTCAACATTACTCGAAACCCCAGTGCGTACAATACTGCTGCGTTAACTAAGCATTGATTAGTTGAAAGTACGAATGTGTACATATTTTTGATTATCATAACCATTGAGAGGATTGTTTACTCAACATTTTGATACAAGTGGGAAAGCTTAGAAGTTAAATTTAGACACACTAAAATGAATTTTCCGCAGTTTACGAAACATGTTTTTGAGATAAAGATGGATTCCGATTCCGATACATGCGACTTTAACGGGTCCAGTGCAAGCGATATCGAAAAGTTTAATGGATCATTCTTAGAAAATGGATAAGATATTGATGTTAGTCCCATTTCAACACCAGATGCAAACAGGTGAGTCCTCAGAGCACTCTTAAAAGGGACCACTGTGTCTTTGTGTCTAATTTCAATGGGCAATTCGTTCCACGTCACTGGGCCCTGGTATGCAAATGAACGTTGTCCATATGACTTTGTTTTCACCTTGGGAACAATGAGTATACAATTATCAGAAGAAGAGCGTAAGGATCTAGCTGGTGTATACACATGGGTGAGGCTGGATAGGTATGTTGGACTGGAGTCTGTCATTGAAATATAGCACAGAGAACAAATTTTGTGTTTGATTCTGTATCGAATTGATAGCCAGTGTAGGGTACAGAGCAGTGGTTAGGTGTGTTCTGATCGAGGTACTCTAAAGATGATCCGTGCAGCTGTGTTTTGAACTTTTTGAAGTTTCTGGAGTAAATATTGTGATGAACCAGACAGAATTGAGTTACAATAGTCTTGAAAGTACTAATGAACACACAAGTGTTTTCGTGGCATCAACAGAAAGATATTTACGAATGGAACTGATGCGTCTCAGTTCAAGATATGCAGCCCTGCAGATGTTCATGACATGTTGGTGCAATGTGAGAGTACTGTCTAGAGTAACACCTAGATTCCGTACTGACTGTGTGAATTTATTGCTGGTGTTGCTGATATTTATTGTCTGAGGTAAAGGATGTGAATGAGAAAGTCATTGTGTTGTGATCAGAATAGCCTCAGTTTTATCATCATTCATCTGCAGCTTGTTACATGTCATCCATGATTTCACATCCGAAATGCACTTCTCTACTCCATGGATGGTAGCATCAACTTCAGTTGGGTGGCAAGACTTGTATATTTGGGTGTCATCAGCATACAATTGGTGCGATACTGGGTGATGATCTATGACACTTGAGAGAGGCTGAGTGTACAGAATGAAGAGAACAGGTCCAAGAACAGATCCCTGTGGAACACCATAACATACGTCAACTAGGCTGGAGTGTATTCCATTTGCAGATATAATTTGTGTCATGTTGACTAAGTAGGACTTGAACCACTGTAAGGCTATATTCTGAATGCCAAATACATGCTGGAGACGGTGAAGTAATATATCATGGTCTATTGTGTCAAATGCTGCAGATAAATCCAGGAGAGTGAGGACTGTAATCTTTCCACTATCCAAAGCAGAGAGAATGTCACTAAAAACTTTCAGAAGAGTAGTTTCCGTACTGTGGCAAGGGCGATATGCAGATTGTACATTGCTAAAAAGACTGTTTGAATTCAAATGAGATACAAGTTGAGTTAGAACAACCTTTTCTAAGATTTTTTTATATGAAAGGGAGATTAGAAACTGGGCGGTAGCTCTTTAAATCATTATGGTCCAGCGTTGGTTTCTTCAGCAGTGGCTTTACGATGGCAGTTTTGAAAAATGATGGGAATTCCCCTGATGAGAGAGAGATATTAATAACATCAGTAATACATTTTTACTCAAAAAAAATTTCAGTTTGAGTGCAGTTTCTGACATAATTTTAATTTTCTCTCTTCAGTATCCTAACCTGATGTGTGTTGTAACTTTTCTCATTTAAGTATCCTAACTTGATGGATATTGTGACATTTTCTTGTTTCATTATCCTAACCTTGTAACATGTTCTCATTTCAGTATCCTAACCTGATGGGTATTGTACTTGGGATTGTGCAGTTAGGAATGTTTGTGTGCTATCCTTCAACGAAATCAACAAGGACCATTATTGCATGAGAAATTTCAGAGGTAATAGAAATTGTTAAGTATGAGTAATTACATTTCTTTATATATGCCATGTATCCAGAAACATACAGCTAAGACCCAGATATGTAAAGTACCAGCAGAGTGCAAGATATATATAGTGTCCCAAATATGTAAAGTGTGATTAGAGTCCCAGATATGTAAAGTGCCAGCAGAGTTCAAGAGATATAAAGTGTCCCAGATATATAAAGTGCCATTAGTCCCAGATATATAAAGTGCCATTCAAGTCCCATATATATAAAGTGCCATTAGAGCCCTAGATATATGAAGTGCCATTCGAGTCCCAGATAAAGTACCGTTCGAATCCCAGATATATAAAGTGCTAGCAGAGTTCAAGATATCTAAAGTGTCCCAGATATGTGTAAGTGTATGCCCCATAAAGAGCATTCGGGTGTATACCCATGGAGTTATATTTATTGCTGTTTGTATTAATATTGGCTCATTTAGTTTAAATTTACTGCAGTTTAGAACTTAAATGTCTTTTCATTCCAAATTCTGCTTTAATTAAGGGGGCGCTCACCAGTTAGAATGTACTTTTCAGATAGTGACGTATGTGAGGTGAAGTTGTTTGCATTTGTAACATGCACAATGGAGATAATGTTGGCATATCTCAATGCTACTTTGATGTAATGTGGCTGATATTTCTTTGGATACTGCACTTGTGGAAATTGTATATGATCTAAGCATGTGGTATAACAAAATGAATGCTCCCATGTGCTTGAAAAATTAGCCAGAATTAATCAAAAGTACACTAACTTTAGTAGTTATTAAACTAGGGAAAATGAATTTTGCTGAAGTAGGCAATAGCAGCTTCTGAAAGTGCAATGAACAAATTACAAAACATCTGAAAAGTAAAAAAAGTTATCGGATCATTTTTCTACAATTTACCTCTGAAGTCCAGGAAGTGAAAATGACCATGCAGAGCTAGCAGTTTTTTTATTCGAGTACATCTTAAGTTAGCCCAAGCTGTATACTCTAGAACCTAAAGTACACCCATCAATCATACATCAGAATAAAGGGAATTGAAAGTTCTTCTCCCAACACCTAAGATATACAAAGTCTTTATTATATTGCCAGTATAACCAGTGAAGAAATCCCAGAAAATTCTTTTTCTTTAAAATTCTAACCCTATGCAAAGTACGAAACTGTAGAGCGCCACCTAAGCGGCTGCAGGTGGGCTTGAGAAGAGTTATGTCCCTTGCTATTATATGCAATACGACATAGACTAGTGGCAATTAGTGACTCTGTGTAGCATTCTTTTTTCATTAATTTCACTTTTCTCAAATAAGATGCTATCAGTTCTTCTTTGAACTTGTAAGAATTTTGATATTTTTCTATTGTCAAATAACAAAAACATTGTTATGGTGTTTAATACATTTTTATTTTCAGATTAAAAAATTCTGTAGTATCATATGGTCTTGGTTTATTAAGCTATGTCAGAAATATTTCAAACTAAATTAACAGCTCAAGAATTAATGACATTGAAAAGAGCTGTAGCTTGACATACACAAGTCACAAGCAAGTGTCACATTTGGACAGGCTCACATGAACGACATGGTTATGGAATAATTTATGTAACCTTTCGTGGGAAAAGAAAGGCTGTTTTGGCTCACTGACTAAATTTCTATGTCGAAACTATGGTAAAATCTCTTCCATCTCAGTGTGAGGCATCACATCGATGCCATACAAAAACATGCATAAATCCTGATCATTTATCACTTGAACCAAAAAGAGTAAATATGGCTAGAAAATCATGTGAAGCCAATGGTGAATTCCAAGGCCATAGAGGCTATGGGAGGTGTATACTGTGATTGTCAGGTACATTTAATAATTGTTATATGTGTTAGTTTAAAAGATTTAAAGTATATGAATGTTCATTGGTTACAAGATTATTTATTGAATTGGCAAACATTGAATTTTGTACAAGTTTTCTGTTGCATTTTTGTTTGCGTTTGATGTAGCATCTGTATTTGTACTGAAGACTTGATTTCCTCTCCCTATCTTTTAGTGTTCTTTGATCTCGTTCTACCATGTGGTGAAATACTGGATCAGATTGATTAGAAACAATTCGTTGAGACTTGGCCAATAGGAGTGTAGATTTTCCAGTACCATACACAGAGCTATGAAGGGCTGAATGACATAATGCATCAAAATTTCTGCTCCATACTGATGTTTTAGGTGCATAGGTAAAAATCCTGTTGTGCAGGCTCTCACACTTATTTGTGTTTAGAAGATGGCAAATTTTACTTAGCTTGACATCGGAGACAAATTTTTTTAGAACAGATTCAAGCTTTTCAGTATCATCAAAAGAAAGATTTAAATGTTTACCATATGGCAGAAATTTTGTTGAATATGATGCTAAATGGGCAAGGCAGACTGAGTAAGTTTTTTGACAATTTCCATGCTCATTGCTGAAACATTTAATAATATTTTGGACTGCTGCCTTTGCCTTGGCCAAAAATGCATCTTCAGAAGTGACATGTCGTTGTATTCGTACAAGCTCAAAATGTAGTCTTCCCCTGATAGCAGTTGCCAGTTTTTGCTGAAAGAGAAGTTTGTCCTTACCAGGGAAAGGACCAATTAAATGTACATTTTTAAGATGCTTTTGCAGTGTTCACATTGCATGCACGTAGCATGTAAATTGACGTATGGTTCTCTGAACCTTCACTGAATGTTCCCTGACAGTTTTTTCAAGCTGGGCACTTGCATCACAAGTTAAAGAATCAATCTTTAGTATGTTTAACATTTCAAGCTTATTTAAATTTTCTTTTGCCAATTTAGTTTCTGTTGAGGACATAGAATCTTCTGTGCGATGATTTTTTTTTGCAGTTTAGGTGTTGGCATGTGTTCTTTCCACACAGTTTGTTTGCAATGGACACGCAGAGTGGAAGTTTTCTGCTTGTGGAATACTCCATGACTATAGCCACAGACTGCATGGCAGACTCACCTCCACTGTGTGGTCTGTGGTTGTATGCAGTGTCTGTCTGTACATGAATGCCTTTGTATGTTAGCTGATTAACCTCATGAACAAATTTTTGATTCTCTACTAAAGTTGATTCATTGACAGATATTATTGTATTTGACAACTCGTCAACTTTTTTATATAAATAACCGGAAGAAGGAGGTTGAATATTTAAGCATGAGATGATAAATCTTAGGTCAGTCACTCCAACTTTAGTCTTGTAGCAAGACAGTGCCAACATCTTGTTTAAATTGCCTGTGACTGGACCTCTCTTTCTCTGTCCTTTACACTTTTCGGGAAAGACTGCCTGATCTGCTTCCTGTAGATTGCAGTTTTTACATTTATCTGTCAAAAATGTACACAGTCCTTGACTTTTGCCTCTCTTCATGTGTGGGATGTATTCCTTGCAATCTCCAACAATGTCATGCATTTTGCGCAATTTTTCTAATATCATATTTACTTGCGTTATGTTTATGATCACATTTTCATTCATGTTGTCATCACCAGTTGCTTCATGTGTACCAACAATGAAGTTTTCTTCGATTTTGTTCTCCTTTTCAGGGCGAAGCTTGGATGGCACTAGATTTGGGCCACAGGAAGATAGAGATTCTTCATACACATCATACCTTGGGCGCTTTATTTGTGGAGCTGCAGAGCAAGATTGCGACCTGAATCCTGGTTGGTCACTGTTGCATACTCGCACACCATAGACCCATGGTTGATTATGTTGTCTAAACTCTTGTGGACGCTTTGGTTTTTTCTTAGGTCTTCCTGCAACCATGTTTTCTTAAGAAGTGGTTAATGTAGGTTGATGTAGTATTTGTGATGTCATGGTTACCTATTGTTCCTGGTTGTGATGGATCTTAGGATGTAACATCATAGTCAGGCTGGGGCTTGAAATTGTTAGGAAGCACACACACACACACCCCTTTTGTGCATAAAAGTCTGCATGTATCATTATTTGACCATATAAAGAAGTCCACTTATTTCATTTTCATTGTAATCATTTATGTATGTAATCACCAATCACATTCCTTCCTTGTCCATGGAATAGTCTCACCAGGAGTTAATTGCCCTTGACTTTCCATTTCAATTCTTAGGCATACAGACATTAGTGCAGATTCAAATTAGGTTACCAGTACCAAAGAAAAAAGTAATTATTTACAAACAAAATATATATTTATGTCTACTGTTATCAAGTTATAGCATCAAGGACTTATTTTTCTTAATCCAATGCTGGAAAAGTTTTGCACTATTGCCTCAAAATTTATGGAATTTTCCTCACTTTTCTCACTTGGTTTACATGTAAACATGACCAAAGTATAGTTTGCAACTTGGGAAATGATCAGAATACATTATTTAATGTTTTAATTGAAAAATAAAACAAATACTTCATATGCATTTACTCTTGAATGTCTTTCTTTCATGTCAAAATTATAGCATTTCCCAGTGATGTTAGAATACAGTTTTGACGTCATGAAGCTACATTTAAGTTACTTCAGAGGGGTATAGTAAATTAATTATGTGTTTGTAATTTTGGAAGTAAATACCATGTATGATATATCAATATGTTTAAAATTTACTGCAGGATATGACAAGTTTTTCAATAAGTTGACTACACATCTTCAGTGGTTCTTTAAGGTGGCTCTATACAGTTTCGTACTTTGCATAGGGTTAGAATTTTAAAGAAAAAGAATTTTGCAGGATTTCTTCACTGGTTATACTGGCAATATAATAAAGACTTTGTATACCTTAGGTGTTGGGAGAAGAACTTTAGGTTCTAGAGTATACAGCTTGGGCTAACTTAAGATGTGCTCGAATAAAAAAAACTGCTAGCTCTGCATGGTCATTTTCACTTCCTGGACTTCAGAGGTAAATTGTAGAAAAATGATCCGATAACTTTTTTTACTTTTCAGATTTTTTGTAATTTGTTCATTGCACTTTCAGAAGCTGCTATTGCCTACTTCAGCAAAATTCATTTTCCCTAGTTTAATAACTACTAAAGTTAGTGTACTTTTGATTAATTCTGGCTAATTTTTCAAGCACATGGGAGCATCCATTTTGTTATACCATGTGCTTAGATCATGTACAATTTCCACAAGTGCAGTATCCAAAGAAATATCAGCCACATTACATCAAAGTAGCATTGAGATATGCCAACATTATCTCCATTGTGCATGTTACAAATGCAAACAACTTCACCTCACATACGTCACTATCTGAAAAGTACATACTAACTGGTGAGCGCCCCCATTATTAAATAAAATGAAAGTAAGAAAGCTAATGTACATGTTGAAATAAAAACAATTCTAAAGTGTTAAGTCTTAATGGAAATTTAATTAATTCTCATTCTAAAATCATGAATTATAAAAGTTCAATCACTTTTAGAATCCTTTAAAATCGGGCTCTATATCAGACTCGCCAAACAGTTCACGAAACTCGGCTTCTGTTATGGGCATGCTTTCATCATATACATTGTCATTGTCATCATGGTCATCCGATAGTCTGGTTCTTAAAATGAGAGCACCAGCCGGCAGATGCAACAAATTTTGAATCTGCCAACTTATATTTATTATTTTTCGTCATCTGCATAGCACGTAGACGAATTGCTGCCATTCCCATACTTGCTTCTCGTTCACAAAAATTCGCGTGCTGCAGCACAGTTATTTGCTTCTGCATATTCAAAAACGTTAAGTTTGAATGCTTCATCATACGCAAAACACTTTCATTTACTTTCTATACTACTCATGTTATCTGATTGAATTGAATATAAACTTCTAAAGAGATTAAACTGAAATAATTTCTTATAGTGGTAGTGAAATATTTATATACCTTATCCTGTAATTATTTCCACAGTTGATTATCAATTTGTATCAATTTGTATTTGTTAATTATTTATCATTGTTGTTTATTTGTGTTTTTTTTAAATTACCAGTAGTGTGATTCAATTGATCAAAATATGACTGGTTTCAGCGTGGACATGATTCAAGTATTGTGACAGTTGATAACTTTGAGCAGAAACCATGTCCACTACCTTATCTCAGTAAACGGTACATCAGAGAGTCGGCATATTTTAGTAAAGTCATTGGCATTGTGCAACAAAACAAACCCTATTATCCCCGAGGCATTTACCACAGATTACGCATATGGTAGCTATTGTGCAACACTCTACCGTTGAGAAACCACTTTGCTTTACAAACAACCAATCAACAGTAGTATATAAACTGTGGCTGTCTATTACGTCTAAAACACCTATCAAAGAAATCCAACAAATTATATTGTTTTACAAAATTATTCATGCTGACTCGTATATTGCAATGTTATTTACCCTTCCTAAGCGTGCGTGCAACAAACCCCTATGGAGCCTCTTGCTATTGTTTCTTTAAGACTATCGTACATTTATTTCTACTCTCGATCAAAATGTTTGTTGTATATACCTTCAGTATCTTAATTCTTTTATTTTTTTACGTAGATTCTTTTCATATTTACACTGAAATAGGCTAGCCTGCATTTCTACGAAACCGTAGAGTTTAATGATTACTAATTAGCTGAGGGTTAAATACTTGACTAGAAATTATTAATATGGCGGTTCTTTTGGAAAATACACATATTTCCGAAGTTCAAATAACACGTATGGCTGTATACTTTCAGTATCGTAATTCTTTTAATTTTTTACGTAGATTCTTTTCATATTTACACTGAAATAAACTAGTGTGCATTTCTACGAAACCGTAGAGTTTAATGATTACTGATTAGCTGAGGCTTAAATACTTGAATAGGGCTTACTAAAATGGCGGTTCTTTTGGAAAATACATGTATTTGCGTGGTTCAAATAACACATATGGCTGTATTTTCTGGTGGATGGACATCTGTCAAATAGAAAATAGACGTCAAGTATGTTAAAACATGTTTTTCATTCATTATCCTACCACTTATGTTAGAAAAAAAATATTTGTTTTACTTCACGACAGGACAGATCTTATCAGCCATGTGGCTTCATTAGGCATGTGATCTCATATTCGGCGATCGACGGAAACAATAAATACTGGAAATCGAGGGGAAAAAGCATTATAAATTTCAGATTTGGAACTTGACCCGCAGATAAGCCGACCCCCCCTTCTTCCAGGCCTTTTTTTTTCTCCTAAATTTCTCGGCTTATACGCGAGTATATACGGTAGATAATCTTAATTATATGTGCAGGGCTCGAAATTAGCGGTAGTCTGCTAGTCCGAGGCTAGTAGATTTCCTGTCGGACTAGTAACTATCATAATGTTATTAGTCCGATGGGCTAGTAAGTTTTGTTTATCAACAGTCAGTGTTTGTTTACTCACTACCCTAATAAAGACGTGACTTCAGCATATATTCTGTAGAATCAATGCAGTGACTGTTGTAAGCATAGTCGTAAAATATTAGCATGAAAAGATGAAGTCAATTTCTGCCTCAGAAATGTGTTTCTGTTACAAGAAGCCATCTGATTTTGTGCATTTCGCTTAACAGCGCCAATCATGGTCCCGTCCTTAACTAACAACGGAAGTTTGGTAATTCATATTCTTCTTAATCTGACAGCGAATTAAATGAAAAATAACCTGGTTTCACACTTTATTCACGTGGCCACAGTAACAAACTACAAAACTACAACACATGGCATCAACTATTCAAAGAAATTAGTTTGCATGCTTGTTTGTTTCCCTTTTTTTTTTTTGCTTGCTAGCCAAACGCGCAGTCACAAACGTGGAACTGCATAATTTATGTTTGCATCGAAATAATTATAAGAATTAGATCAATTTATTATGATCATGTTACTGAAACATCATTTCCATGCAACTACTTTTTCAATGACAATAAAAAAAAAAGTTATATTTGTCCCATACCAGACTGAACAAATAATTGAATACACATGGAAATATTCTATCAGAATGCCGTACATTTGTTGGAAATTAAAATCTCTCAGCATGGGCATCTAAGATTTGAAAATTTTCCTGCTTATTATTAATTTCAACAATACATTGAGGTCCGATTAATTAAGAACACTTACTAAATTTACGCTATTAATGATGAGACTGTAATTGGAGCAGTTGAATACAACACGCCGAGTCAGATGGATTTGTTTGATGGGAACACACATTTTCCAAGGTGAAACTAACATTATCTTTTGATGTTAATATTTTATAACAGTGTTTAAAATAGCCACTGCTTTGATCCTGCAGAACATCCACTTAAGTCAAGACTTTATTAGGGAGATTCCATTTAATTTAATGGGGTGGGTGGGTGGGTGCAAAGGCTTGTGTTTTGAAACGTGTTTCTTGCTCTGACTTTCTTATATAAAGGACACTGCCATTCCTTTTCTTACTTTAAATAATTCGTGACAGCTATACTGTAACATCTCGTATTTCAAAAAGAGGCACAATTCCCGTCTTATAAGACAGGCAAAATGTGGCATTTTATAGAAGGTGTTCAGCCTTCAGAATAAAGCAAAAGTTGAATGAAAATGACATAAAAGAGAGGAATAATTCTTATGATAAGGAAAAGCTTAATCGAACGTTTCAGAAGACATAAACAAAAGACAGTGAATGGCTGAATTATGATGAAGACAAGAACATTATACAGTGTAACTGGTGTTTAGAATTTGCCAAAACAAACAGAGAAAACATCCAGTTTTGTTGTGGGTTGTTCGAACTTTAAAATTGAATTTGAGATGAAAATGGTGAAGAGTGACTGGAGATTTTGTTTGAGACCTTGGGTACTGTCCGTCTTACTCTTTATAATGTTCCATACAAATGACATTCCAACATATGATCCATCACCAGCAATAGATTTGTGGAATGTTTCAGAGAGACTGTTAAGGAGACCAGAACAAGCCCCATATGGACACAGATTGCAGGTGGAGGACGAGAAAAGACACCTGGATCCATTTCTGGAAATGGATCCAGATTATCTTGAGAAACATGAAATATATTGTGACGGAATGATGATTTGAAGTAGAATTTATACTTCGGTACCTCTGCATTTTAAATGATAATGCTATTTATGAAAGAAAATTGTTGTTAATCTCAATACAAGTGTGTGACATAGTTTTGTGGACAGGACTAGTAAATGTTTGGCAGGACTAGTACATTTCTCAGTACACTAGTCCTTCTGGCTATAAAGAAATTTGTGTTAAATTCAAGCCCTGATGTGTACTCTAGAATTTGTAAGTGTTTTACAACATTACAAGTTTTACTTGTGCATTAATGATTCAAAACTTGGTGACAGATTATTTCCCTATGAGTAGCCTCTTTCCCTCTTTCAGAAGTGTACATTTGTTGTATACATGTCCAATGTACATGTCAGTTTAAGTACATGTAACATGTAAATAACAACTAAACAGCACATAAAACAAAGACTACCATTTTGTTTATTAAGGTGTTTATACACTATTTATTTTCTAATGGGATGTGACTGATACAGGAATTTTCTAACATGTGACCTTTACCCAAGTTCATGGATTTGTTATGTACATGTACTGTACTTCACGCATTATGAATTGTATAAGACAAAGGTAACACAAATGTAAGTTATCAGTATACAGGAGTATTTCAGAATGATTTTTTTTCTTCATTTAATAAAAATTTTCATTATGTGTTTTCTCAAAGTGTAAATCATACACACTGATGACAAGTTAACCCATAAAGATGAATTCACTTGTCTGATAATTTTTGTCTTTTTTCAGCCCACCTGACTACATTTTTTTACACCTGCTTAAGTAAACAGTATTACCTCTGTCCAGAGTGCTGGATATAAAGTGTCAACAGAGACAGAAATGTATCAAGTGTCAACAGAGACAGAAATGTATCAAGTGCCAGCAGGGACAGAAATGTTTCAAGTGCCAGCAGAGATCCAGATATGTAAAATCCCAGTAGAGACAGAGACATAATAAGTGCCAGTAGAGACCTAGATAATGTAAAGTGCCAATTAGAGACACAGATATATAAAGTGTCATTAGGGTTGCAGATAGTTATTACATAAAAAACCCAGATATATAAAGTGCCAGTAGAGACCCAGACAGTGTCAGTAAAACCCCAGATAAAGTGCCAGTAGAGACACAGACAGTATCAGTAAAAACCCAGATAAAGTGCCAGTAGAGACACAGACAGTGTCAGTAAAACCCCAGATAAAGTGCCAGTAGAGACACAGACAGTGTCAGTAAAAACCCAGATAAAGTGCCAGTAGAGACACAGACAGTGTCAGTAAAAACCCAGATAAAGTGCCAGTAGAGACACAGACAGTGTCAGTAAAACCCCAGATAAAGTGCCAGTAGAGACACAGACAGTATCAGTAAAAACCCAGATAAAGTGCCAGTAGAGACACAGACAGTGTCAGTAAAACCCCAGATAAAGTGCCAGTAGAGACACAGACAGTGTCAGTAAAAACCCAGATAAAGTGCCAGTAGAGACACAGACAGTGTCAGTAAAAACCCAGATAAAGTGCCAGTAGAGACACAGACAGTGTCAGTAAAACCCCAGATAAAATGCCAGTAGAGACAAAGTGTCAATAAAAACCAGATAAAGTGCCAGTAGAGACCCAGGCAGTATCTGTTGTTGTTGTTGGGTTAAATGCCATTTTCCAGCACAAGATAGGTTATACATGGCAGCCAGTATTAATGGTGGAGGAAGAACCTGGGAAAAAGCCTGGAAAGAACCACCGACCCAAGTGCTGGCATGCTTTCCTTATACCCACATTGGCCGAATCTGAGACTCGAACCCACGCAGACAGAGGTGAGATGGCAGTGATATGTAAAGGAGAACACTATAGACCACTTGACCCCTTGACAGTGTCAGTAAAACCCCAGATAAAGTGCCGGTAGAGACCCAGACAGTGTACATAACAACCCAGATATATAAAATGTCTGTAGAGACCCAGACAGTGCCAGAAAAAAACCAGATATATAAAATGTCAGTAAAATCCCAGATATATATAAAATGTCAGTAAAAACCCAGATATATAAAATGTCAGTAGAGACCCAGGCAGTGTCAGTTAAAACCCAGATATATAAAATGTTAATAGATATGGAATTGTGTTGTTCTTATTATTTATTTATTTTATGAAAAGAAGTCCGATATGGGACCCTGCTTGTTAGCTGTTTGATACATGCTATTTGTGCTCTTTGGTTGCAAAATAAAAGTGTTTGAATTGGTTGGGATTACTTGTATAATCAGGGTTTTGTTTGTCGGTTTTACATGATACCACTCAAGAAATTACACAACAGTAGTGCAGTTTCTCATATTCAATATGGCAGAAATTTTTTGTGGTGGAGAAATTTTAATGACTTTATTATCTGAAAGTGGAATCATGAAAACAAATTATTATAACCTGCCAATATCTAGAAATCACTAAAATACAACTAGCATGAATTAAAATCCTGTTGTTTTTTATTCAGCCCATGTTTTTATATATAATTGCTGACAAGTCCAGTCCAAATAGCAAACAACACAGATCCTTGCATGCATTTGCATAATACTTCAGAGCCTATGTTTACTGTTCTATGCTTACTCATAACAAACTTCATAGACACAGATCTGTTGGCACATAATGCATTATTCCCATTAATATAATTGATTTAGTTTGTTCGAAAGAGAAATAAGAACTGCCGTGTCAATTGTCATCAAATTAGCTGTTTGTATGAATCATGTATATATCTACTTTTGTTTTCACATGAATACGATATCACATTGCATTTCCATTGGCAACTTAATGTACATGGGTACCAAGTGCAAGATATCTCATTCAAGCAAAAAAAAATAATGGATTTAATTTGGATAAATAAAACAAGACCTAAGAGACAGATATTTGTTACGGAATTAATCATGGAATCTGGCATAGCCTTAGGCTGCAAAACAAGTGGACATTATTAGTTGTATTTACATCATGTCATGACTGGAGAAAGAAGACTTAAATGGTTTCTCATGAAACGCAAAATTATGCAAAGGTCAACTCTCAATAGGCATGAAGCCTCAAATACTCAATTATTTGCCATTGAAGCACATAAGGCTAAGGATGGGAAAACTACAATTGGACATTTCAAACAAGAAACTGTAACACCTTTTTAAAGGGTGATGGATGAATGCTTTGGTCTTAAGATTTTTGTATCTTAAACCTGCTGTGGAAAATTGTGTTTAAGTTTGTTCAAGTACAAAATGAATGTATAATATTGTATTGCCTACAGATGAAATGAAAAAGAGTGAATGGAATATACCTTAGCCAATTAATTTATTTTTTACGGAATGGAATAAATTTAAACAGAAAAGAAACCTTAATTTCTTCATTGATTCCTTCTATCTGCACACAGAATTAAACTATCAAAGGCCTTAATTGCCATACATGTTTATTCATATATAATTTATAATAATACTAAATATTTCATAATTAAACATTTGCAATCTGCTATTGACAACACAACAATACACTCATAATCCCCAATATTATTATATCTAACAAATGCTCTCATAATCAGGGCTCCTACTTTTAGACATGGCATGGTCTACACAAGTCTTAAGAAAATTTTAAATTCAACATGTGTCTTGAAAATTTGAAAAGTAGAAATGGTTCTTGAGATGTTTTCCGATTTTGATTGATGAACTTAAAAGCCCATGAAAATTCATATTTTATTTATTACTATAAAGTATTTCTTTTGTACCACTTAATTTTACGGAAAACTAAGTGTTAGCCATTTTCTAATGCTACACCTTGTCACATATTACATTTGTTTAGATATCTTCGTTATTGTTGTATTAGTCAGATTATGGTATCTTTGTACTTGTCTTATGGGTCAGATTATGGTATCTTTGTACTTGTCCTATGGGTCAGATTATGGTATCTGTGTACTTGTCTTATGGGTCAGATTATGGTATCTTTGTACTTGTCCTATGGGTCAGATTATGGTATCTGTGTACTTGTCTTATGGGTCAGATTATGGTATCTTTGTACTTGTCCTATGGGTCAGATTATGGTATCTGTGTACTTGTCTTATGGGTCAGATTATGGTATCTTTGTACTTGTCTTATAGGTCAGATTATGGTATCTTTGTACTTGTCTTATGGGTCAGATTATGGTATCTTTGTACTTGTCTTATGGGTCAGATTATGGTATCTGTGTACTTGTCTTATGGGTCATATTATGGTATATTTTTACTTGTCTTATGGGTCAGATTATGGTATCTGTGTACTTGTCTTATGGGTCATATTATGGTATATTTTTACTTGTCTTATGGGTCAGATTATGGTAGCTGTGTACTTGTCTTATGGGTCAGATTATGGTATCTTTGTACTTGTCTTATGGGTTAGACTCTGATATGCTTGTACATGTCTTATGGGTCAGATTATGGCATCTTTGTACTTGTCTTATGGGTCAGATTATGGTATCTTTGTACTTGTCTTACGGGTCAGATTATGGTATCTTTGTACTTGTCTTATGGGTCAGATTATGGTATCTGTGTACTTGTCTTATGGGTCAGATTATGGTATCTTTGTACTTGTCTTATGGGTCAGACTGATATGTTTGTACTTGTCTTATGGGTCAGACTGATATGTTTGTACTTGTTTTGTTTGTTTGATAAGGATTTTTAACATAGCTTTAAATACATTTAAATCATATCACTATGATGTATGCAGTGAAGCAGTTCTAGTGATGTCTAGCACTGGGGCATTATGCTGCAGACATGTAACATGATGTCCCACCCAGTCACATTTTCCTGACACCAGGCCGACTAGTCCTAACACTAACCTCTTAATGCTGAACGTCAGGCGAGGTAGCTATTAGTACCATTTGTACAAGTCTTTGGTATGACTCGGCCGGCGTTTATAGTTGACGATGATTACAGACAATAAGGTAATATTGCTGATGTATTCATAAGGAAGGTAGCATCACGGCATGAAGTTTCAACACCACGACATATATTCATAGTGTTTCAATCACAGGAGTGAAACCTTACAGTGTTTGATACGCTCGTGGTTTGTGAAGTTTCTCTAAGAATACACATACATTTTTTAAAAAAAAAAAAACATACAAAGAAGTGTTATTGGATTTTGGAAACACTCATGTCGCACATGCGGGATTTCACAACGCTATATCCGATCTATTTGTTCTCACTGGAACACTTGGATTTTTTTAGACAATCAGTCAATGACATGCATAGCTCATGTAGCACGAACACCAGCTGCTCCTGGTGCTTACAAAGCATTTGTTGTAATAGTATCAGACAAAACAATGCAGCGCGAAGGCGTTGGTGGATGATTGAGGGTCGTTGATTCATCTGTACAAAACATGTAATTGAATCATTCATTATATTGTATAAAATGCCATATCAACACGTCAGTGTTACCATTACACCTGGCCAGACTGAAAATCTGCAATCGGCATAGAAAAGAATTGTGGAACTAACATTATTAGTGAAATAAAATGAGTTGCAAGGACCACATAAGTTGGCACTGACTGAACGTAAGATGAAAGATTTTAATGGCGCCGAAAAAATCCAAGACTGGTATTAAACTTGATCTTTATGTGCGTGCGATACCAACATTGATTGCTGCTGCAGCTCCAGTTCTTAAAATCGCTGCCGTGATGACATTGAAAAAGCTACAGGACAGGGTATAGGGACCGGCGACAAAACAGACGGGTACTTTGACTGCCAGGAATGATCCCTTCACAGGGTCTGTGACTACTAGACACGTTTCACTTAAACTCTCAGGAAGCAAGCTTTCCTTGTCCCAAATGGATTTACAGTTAAGTATCACGCACTTTAGAGGAATTTTTCATTCGTTATTGTTACCGGAAACTCTCAGGAAGCAAGCTTTCCTTGTCCCAAATTGATTTACAGTTAAGTATCACACACTTTAGAGGAAATTTTCATTCGTTATTGTTACCGGAAACTCTCAGGAAGCAAGCTTTCCTTGTCCCAAATTGATTTACAGTTAAGTATCACACACTTTAGAGGAATTTTTCATTCGTTATTGTTACCGGAAACTCTCAGGAAGCAAGCTTTCCTTGTCCCAAATTGATTTACAGTTAAGTATCACACACTTTAGAGGAATTTTTCATTCATTATTGTTACCGGAAACTCTCAGGAAGCAAGCTTTCCTTGTCCCAAATAGATTTACAGTTAAATATCACACACTTTAGAGGAATTTTTCATTCGTTATTGTTACCGGAAACTCTCAGGAAGCAAGCTTTCCTTGTCCCAAATTGATTTACAGTTAAGTATCACACACTTTAGAGGAATTTTTCATTCGTTATTGTTACCCGATAAACCAAATAGCACTGAATCAGGTATCATAGGTCTCGATGGTAGTTCTGGTCCAGATTCTCGTTGGTTTGTATATGCTATGGACCCACGTAGTGTTGTTTTTTTTTAATTCGTATTGATTAGAGCAACCAAAAGATTTTTTAATACATCACCGGATTTACTGATAAATACTTTTTTTTAAAATTAGCAAATCCATTACTAATAAATCCGTTGCTGTCCCGATCTGGTATTAGACATTACTAAAGCATCCACTATTATACACTAGCAGCTGTTGCAAACGTGTAATAATTTATAATGGTAAACGTGTAATAATTTATAATGGTAAACGTGTAATAATTTATAATGGTAAACGTGTAATAATTTATAATGGTAAACGTGTAATAATTTATAATGGTAAACGTGTAATAATTTATAATGGTAAACATTTACAAAAGAACTAATGCCACTAGAGTCAAAGGTAAACCTGTTCCCGTCGATTTATCAGCGTATGAAGCACGACGCGAGTTTGCTGATCTTATTACGGTCACCAGACTTGACAAGGACGAAGGATCAACTTTGACGGTTAAAGACGAGCAATATCAAGTGGATCGATATTATAAAAGTGCGTTTTAGGTGAGAGCTACAATAACAACGGGGTATTTACTAATAATGGAAAAATCAGAGACTCAAGCGTTTCAATCCGAGCTATCAGAAACGTGTTGCTCAAACCGGCGATACAATGACCGGTGAACTCAGAATGGACGGCAATATAATTGTTATTCTGAGAAAACTAGCGTCTGACGATGACGTAACGAATAAATAGTTGACGATAATGACACCACAATTGATAATATATGAACTACACAGCGATCTAAGTACGATTCTCACGCAATAACGTTTATAAATCTTCGAAGACATTTTTCAACGTCAATCACAGTAATTAATAAAACGCTCACAGATATATCCAGCGGAATCCTCGACGACGTCGGAAAGATTGAAGCGGATATAATTCATACAGCCACCACCATCAACGCTGTTTATACGGTGGAGTTGGGATCAGCAAATTGGTCAAAACGCGATAACACGATCAAACACACCGCTGAAGTCACCTGCTTGTTTAGGCTCTCAGTATTGAGCGCTTCGAAATTGAGGATATTTACGATAAATCCATTGCGTCATTCAGCCGATGAATGTTCTGTAACCGTGTCAATCATTCTAAATCAAATTATCGAGGAAATATTCACAAAATCTTAATCGCGGCTAATTACTGGTGGTGTCTTGAATTTGACGCAGAAACACCTCAGTTGATTGCTTAATACTAAAATAATGGCAATGAACTTGAATGTCCCTTTATGACTCGAACAGTCCAACAAATATAATCAGTCAAGCATATATGTGGAAGGCATAGCTAGAAAACATCCACGATGAGCATACAATGACACCAAAAAGAGTATAGTAGATTCACCGTCGTCAGCGACAACTTTGTATATGCAGTGTCTGCTGTAGTCGCTGAAGCAACAATGTTGATAGGTACATTATCAGCAACGTATGTGATGGTACCAGCATTAGGAATTGGTGCGTCTGTATGCGTCGATGATGCTGACATTCTTAATAGTATCGCTAAAATCTTCAACTTCGACGAGTAAGAAAGTATATGATTACACAGAAATGCTGTCGATGGCAACCAATGCACATGCTGTTATCCCACTGATGATATCATCGATGAAATATCTGATGATGAATGTTTTTACAAACTATAAATTATCATTGTCACATTTAGAAGCGGTGGTAATAACTTCACGACTGGGACAGTGTATTGCTAATACAAATGCGCCGACGACTACGACGATATTAGCGACTGCAACAAAGCGAAATTCGACATTCGTTTTCCTGTCTCAATAAGCGCGACTATTGGTCGGTCACTTGCGATCACACGTCCACATTTATGAGTTTATCATAGGTGGCCGAACATCAGAGCAAAATCTGCGGATAATTCGCTAATTCTCTGGTATTCGCGCATAAAAATAAAGATGACGGTACCGAAACACAAGTACCAGTCTGGAAAGTAGTCGGCATTCCAACAGGATCAAATAAAATCAAGCAAATCGATGAACAGCTTCAATGTAGAATTAAATCTATTACTGGACAAGAATCAAAGATCGCTATCACGGTACATGAGCCAACGTTGATTGCCGCCGTTGAAACATGAACGCCCGATTACACCCGAGGTAACTTTATTACCTTGGCGATGACTCCTCTACCTCGTTTATTCCTTTGGCCAGGCATGCTGTATAAATGTGGTTTAGACGTTGTCTGAAAATGATTTGCATTTTCCACATGGATCGTCTATGAAATACTTCTCCATGAACGATTTTGGCACAGTATATGGGAACTGTTATCACAATCTGGACTAAATAGGATTAATATCTCTTTCAATTTTGCTTAAAGTTTTTTTTCCGTCAGTTGAAACAACGAGTGTACAAAATTAAAGAATTTGGAGCAAATGTAGAAAATATTGTATTTATTAGAAATTGCAACTAATATGAGAATAGTTTGGTAATTAGTCAAGCCCTCAGTCCTGGCTGGAAATACGAATACTAAATGTGAGTTTTGAGTCCCAGATCAATTCTAGTGTTTCTAAAATTTAAAGTGTATTACCCAGTAACATTCCCATGCAGGAATGATAGTACTTTCATAATCTTCCATGCAAACAAAAACCGGTGTCTAAGTCTAAAAAATATTTTAGTTTACTAGAAATAATACAACGCCAAGGGGTTTGATACATGTTATTTTTAGCCTTTATTTAAATAATTCACAAATAGCACAAGTTTTCGTTACTTATTGCTTGTAGATCTCGGAAACTGAGGATGCATTTGGTGAACGTATAGGCAAGGAAAACTGATTTGCTTCAGATTTTCCGTGTTGTCCATGGTTACAGTTGAGTCGTATATTATTCATTAGAGATCATGATCATACATCTTAGTGTTTTTCCAAGTACAAATCCATTGGATTACCCGACTTTTTAGTATCGTGCTAAATGCGTTTTGATAAAGAGGACGTAAAACGTGCGTGTGTGTGTGTATGTGTGTATATATATATATATATATATATATATATATATATATATATATATATATATATATATATATATATATATATATATATATATATATATATAATAACTCTTGGTACCTGATTTTTTTTATCTCTGTTTTTATAATTATATTCATGGCTGTGAAGTGTAGAGAATATCTTAAGTTTTGCTTTCCTGACTCGGATAACAAGAGCGAAGCAGTTAGATAGGATCTATAAATTGATTTTTACGTATGTGTCGACAGTTATTAACAATAATCTTAATACTAATATTTAAATGGCGCCTTTGATTTCATTTCTCAGTGGTTAATCGGGTTTCGACGTTTACATCATAATTCTCTAACATCCCATTGGCTGGCTAAGTCACATATACAAGTCAAATGGACGCAAAATGAATAGTGTATTCTTCACGTGGAGTATTTTGCGAAATACAGTCGTAATTCTTCAAAGAGATTCTGGACAACTCCATCTCGATTCTAGAAGGAACCTTACAATTCCGGTTTTGAAATGTATAAGGACTTTCATAGACACTTAGAATAACTAGCTTGGATTCACTTCATAATATGATAAAATTCCTCTGACATTTTCGTTGATACCTTTGATAATGAAATTGTTTGTTATGTTTCACAAAACATGTTTGTTGACTTGTTGTTTTCTATTACTTAGTTTGTGACCAAAGAGTTGTAACGATCTCTCTCGTCGTGTGTTATTTTTTTTAGGTTTCTACCATATATATATATATATATATATATATATATATATATATATATATATATATACACACACACACACATTGCAAATCAAACTGTAAATTAAGCTGGTTTAACACCAATATTTCCATCAAATGGCTACATTGCATCTAAACGTAAAAGCCCACATGGCGCTTTTGTGCTCTAAGGAAGACGAAACCCGTGAGAATGACCTATTAGGTTATGCACGAAAGGGGTCATGAATGCAAAAGTTTCAGTGTCTTCTCAGCTAAAAGGATTATATTTCTTTCGTAAATTATATTTTAAAACTTAATAATCTGATTAGAGATGAATAACGTTTCTAAATGTATAGAACTGACGTTTCCATATCTCGTGAAATATGCATTAATGGCGTTTTTGTTCACCACCATAGCCTCAAATCTTCACATGGCTTCTTTTCGTCAGAGATGCCAAAAAAGAAGTGATAAACGAGTTGAATCATAGTCATAGACTTTTTCAAATTATTTGTTAAAAGAGATATGTCCGTTTTCATTGGAAAAACAAGTGCTTCCTCGGCATACTTAATTCTTCTCATGCTTAAATCGACGCGCCCGACTCACGTTTTTTTTATATAGGTTTTTAGTATGACATGAGACAGACAGGTGGACTTGCAGCAAGGGACAACATTCCGAAAATGTTAAATTCATCAAAAGGACATGCGTAATGTTAAATTCGTATACATAAACGCAAAGCTTAAACACTTGCTTCAATATAATTCAACAGATATTACGTGTATGAAATGATGACAGTACATTAGATGTTGGTGCTCCTTGCCCCTCGAAAATTATTATCAACCTTGACTTGGCCTTGGATCCTAATTTTCTCGGGATTAAAACTCTCTCTCTCTCTCTCTCTCTCTCTCTCTCTCTCTCTCTCTCTCTCTCTCAGAAATGCAATATTTATGATAATATTTTTCACTAGGATAAAGTGATCATATCAAAACATTTGGTAATCCATTTACCTCTAGTGTGCCATTTTTTTTCTGTTCTTCGGACTTCATGTAGCGCGTATCATTCAGTACTCTATGTATGTATGTATGTATGTATGTATGTATGTATGTATGTATGTATGTATGTATGTACGTACGTACGTACGTACGTACGTAGGTAGGTAGGTAGGTAGGTACGTAGGTAGGTAGTTATGTATGTATGTATGTATGTATGTATGTATGTATGTATGTATGTCATAGGTCCTTGACACTCAAGGCATATTAATAATTCACATTCAAAAATAGAATTCAAGGATCATATTGGTTCTTGAGTTTGTAGAATTTCTCATTTAGACACAGAATTTAAGCACCTCACTGTCTTTGCGTTTCGTAAATTTCAAACTTCAGTCACTAGTTCACACTTCCGCGTGTTTTGTCATTGATGCTTTCGAGTCTGAAATTCGTCGACTTGATCGAGTTACAGTGAATTGTATGATGTTTCTCGAAGGTAAAATTGATATATACCCACAATCATTTCCATTGATTCAATCCTTACATACACAGATATAATATTAATCTTTAGTTTGAACTTCAGAAACTGAACCGAAGAGCTTGACTGACCCTTGTGCTTGATTACAAAGAGGCACATTTTACTTGTGTATATAATCTTTTAACGGACTTGGCTGGAATTTGATTTACACCTGCCTCCAGAATATATTCATGTCTGACAAAAATCTAGGGTGTTCCAAAAATTCCAATTTTTTAAATTAGAATCAAATCCAGTCTTCATTTCTGATTGGTTGTGGTGTTGTCTTTTTCTGTACACATGTATTTGCCAATTATAAATTATTTACCTCGGACTGAGTATGATAAAAAGCACGAGGGTGGAATTTGCCTTCTTCAAATTCTTGTCACTAACTAATTGACCAACATAAACATTAATCCGAGGCGAATCTGGTACTCAAGACTTTGATTGGAGTTGAGATCAGGACAAGTTGTTCATCTGAAACAAGTAAATCAACAAGTCCAACGATAGCATTGCACGCACATATATATATATAATGAACATTCCACAAATTAGTACCTGATACGTGAATCCCAACACGAGTGAAAGAACGATGTTTAAGGCAAGTTTCTCGGGTTGATGTATTATAAAAAAAATCAAAGATCTGCATCACCGTATGCCATTGAATTTAAATTTGATTTTTTCATATGGCCATTGGCCAGGGGTGTAGTACATAATTCCTCAAACGTATTTCGGCTTGGAGACAACGGAAGAAATGGCGAAGTCGGGTCGGATGATATCACGATTCGCCGCCCGACTGTCGTGCACTGTGTAGACATATTGCTTCCTTTTCGGCTCAGATCGGACCTCAGAGATGGTGTTCTCCATTTTCTTTTCAAAATACTCTTTAAATGTGTATGAACCTGAAGAAAAAAGTTTGAGACATTTTTACAGCATCTCTTTCGAGTTAATGTGATGTGTAAATCGGAGATCATTCTACACATCTTAATATAATCTTCAAACTGCTTAACTAAGTTGGCGATATTATTTGGAGCTTACATATTCACAATATCAAGGGATTCATATTGGAGAGAGAGAGAGAGAGAGAGAGAGAGAGAGAGAGAGAGAGAGAGAGAGAGAGAGAGAGAGAGAGAGAGAGAGAGAAAGAGAGAGAGAGAGAGAGAGAGGGGGGTGGGTGGGTGGCGTAAACAAAGAAACGTTATACAAAGCGTTTACAATACGTTGTATAGTTTTTTTTTTAATTCGATGAGGAAATGAGTTTAATACGACTACCTGTAGAAAAAAAGATAACTTACATAGTTCCTAATGCATACGTGTGACATTGTATTTGTATGTGCATTTATGTGTGTTTTTAGTATTAATTTACTGTTAATGGATATTTAATTTAATTATTTATTTGTTAGTTTTAAAGTAATTTTATTTATTACATGCTATCGTAATGTAACATTGTGTGCTCGACCTGACCTCGTCTTAAAATTGAGTTCATTTTTGCATGACCTGATTGACTTTTTAAAATTAAAAAATTTCATTTTGAACAACTAACGCATAGCTAAATTATTATGTATATGTAGGAACTTAATATCCGGAGAATATTAAGCAGGTAAACAAGAAAGAGTAAATATGTAAATATGTAAATATAAGTAAATATGTTTATATAAGTAAATATGTAAATATAAGTAAATATGTTTATATAAGTAAATATGTAAATATAAGTAAATATGTTTATATAAGTAAATATGTAAATATAAGTAAATATGTAAATATAAATAAATATGTTTATATAAGTAAATATGTAAATATAAGTAAATATGTTTATATAAGTAAATATGTAAATATAAATAAATATGTTTATATAAGTAAATATGTAAATATAAGTAAATATGTAAATATAAAATAAATATGTTTATATAAGTAAATATGTAAATATAAGTAAATATGTTTATATAAGTAAATATGTAAATATAAATAAATATGTTTATATAAGTAAATATGTAAATATAAGTAAATATGTTTATATAAGTAAATATGTAAATATAAATAAATATGTTTATATAAGTAAATATGTAAATATAAGTAAATATGTTTATATAAGTAATATGTAAATATAAATAAATATGTTTATATAAGTAAATATGTAAATATAAGTAAATATGTTTTTATATGGGTTCGAGATTTTGGAATGTCCTAAGTATATTTTACAGGTTATTGTGATGCAAGTAAACAAGGCCCATTAGATCATTCTAGAAGGTTATTCGCCATTAGGTAATGGTTTGTTATAGAAAATGCTAATTGTGACCTCAGGTCAAGTAGAGAATTATATATTTTGCAACTGAGAGGATCTTACCATTCGTGCTTTAATATTTAGCACACTTTTAAATGGTATTATATGTTGTGACCAGGAAATTGGGGGCTGGAATCTTATTTAGTTCATATTGCTGAATTCAAGTGACTATTTTCTCTGCAATAACAAATGTGCTCTGATAAAATTCTTGGATAAAAACATTCACTTAAATTTATACTGAATTCAAACCTAGATTTATATTTCTGAGATTCAACAAAGACTGTTTATACATCAGCACTTCAATAGCTACCATATACACGTCACTGACTTAAGTTTTGAGGTATTTTTCTGGACTGTTACTGAATTTTATTCAGGACTTTAAATTGATATGGCTTGTGTGTGTGTTAAGTTTTAGCTGACTGTGGGATTGAATTCGCAATACCGTAAGTTTTTTTTTTTCTTCTCATTCTCATTTGTTTAGTCTTTTATCATTTTTAATTTTACAACGCTTGTTGTCTATCACTCTTTTCTGCTACTTATTTTAAGAGCATAGACTGTTTCCATTACGTTGGCCAAAATATACTTTTTTTTGTGAAATACCAGAGGCGTAGCTAGAGTGTTTGGAGCCTGGGGAAAAGATTCATTTTTATGCCCCCCCCCCCCCCCCGGAAAAATTCCACATGCAACCTATTTCAAAGCCCATTTTGGCGCCCCCCGCCCCCCCCCCCCCCCCCCCCCGAAAAATTCCACATACAACCTATTTCAAAGCCCATTTTGATGCCCCCACTAGTCTGGCGCCCGGAGACATCTGTCCCCCTCTGCCACCCCCCCCCCCCCAGCTACGCCTCTATAAAATATCCTTATTTAATCATACCAGTTGTAACCCATTTCAATCTGTTCAAGTAATACACTATATCAAATGCATGCAGTTAAGCAAGTACCTTATATCAGATTGGATGTTAACATTTATTCACATATATTTTCAAATACATTCTGATATATAATAAGTTAAAATATATTGCTTACCTCGCCATTGAAGAAGCAAAATATCAACGCCACAACGGCTCCCTGTAATAATAATAATAATAATAATAATAATAATAATAATAATAATAAAACATAATCAGTGCGGCTGATTTAAGATTGTATTGGAAGAAAATAGAAAATCACAGACAACTCTACGCACAAATAAGAAACCGTACGGTCAAGATTTGTTTTTTGTTTTTTTGGGGTTTTTTTTAGGGTTTAACGCCATTTTTCACCACACGATAGGCTATATATGGCGGCCAGTATTATTAGTGGAGGAAGAACCCGGGAAACTCCCCGGAAAAAACAACTGACCCATGAGAAGCTACTGGCAAGCTTTCTCACATAACTACATTAGCCGAATCTTAGACTCAAACCCACGCAGACAGAGGCGAGACGGCAGTGATCCGTAACGGAAAGCGCTTTAGACCACTCGGCCACTCGGGGCCCCTAGTCAAGATTTACAAACAGTAAAAATCGAGTAGAAAAACGCATTCTTTATAGCGCGTGTATATATTGATTGCTATCATACCTTTGATTATTTACTCTTTGAGTAGCAGCAATATCATTACTAATTTCCTCTGCAGAGATTTTTTTTATATCTTTCTACAATCGTTCGAACAATTTAGGTTCGGCAGTTCTGTCCGTGAGGAGATAGTGTTAGCGGATACAAGCATTCGTCATAAGCGAACACAATAGCAGACTAGCACAGAGTAGAATCCCTTTTGGGATATGGACACCTGTACGCGACTCTAACCCACTGGAACATTCGCGTCACGCGGGTGTTTGCACCACTACTAACCTTTCGGCAAAAAAAAAGTAACGAAAACATATACGGGCCGCGGAGGTGGGGGAGGTTGTCATTGCGGTAAGAGGAGAGAACTGTTGTCCGAGTAGGAATGGGTTGTTTTTGGGGTAGCGATTGAGGCAAAACACCAATTTAGTACTACTCTTTGAACAACACAAATTCTGTATTAGTGCACAACATGTCTGTACATTCCTTAGTAGCACTCCCATATATCTCTACACACTTTCTCCATCCGATTAGCCGTATTTAAACGCCATGTTGTGATCACATTTGGTATGTTGTTCATACACTGAAAAGCTGTACTTTCAATACCATGGCAGCTTTAAAATCGTCCGACTAGCAACGAATCTTTGATAATGGGATTGAGTCAAAACTTACATGGCGCTAAATTAGGGATGTGTGAATGATGTTGCAGAGTTGGATGCTGTGCCCCTTCAGGAAATCTCGCAAGACGGCGGATATGTAAGCTGGTACGCTGTTATGTAACACATGGATACCTCCGTTACAGGTATGGACACGTGTAGTTCGGTAGTGTTCCACACCTTTTGGCAACATTTTGGAGGCATACGAATGTCTAGTGACAGCTACAAGTGTCGGGCACATATACCTGGTCAACTGGGGTCTTTTTGCATGGAAAAAAGAATATAACACACTCCTGACGATCAGAACACTTCGGACGATTTGTGGGCTTTGCTGCTTTGCTCAGTTTCCAGTCCAGTTTGTTTATTACTTTCTCTTGAGTCTGGTTCAAGAAACTTAATTCATATTTCATGTCATGTGAGACATTTGGTGCCGTTTTTTTATTAGGCGAGTAGTCAAACGTTTAACCAGCCGTAATAAAAAAAAATACGGGCTATATATTGCTAAATCCTTTTTGACCTTAAAATTATTCATCAACATATTAGCAGCCGCTGATAAGTAAACAAATTAGATCCCGTTACAATAGAAATATTTTCCACTGTGTATCCCGCTCACCAATTGCAGACAAGGGTATTCCAGAACTTTTGTTATATTCCATTGACTGACGAATTAGTGACCATCTTTAAAACGATTAAACCACTTCCAACTGTCTGGGATACGAGAGTTGCATCCCTAAACTTCATTCAAGTCGGCCTTCCGAGGGTAACTTTAGAACGCCGAGAGGGTGTTTCTTATTGGATTGGTAAAATTCTTTCTGATCCTCCAACATTTTTACGTCACTGTCACGTAGTCTGAGCTATTTATATATGTTTGTACCATACGTATTTTGAGAAGAGTTTAGGTGGATGCGTAATTTTGTCTGTAAAGATTTGAGGATAAACGAATAGGAACAAATCCTGAAGCGAGTCCCAGCTCTAAGACGTTGCACACCAATAAATCGACATTATGGTTATACTCTCATTTCAATGAAGATTAAATGCAACACGAATTATTTAAATATTAGCAACTGTTATGTTTTTTTTTTTAAAAAAAATTTATTTACTCATATGAATTGAAAGACAACATACGACTAAAACATACCCTAGTGTTTTGAACTATACTTGCTATGGCTTCGTAGATAAACAAGGCAGATTTATCATCAGGTCTATAAATAACAAGAAACTGTTGTAGCCCAAACAATGGAACCAACACAAATGTGGCCTTCAGAGCTTTCCTGAAAGAAAAATACAGCTTTTAGTAATACATACATACATACATACATACATACATACATACATACATACATACATACATACATACACACACATGCATGCATGCATGCATGCATGCATGCATGCATGCATGCATGCATGCATACATACATACATACATACATACATACATACATACATACATACATACATACATACATACATACAGTTTGTAAACAGATAAAGAAACTTTAGTAGTGGTTTAAAACGTGAATGTTATGTAGCACATATATTATATTTTTTCTTTTATTCTTTCTTTTTTGTTGAAGTTTCAGACAATTTACACACAATATTAAGTGAACTTTATTTATTTTTATTATTATTTATTTTAGTGATTTTCTGCTTATCATTTAAACTAAAATTTCAGTGCCCTAGAAAGTCTTAAGTTAAACTCTAAGTATAGACTAGAAACTTTTAACATAAATGATCATCGTTTTCAGGAATGACCTTTACTATAGTCCTTTGAGTTCATTAAATCGATAAAATCGATTAAATCGATAAAATTTAACCCAAACGATAACAAATCTAGGGTGCAAAAACAAGCCTTGTTAGTGTTGACAATATTAACATACAGCTATAATGTTTCGAGTTCAGCAAATGGTTTTTGGTCTCGAAATAAACGCTGAACACGTAAAACTATTAAATAGTTTACTCAAATTATGTTACATAAGTATTAGTTCGGCATATGCACCTAGCAATGGTCATTTTTCTTCTATGCCTTGTTTTACATTCTTATTAGACGGTTCTTTAGGTGTTTCAATTGTATTAAAATATTTCTTTGCCTTTCTACAGTGTCTTTGTCGAATTGCTCAATTCTTTTTGTCTACCTGTTTCTTAACTCTTTTGCATCCTCGATATTGTTTTAAAGATTTACTACGACTTCAAACAAAGACAATGGACGAAAACATGTTCAACAACGTATTAATTTGTTCAAACATGGATAAATGTAGCTTCACATATGTTTGCTCACTTAAATATCATGCATGGTTATAAACGACATCATGCACAATGACATATACATCGTTTAAAATAACGTTGAAAAATTAGTTTCAGAGAGTCTTATGATAAGATCATACATTATTAAAATAGTGAATTAAATTAATATTGTAGATTTTTACGACGAAAATCAATGATATCGTTTCAAACATTTTGCCAGACAATTTTTATTGAACATAAATCCGTGACCTCAAGAATAAAAATGTTTTATAAAGTTTCATTACTCAAATAGACTGACGTCTAAAATTTTAGTTGTTCTTAGGTACAGCTATGATTCTGCATTTGACATATGTCACGATTGGGTCTTTGGGACATATTCAGATCATAACTTTCTGATATATACTTGCACTGACGCCATGACGCTAAGCTCTACAGATATTATAGCGTTGTGCCGTACACACCGTGCCAGAGTAAATTTTCCCACTTTTAAAAATATACGACTTTTTATTTACTTGTTTTGTTGATGTACTTTGATGTGTTTCAAATTCGTAAATATATAGCCCATGATAATAGCTAAGAAAACATTTGATATTTCAAGTACGCTAAACAAAGTATCCGTCCTTTATTTCTTCTTTTTGTTATTCGTCTGTGAACCCCAAAATTCATTCTCCATCATTTTTGTTCCAACTCGTTGTCGTCGATCTCTTGCAAATTATTAAATCTGCTAAAACTTTCTTCTCATTCTGTTTTTTAGTTTTTAAACCAATAGTCTATTAGTTATATTTAACGATTTAAATTTTTAGAGCAAGTTGTATGTCTATTACATTTTCATCTTTGACATTAGAAAAACTGTTCATCAATAATTTTAAATGGTTCACGTGTGTCTTTCCTTTACTAACGACTTTGCCTGAAGTTAATGAGCAAATGTATCTTGACCATTCGGATGACCACAAATCTGTACGTGTCCTTGACTATAAGGATGGCGAGCAAACAATCTAAATTTTCTTTGACAAATCTGGATAATAAGGTCACTGTTTATGCATTCTGCACTTTTAAATACAAACAAAATCATCTCATTTCAGTTAGGCAGTCTTTAACTATTTCGCATAAGAAAGGGCCTGAAGTGACTTTATGTACTCAGTTTCAGGTACTAAAATGGTCCAAATTTACTATATGTTCTCACGTTCAGCTACTAAAAGGGCACAAAGTGATTATATGTACTCACTCTCAGCTACTAAAAGGGCACAAAGTGATTATATGTACTCACATTCAGTTATTAAAAGGGCACAAAGTGATTATATGTGCTCACTTTCAGCTACTAAAAGGACACTAAGTGGTTATATGTACTCCCTTTCAGCTACTAAAAGGGCACAAAGTGATTATATGTACTCACTTTCAGCTACTAAAAGGGCACAAAGTGATTATATGTACTCAGTTGCTAAAAGGGCACAAAGTGATTATATGTACCCACTTTCAGCTACTAAAAGGGCACAAAGTGATTATATGTATTCACAGCTACTAAAAGGGCACAAAGTGATTATATGTACCCACTTTCAGCTACTAAAAGGGCACAAAGTTATTATATGTACTCACAGTTACTAAAAGGACACAAAGTGATTATATGTACTAACAGCTACTAAAAGGGCACAAAGTGATTATATGTACTCACAGTTACTAAATGGACACAAAGTGATTATATGTACTCACAGCTACTAAAAGGGCACAAAGTGATTATATGTACTCACAGTTACTAAAAGGACACAAAGTGATTATATGTACTCACAGTTACTAAAAGGACACAAAGTGATTATATGTACTCACAGTTACTAAAAGGACACAAAGTGATTATATGTACTCACAGCTACTAAAAGGGCACAAAGTGATTATATGTACTCACAGCTACTAAAAGGGCACAAAGTGATTATATGTACTCACAGTTACTAAAAGGACACAAAGTGATTATATGTACTCACTTTCAGCTACTAAAAGGACACAAAGTGATTATATGTACTCACTTTCAGCTACTAAAAGGACACAAAGTGATTATATGTACTCACTTTCAGCTACTAAAAGGGCACAAAGTGATTATATGTATTCACAGCTACTAAAAGGGCACAAAGTGATTATATGTACCCACTTTCAGCTACTAAAAGGGCACAAAGTTATTATATGTACTCACAGTTACTAAAAGGACACAAAGTGATTATATGTACTCACTTTCAGCTACTAAAAGGACACAAAGTGATTATATGTACTCACTTTCAGCTACTAAAAGGACACAAAGTGATTATATGCACTCACTTTCAGCTACTAAAAGGACACAAAGTGATTATATGTACTCACTTTCAGCTACTAAAAGGGCACAAAGTGATTATATGTACTCACAGTTACTAAAAGGGCACAAAATGATTATATGTACTCACTTTTAGCTACTAAAAGGGCACAAAGTGATTATATGTACTCACTTTCAGCTACTAAAAGAACACAAAAGTGATTATATGTACTCACAGTTACTAAAAGGACACAAAGTGATTATATGTACTCAATTTCAGCTACTAAAAGGGCACAAAGTGATTATATGTACTCACTTTCAGCTACTAAAAGGACACAAAGTGATTATATGTACTCATTTTCAGCTACTAAAAGGGCACAAGGTGATTACTAGTATATGTACTCACAATTACTAAAAGGACACAAAGTGATTATATGTACTCACTTTCAGCTACTAAAAGGGCACAAAGTGATTATATGTACTCCCCTTCAGCTACTAAAAGGACACAAAGTGATTATATGTACTCACTTTCAGCGACTAAAAGGGCACAAAGTGATTATATGTACTCCCCTTCAGCTACTAAAAGGGCACAAAGTGATTATATGTACTCACTTTCAGCTACTAAAAGGACACAAAGTGATTATATGTACTCATTTTCAGCTACTAAAAGGGCACAAGGTGATTATATGTACTCACAGTTACTAAAAGGACACAAAGTGATTATATGTACTCACTTTCAGTTACTAAATGGGCACAAAGTGATTATATGTACTCACAGTTACTAAAAGGGCACAAAGTGATTATATGTACTCACTTTCAGTTACTAAATGGACACAAAGTGATTATATGTACTCACAGTTACTAAATGGACACAAAGTGATTATATGTACTCACAGTTACTAAATGGACACAAAGTGATTATATGTACTCACAGTTACTAAATGGACACAAAGTGATTATATGTACTCACAGTTACTAAAAGGGCACAAAGTGATTATATGTACTCACTTTCAGCTACTAAAAGGGCACAATGTGATTACATGTACTCACAACTACTAAAAGGGCACAAGGTGATTATATGTACTCACTTTCAGTTACTAAAAGGACACAAAGTGATTATATGTACTCACAGTTACTAAAAGGGCACAAAGTGATTATATGTACTCACTTTCAGTTACTAAATGGAAACAAGTGATTATATGTACTCACAGTTACTAAATGGACACAAAGTGATTATATGTACTCACAGCTACTAAAAGGGCACAAAGTGATTATATGTACTCACAACTACTAAAAGGGCACAAAGTGATTATATTCATTCCCTTTCAGCTACTAATTGTTTCATGCAGTCACAATTAGTTATGGAGTTATTTTATATTACTTAGTTGTTGAATGATGAATAAAGGTTTCAAATATAAATGGTTGTTTATACATACTTAGTTCTAGATTGTAATGGCGTATAGGAAATTTTGTGTAAAAAGATATGCTGATAGTGTTCTGACTTAATTTTCAAAAAGGAAAGACGGGAAATAAGAAAACATTGCTCATACAGACTGGTGAGCAATGATGCAAAAAAAAAAACAAGTCCATTCAAATTTGGAACATCAATTAGGTCTTTTGAAAGCAAACTTACAAAAAATTATAAACACAGCAAAATGAAAGGCTTATACGAATACCTCAATATATTTCCTGTTGATTCAACTGAATTTCATAACTCTCACGACGAGAAGAAGCATGAAAAGAAGCATTCGGACTAAACCAAACTGTGTTACAGCTGTGAGAATGAAGTCAACTCTAAGCAAGAAGAGCACATGATGCCCCACAGCCAGACATCACTATAAACTGCCACACAGCTAACATCGTAGCAATATGAAAAAATGTTAAAGCTATGTTAAACACACACACACACTCCCCTTAGCTGAATCTTGTTACCTGTAATTGCTCGGCTCGTTTGGATGAGACTGCATCTGTGTTAATAGGATTCTCAAAATGTTAACCAGGAAAAATAGATTTGCCTGAAAACAGAAAAACATACTAAAAAGATAGATTTGTCTTCCTTGAAACAACAATTACAACTTTGTTTAAATTGTATGTAATATTATTTATATTCAATTGACATGGTACTGATAAGATGATTCAGTTGACATTGCACTGATATGATAATTCAGTTGACATGGTACTGATAAGATAATTCAGTTGACATGGTACTGGTACGGTGATTCAGTTGACATGGTACTGATAAGATAAATCAGTTGACATGGTACTGATAAGATCAATCAGTTGACATGGTACTGATAAGATCAATCAGTTGACATGGTACTGATACAATGATTCAGTTAAGATGGAACTGATAAGATAATTCAGTTGACATTGCACTGATATGATGATTCAGTTGACATGTTACTAATAAGATGATTCAATTGACATGGTATTGATAAGATAATCCAGTTGACATGGTACTGATAAGATGATTCAATTGACATGGTACGGATATGATAATTCAGTTGAAATGGTACTGATAAAAACAGCCAGTTGACATGGTACTAATAAAACAATTCAGTTGACATGGTACTGATAAGATAAATCAGTTGACATGGTACTGATAAGATGATTCAGTTGACATGGTACTGATATGATGATTCAGTTGACATGTTATTGATAAAATAATTCAGTTGACATGATACTAATAAAAAAAATTCAGTTGACATGGTACTGATAAGATAAATCAGTTGACATGGTACTGATAAGATGATTCAGTTGACATGGTACTGATAAGATAAATCGATTGACATGGTAATAATAAGATGATTCAGTTGATATGGTACTGATAAGATGATTCAATTGACATGGTACGGATATGATAATTCAGTTGAAATGGTACTGATAAAAACAGCCAGTTGACATGGTACTAATAAAACAATTCAGTTGACATGGTACTAATAAAATAATTCAGTTGACATGGTACTAAAAATGTAATTCAATGTCACGGTACTTATAAAATAATTCAGTTGACATGGTACTAATAAAAGAAATTCAGTTGACATGGTACTAATAAAAACATTCAGTTGACATGGTACTGATAAGATAGTCTTTTTTTGTCAGAAATTAGTAATGAAAGTCAGAGACATTTCTCCATATATCTATCGAATCCTGGCTACAGCACGTTTTTAATTTTAACCTCATCTTTCATATATTATCAATACTAATTTCACACATATTATTGATACTCATCAATCACATGATATCAATACCCATCGATCACATATTTTGATACCCATCGATCACACGCTATCGATACCCATCGATCACACATGCTATCGATACCCATCGATCACATAGTATTGATACTCATCAATCACATACTACTGATACTCATCAATCACATATTACTGATACTCATCAATCAC
This sequence comes from Unio pictorum, assembly GCA_030141615.1. Lineage (NCBI taxonomy): Eukaryota > Metazoa > Mollusca > Bivalvia > Unionida > Unionidae > Unio > Unio pictorum. The sequence continues at coordinate 6,215,943 of JARLTB010000094.1, read as the reverse complement.
ATATTACTGATACCCATCGATCACATAGTATTGACACCAATGAATCACATATTACTGATACTCATCAATCACATATTACTGATACTCATCAATCACATATTACTGATACTCATCAATCACATATTACTGATACTCATCAATCACATATTACTGATACTCATCAATCACATATTACTGATACTCATCAATCACATATTACTGATACTCATCAATCACATATTACTGATACTCATCAATCACATATTACTGATACTCATCAATCACATATTACTGATACCCATCGATCACATAGTATTTACACCAATCAATCACATTACTGATACTCATCAATCACATATTACTGATACTCATCAATCACATAATATTGACACCCATCAATCACACAGTATTGCTACTCATCAATCACATGTTATCGATACCTATCTATCATATATTATCTATACAAAGTTGTTTCATCAGATTTATTTTAACCTTTTAGCGATAAATCTGAAGAAACTGAAGAGTGAATTTTGCAATCTTGTTTTTTAAAACTCAAAGTACATTTACTAGTGTATGTACGGGAGACTTCACTAATATCGAGTTCAGATTTCAGTTCAAAAATAATATTCTGATTCCTCATTGATATCTCGACAACCGCAGCAGCAGCAACACCAACAACAATAAAAATAAAGAATCCTCTGTCCTCTTAATCAACACAGCATCGTCTTTCAGAATTACGTTTTCCTCGATGAATAAAGTCAGGGTGATTGACAGAACAAATTAAGGCATGTGATGTAAATTTTACGAAAATTGGACCAGAGACGTCAACAATTTGAAATCGTGTATGTTACATAAAACAAGTTAATAATAATAATAATAATAATAATAATAATAATAATAATAATAATACTAATAAATAACTGCCCGTTTACGTGGATGCTACATAAGAAGAAGAACTATTTCTTCATCAACATTTTTGTTGGCCATTATTCCTAAATTTGTACATCTTGTTTGAGAATATAAGATGACCAAAAAAGCCGAGTGTTCGTGTAAACAAATCAAATATTTACAATATAAGCAACTCACCAATATGCAAACCAAATTTGGAACATAAATAATCCATTCATAACTGCCCGCATGTGGAACCCAACACCTGAAATAAAATGTTGACTACAATGAAAGCAAAAAGCGAAACATACATATAAAACAGAGTTTTGGGTCGCAAACATATGGAATATCAAGCCCCCCAAGTTGCGCTCTAGCTTGGTGTGTGATGTATATACCAACACAGACTTTATGAAATACCATGCTCCCCAAGTGGATCTCGCTTCGTGTATAATGTAAATGCCTACACGTTCTTTATGTGATAACACACACACACACACACACACACACACACACACCATGACGTACTCGCTTCGTATTTGATGCAGTTCGATGCACAGACTTTATGTTATACTACATTCCTCAAGCGGTGATCTCGCTTCATGTATTTACTATTCAAATGTCTACACAGACTATATGTGTTACTATGCAATCCAAGTGACACTCGCTTCGTATAGGATATAAACTGCCTAGACAGAATTTTTCGAAGAGCATATTGCAGGGACAATTTTTTGTTCTATCTTGAGAGTTTCCAAAAATATGAAATGAAATAAGATATGAGTAAATAAATGTAATCGAGATTTAGCCTTTTGATGCAACACATATTTTTGCAATCACTTTTGATTAGGAAAACAAAACAAATTATAACAAACAACTCAAAAAGAGGTTTAAAATGGGGTGAAACAACTTGTGCAGTCCAGTGTCTGCACCGCGCAATAGAGATGGAGTGCTAAATTTGGTATTATCGCACAAAATGACCATAAACAGAGTTTAGGAACGACTATAATCACCATGTCGTATTTCATAAATGTATACATACTCTCTCTCTCTCTCTCTCTCTCTCTCTCTCTCTCTCTCTCTCTCTCTCTCTCTCTCTCTCTCACACACACACACACACACACCAAAAATCCAAGATAGAAGACGATGATGTATGCTGTAGTCAGTACTTTGCTTATCTACAGTTCCTTGTAGATATACAAAAATACACTTCCATTGTGGAAATTCGATTAAAATGTTGATAAATTGTCTTTGTCCAAGAATTCTTAATGAGCACATCAAATATTTCCAGAGAAACGAATTGATCTTTTATATTCCAACTAATTCACACAACCTTGTTTACATGTTTAAGAAAATCACGTACGCAGTATAGCTTCGATCTGACTCGATGAAACCCGCATTACTAAGGAAATGGAAAAAACCGTTGTTTACATCTTAAATCATGTAGTTCCATCATGACGTTGACAACAACCAATCATTTTTTAAAAAAATAGAACTTGTTTACATGGCTTCTACTAATTTTGAATGAAGGTCATAATTAGGTGTTTACAAGAGAATGATTCAGGTCAGCTTATTTTCTGGAAAAATATCATCTCTAGAGAATAAATTAATATTACAATAGCATGCAATGAAAAATAATTTTAAGAAATGAAAACTGACCCCCCGAAAAACAACAATTAAATTATAATAATTATATATTAAATCAGATATACGTAACACTTAACTGCATACATGGGGTCATGTATAAAAGAAAATGTCATTCGACATAACCGAGATATAACTGTGTCAAAATTCACGTGCAGTTTTGGTATAAAGTTTAAACAAATTTTACGCACACATTTAAAGCATCCTAAACCGAAATTATGATAAACGTATACTTTTTACTCACTCTGTATTATATTCTTCGAAAGATACACGAATGACGGCATATGCTCCTACTGGCAACGCTGGTAACACTGAAAAAACATTACAGAATGTTGACTGATCTAGTTCGATTACACTAAATATATGAAAAATTTATGTCAGAAATCTCATATCATAATTTATTGGGTCTAAATTGTAGAGTACACCGTGACCACGCACAATATAGGAGAACTCCACTGGTTCTTTATATTTTTGGCATCAACAGTTGCAATAAATGGTCACAAATTGAGAGAAAGTTTAAAATAAATAGGATATAATTTTAATCCTAGTGATTACAAAGTGAATGATAAAGAAAGCTTACTAATATATATCAAAACTCAGACAAAAGAGCAAATATTATTTCCACAAAATTGTCGAGTCTGGGACAAAGTATGACGTGACTATGGCAAATGCGGCTATCAAATTTAAAGGAGGGAAAAACAGTTGAGCAGCAGAGAGGGTGAACAGACCAACTTTTTCAGGCGTCAATTTAGTAAACTAAGGCTTCCTTGAAAATACTTTTTCAGGCGTCAATTTAGTAAACTAAGGCTTCCTTGAAAATACTTAATTAATTTTTAATAATAATTTGAGCAAAGAATGAAAAAAAAAAGACGCCATTTAGTTGACGTTCACAATCTCGGCTGCTAATGCGCTAACAATTTTTTTACGATGAAAGTCCTAGGACGAAAATCCTTTCAGGATGAAAGTCTTTAGGACTTTACAAACAAACTAATTTGTAAAACCTCACCTCGTAAATCAATCAGATTATTAGATTGGTCAGTGAGTTTGAAATTAATTCTCGTTAACAAATTATTATAACATCGCATATAGACTAGATTAGTTGGGTCTTCAATAATTAGAAATCCTGGAGGAGCCGTTGGTGCAAATGAGTATAAAATATACCCCTGCTGAGCTTGATTTGATTGTTCGAGATTTATTTGATAATTTCCTTCGATAACGTCACATACTAAATTGAGCGCAATCACCGTTGAAATATTCACATTGTTCGGAGCAATATGTCTACCGCCGCCTTCTGGATCATTATTAAATTTCAGAATATTTGCTGTAGGATTCTTCGATTTTTTCCAATTATCGTGGATTCTTTTGAACCCAATATCAATAGCATCGTCAAGTTGTTTCTTTAGTTTATCCGGGTTATATCCAGGGATTTTAAAATCTTTAATCTCAGTTTTATTAATATTGTATAGATCCGCAAACTTATCATGTAATATCTCTTCATTTAATACTTCTTGAATAATTATCGAGTGAAATATTTTCATATCATAGATGATTTTATTACCCGTTTCTACGATGCTGATAAACTCGTCTTTAGTGAGAGAGCCGGATTTAAGAGATATTAGCAGTAGTGAAAAATCATTATTCATTGCTGTGAAATTTCCGTTGATGAGAGGAACATAAATTGATTCAAAAATATTTTTATTTAAGAACTTACCAGGAGTATAATCTTGATAACTCTTGACTTCATTGACGGGTTTTATTTTGTTGGTGATATAATCGGATTTTTTAGGTTCGCGTGGAAAATCCTTCGAATTTTCTCGCGAGTTATCCGGTGGTAATTCAGGCCATCCTAACACTGATCTTATAGAACTCTGATAAATATCTACAACATACCCAGGGGAATTAATCTCGATAGCAGATGATAATGTTGGTTCATGAACTGTTATAGCGATTTTTGATTCTTTTCCAGTGAGAGATTTTATTCTACGTTGAAATTCAGCGTTGATCTGTTCGATTTGGTATGACCCAGTTGGTAATGAGACAACGTTCCAGTCTGGGGTTCCATCTTCACGATTTTTCCACGCGAACACCAATGTAATTATTTGGTTGTTGACCACCAAATGCTACCGATCTAATATTAGGCCAGCTATGATACACTCGTAGTTTTGCTAGTGCGATCTCGCTCACGGGAACGGGAATCGGGAAATTCACACTAAATTCAGGACGCGTTGAGGTTACTGATATCGTGCTTGTTTTCACCGGTGTTGTATTCTCTACTATTTGTTGAAGTAGTTCTTGCGGTGATGTCATTATTATTATCATTTCTCTCTAATTTTAGCATTGTTGTTTTATACAATTCCGCCATCGTTGAGAATTCGCTATCTGATATTGTTGTGTCGTCGAGTGATGATGATATTAACGAGGATAATTGCGAGTAACCGGCGGATGCAATATGAAATTTTATTATATAATTATGTAGTTTACTCTGGCTACACGATGATAGTTTTTTTGTGATCCCGGTTAATATCCCGGCGATTGTAGCTATCGAAGAAATAACTATTGGTACTACAACCGGAGCAACCATAACCACTGAAGATAGTATTATTCCAGCAGCAGTGATTACTCCAGACACCGAGTAAACGGTGATATCAACTGCGGTTATTCTTCTTTGGTATTTTTTTATTTTTATTTGATACTCCTCACAGAGTGAGTTGAGTTTAGTTTGAAATTCTCTGACTTGATCATAGCGATACTGATTCGATGATGGAGTCATTTTATTTTAAAAGCGCTAGCATTTTCAATTGCGAAATCCGAAGGATTTTCCTTTCAGTTTAATTGTTTACTTAAATCCACTACGAATTCTACGTACCACGTTACTGAAACCCTGGCTAGATTTCTATCTGTAGTCGTTATCATGAATTGTTCAGTTGTATCCTTGTCGATGATCGTTGATATCGTATTATTGACTCCAGATGAACTACTTGATGATATATTGAATTGAGTCGGTGATACTATTGTTAATCGATAAATACCCTTGACTGCTGCGGTTATGTTTAAAATGTTATTTGTGGGAGTCCACATAAATGAACCGTGTTGAATCGTGTATACTACGTTGTTGACGATAGATTTATCATGAGGAATTTTTGTTTTTTCAACAATACTTATCATCCTCGTTGCATCATCCTTTATTGCGTTGTTGAATGTTTTAAGCTCATCGATGGATTTTTTAATATTAGGAAGAGTTATTTCAACTTTATCAAACGGGGTTACAATAAATTTATCAACGATGTTTTTACGAAACATTGAAAACTGTCTCACGTGTTTATCATATTCGGATTGAAGAGTTGTTAGTTCCAACAAAGAATCTTTTATTGTGGTGAGTTTTGGTGCCGTTACTGGTGGATTTCCAAAAAATTCTAGTATGGGTTTATCAATCTGGTCAATTGTATTTCTTTGTGTTTCACTAAACTGGTTAAATACAACTATATGATCGTCATACTTATCATTGAGTGATTTCAATGAATTCGCCGTGTTATCGACTGTTGTTAGTTTATCCGTAATTGTTGAAACAAGTACACCTGGTTTGAGTTTACCCTCATCAGAAAATAACGCGATAGTATCCTCTGCTGCGTCTCGTTGTTTAACCAAAATATCATTAAGAGAGATATTACTACTTTTCAACTTACCCTGACGATCTTGAAATACAACTATTTCACCAGGATCAACATTTGCTAGGTTTAATATTTCAGCTATTTCATCTTCGATTAGTTTTTTAATATCCTTGTTATCAACGGTTTCAACTCCACTATCAGGTTTCTTCAGCGATGATAAAGGTCGTCCCCAAATATCAATCATTATTATAGAAATATTTTTATCGTTTAAATTCGTAGAATTTTTAATTGATGGATTTCATCATGGATTTCTAATCCTATGGATTTTCAATCCAACGACCGCTAGTATACTCATTCACTACTATATGAGGTGGTTTTAAAGATTCCTTTGAAATAGCATCAAGTACGTTTAATACTTCATTGCCACATATTGGAGGATCAATTATTGTTTGTGTTGGAAGTGTTGAATACAAAATTGGAAATCTTTTAAATTTCTTAATATAATTGATAAATTCTTTCGGCGGCGCTAATCCATATGAATCGAAATAAACAATCCCACGAGGATCAATCGCATACGCAACCCAATGAGTTCCAGGTCCAGAGCTATTATCTAAATTGATAATTCCAGTTTCAATACTATTTGGTTGTGCCGGTAATTGATCTCTCATAAAAACACCTCTGAAGTTTTTTATCCTGAGTTTTTTAGCAGCATCAATTAAATCAAAATTAGACATTGGAACTATCGGTTTGGAAATCGAAGATTTCGGAACTATATCGTTCCTGGAATTCGAAGACCCTTTCCGCTGTACCATGAACTCGGGGTTCCTGGTAGTCTTAGACCCTTTCCTTTTTTTTTATAACCCTTTCCAGTTGCTTTTTTCAACGCCATTCCTGCTGCGGTACCAATGGCTCCTAACGCTGCCGCCTTCGCCACCGCTGGGGCCGCTGCGGCAATCAATCCTGGAATCAACCCTAACAACGGGAATATACCACCAGTCTTTTCCATGTTACGGATCGCGTTTGTAGAAAGAGTAACCTGAACTCCCTTTTTTTCTTCCAACGCTTTATTAAAATGATTAACCTGAGTTTTTGTTAGCGATAGTTTATTCCCTCCGCCATTCATCTGATTAAATTTCAGCGTTATTGTGGTTCCACATTGCTTAGCTGATTTAGATTGTAATTTTTTTATTTGACCAGGTGTCAATGTGACATTGATATTACTATACGACATTATACAAAATAGATTGATTCTAATTTCAAAATCCTAAAGGATTTTCAATGCTTCACATTTCGAACTACAGATTTAGAAAACTTATAAGTTTTCAACTGGTGCATCTACCAATCTCATTCGTCCACCAATACCTTCGAGTATCCTTGATTTATCACTGAGAATAACAGCAACAGCTCTATAATTCAGGATAGCCCCAGGTTTTATTACACGAGCTCGAAAGTGTATATCAACGACGGATTGTCTCATCAAGTCAAGATGTTCTAGTGAAAAGTAATAAATCGGGTACAGACTTCTAAAATCCAATTGTGATATTTGCAATCCAGTATCAACATTTTGATCACGTCCCATATATGACAACAACCGATGAAAAACTCGTGCAATATGATTATTTCCATAATCAAGTTGTACATCCTCGGATGGTTCTTGCTGTCCGTTTATTCTCAGCGAGACTTCACTACATCCAATTTGATCAAATATCATGTGGGAACGTTCTTGTCTATTTAATCGATCAGTATTCTGTAATGCAACAAATATGTGACGTGGGGCTGAAATACCTTGTTTTGATGCTAGATGCCATGTAAGTGTACCATCAATATTAGAATCCATAGTATCTGTAGATGTTGACAACCAACTTAATAATCTCTTTCCTCCTTGATCCATAAATGATAGTAACTTCGGTTCAACGGCTAACGATGGAGTCAACACTGGCATCCATAGTGATAGTTTTGATAAAACGACTTTACCATCGGCAACGCCAGCACCGTGCCAGATTGCAGCATTATCAGTACCTTTTCTCATTAGAGCTACAGTATGTTTTACTCCATAGATAACTTTTCTGACGTTTCTACAAAATCCAAATATGTGATGGAGCGGAATAGCACATGAAAACCGTCGACGCTCTCCTTGCAACGTTGCTACTCGTGTTGCAAATCCTAGGTTATAATTAGTAATATTATTTATGACATCAAAATCAGCAGCTGGTCTTACATATCCGGCTGGTGCTGGATCAAGTGCAGCATCTCGTCTTGCTTTTACTCTAGAATACTGGACGTGTTCAGCGTTATCAGTAATATCCTTAGAAAACATCATAGATGGACCAGCTGATCTAGTATAGTCATCAGAATATCTTGCTAGCCCAATTATTGTTGTTGCTACATCAACCTCGCGTTCAATAGATTCGATTTCTCTTCCATCAATGAGATATCTAGCACTTTCAAATAATGCCATGATACACCATATGCAAATGACCCAACTATCAGAGTTGGTTTTGTCAATAATGGTATCATGGCATTATTTGAAAGTGCTAGATATCTCATTGATGGAAGAGAAATCGAATCTATTGAACGCGAGGTTGATGTAGCAACAACAATAATTGGGCTAGCAAGATATTCTGATGACTATACTAGATCAGCTGGTCCATCTATGATGTTTTCTAAGGATATTACTGATAACGCTGAACACGTCCAGTATTCTAGAGTAAAAGCAAGACGAGATGCTGCACTTGATCCAGCACCAGCCGGATATGTAAGACCAGCTGCTGATTTTGATGTCATAAATAATATTACTAATTATAACCTAGGATTTGCAACACGAGTAGCAACGTTGCAAGGAGAGCGTCGACGGTTTTCATGTGCTATTCCGCTCCATCACATATTTGGATTTTGTAGAAACGTCAGAAAAGTTATCTATGGAGTAAAACATACTGTAGCTCTAATGAGAAAAGGTACTGATAATGCTGCAATCTGGCACGGTGCTGGCGTTGCCGATGGTAAAGTCGTTTTATCAAAACTATCACTATGGATGCCAGTGTTGACTCCATCGTTAGCCGTTGAACCGAAGTTACTATCATTTATGGATCAAGGAGGAAAGAGATTATTAAGTTGGTTGTCAACATCTACAGATACTATGGATTCTAATATTGATGGTACACTTACATGGCATCTAGCATCAAAACAAGGTATTTCAGCCCCACGTCACATATTTGTTGCATTACAGAATACTGATCGATTAAATAGACAAGAACGTTCCCACATGATATTTGATCAAATTGGATGTAGTGAAGTCTCGCTGAGAATAAACGGACAGCAAGAACCATCCGAGGATGTACAACTTGATTATGGAAATAATCATATTGCACGAGTTTATCATCGGTTGTTGTCATATATGGGACGTGATCAAAATGTTGATACTGGATTGCAAATATCACAATTGGATTTTAGAAGTCTGTACCCGATTTATTACTTTTCACTAGAACATCTTGACTTGATGAGACAATCCGTCGTTGATATACACTTTCGAGCTCGTGTAATAAAACCTGGGGCTATCCTGAATTATAGAGCTGTTGCTGTTATTCTCAGTGATAAATCAAGGATACTCGAAGGTATTGGTGGACGAATGAGATTGGTAGATGCACCAGTTGAAAACTTATAAGTTTTCTAAATCTGTAGTTCGAAATGTGAAGCATTGAAAATCCTTTAGGATTTTGAAATTAGAATCAATCTATTTTGTATAATGTCGTATAGTAATATCAATGTCACATTGACACCTGGTCAAATAAAAAAATTACAATCTAAATCAGCTAAGCAATGTGGAACCACAATAACGCTGAAATTTAATCAGATGAATGGCGGAGGGAATAAACTATCGCTAACAAAAACTCAGGTTAATCATTTTAATAAAGCGTTGGAAGAAAAAAAGGGAGTTCAGGTTACTCTTTCTACAAACGCGATCCGTAACATGGAAAAGACTGGTGGTATATTCCCGTTGTTAGGGTTGATTCCAGGATTGATTGCCGCAGCGGCCCCAGCGGTGGCGAAGGCGGCAGCGTTAGGAGCCATTGGTACCGCAGCAGGAATGGCGTTGAAAAAAGCAACTGGAAAGGGTTATAAAAAAAAAGGAAAGGGTCTAAGACTACCAGGAACCCCGAGTTCATGGTACAGCGGAAAGGGTCTTCGAATTCCAGGAACGATATAGTTCCGAAATCTTCGATTTCCAAACCGATAGTTCCAATGTCTAATTTTGATTTAATTGATGCTGCTAAAAAACTCAGGATAAAAAACTTCAGAGGTGTTTTTATGAGAGATCAATTACCGGCACAACCAAATAGTATTGAAACTGGAATTATCAATTTAGATAATAGCTCTGGACCTGGAACTCATTGGGTTGCGTATGCGATTGATCCTCGTGGGATTGTTTATTTCGATTCATATGGATTAGCGCCGCCGAAAGAATTTATCAATTATATTAAGAAATTTAAAAGATTTCCAATTTTGTATTCAACACTTCCAACACAAACAATAATTGATCCTCCAATATGTGGCAATGAAGTATTAAACGTACTTGATGCTATTTCAAAGGAATCTTTAAAACCACCTCATATAGTAGTGAATGAGTATACTAGCGGTCGTTGGATTGAAAATCCATAGGATTAGAAATCCATGATGAAATCCATCAATTAAAAATTCTACGAATTTAAACGATAAAAATATTTCTATAATAATGATTGATATTTGGGGACGACCTTTATCATCGCTGAAGAAACCTGATAGTGGAGTTGAAACCGTTGATAACAAGGATATTAAAAAACTAATCGAAGATGAAATAGCTGAAATATTAAACCTAGCAAATGTTGATCCTGGTGAAATAGTTGTATTTCAAGATCGTCAGGGTAAGTTGAAAAGTAGTAATATCTCTCTTAATGATATTTTGGTTAAACAACGAGACGCAGCAGAGGATACTATCGCGTTATTTTCTGATGAGGGTAAACTCAAACCAGGTGTACTTGTTTCAACAATTACGGATAAACTAACAACAGTCGATAACACGGCGAATTCATTGAAATCACTCAATGATAAGTATGACGATCATATAGTTGTATTTAACCAGTTTAGTGAAACACAAAGAAATACAATTGACCAGATTGATAAACCCATACTAGAATTTTTTGGAAATCCACCAGTAACGGCACCAAAACTCACCACAATAAAAGATTCTTTGTTGGAACTAACAACTCTTCAATCCGAATATGATAAACACGTGAGACAGTTTTCAATGTTTCGTAAAAACATCGTTGATAAATTTATTGTAACCCCGTTTGATAAAGTTGAAATAACTCTTCCTAATATTAAAAAATCCATCGATGAGCTTAAAACATTCAACAACGCAATAAAGGATGATGCAACGAGGATGATAAGTATTGTTGAAAAAACAAAAATTCCTCATGATAAATCTATCGTCAACAACGTAGTATACACGATTCAACACGGTTCATTTATGTGGACTCCCACAAATAACATTTTAAACATAACCGCAGCAGTCAAGGGTATTTATCGATTAACAATAGTATCACCGACTCAATTCAATATATCATCAAGTAGTTCATCTGGAGTCAATAATACGATATCAACGATCATCGACAAGGATACAACTGAACAATTCATGATAACGACTACAGATAGAAATCTAGCCAGGGTTTCAGTAACGTGGTACGTAGAATTCGTAGTGGATTTAAGTAAACAATTAAACTGAAAGGAAAATCCTTCGGATTTCGCAATTGAAAATGCTAGCGCTTTTAAAATAAAATGACTCCATCATCGAATCAGTATCGCTATGATCAAGTCAGAGAATTTCAAACTAAACTCAACTCACTCTGTGAGGAGTATCAAATAAAAATAAAAAAATACCAAAGAAGAATAACCGCAGTTGATATCACCGTTTACTCGGTGTCTGGAGTAATCACTGCTGCTGGAATAATACTATCTTCAGTGGTTATGGTTGCTCCGGTTGTAGTACCAATAGTTATTTCTTCGATAGCTACAATCGCCGGGATATTAACCGGGATCACAAAAAAACTATCATCGTGTAGCCAGAGTAAACTACATAATTATATAATAAAATTTCATATTGCATCCGCCGGTTACTCGCAATTATCCTCGTTAATATCATCATCACTCGACGACACAACAATATCAGATAGCGAATTCTCAACGATGGCGGAATTGTATAAAACAACAATGCTAAAATTAGAGAGAAATGATAATAATAATGACATCACCGCAAGAACTACTTCAACAAATAGTAGAGAATACAACACCGGTGAAAACAAGCACGATATCAGTAACCTCAACGCGTCCTGAATTTAGTGTGAATTTCCCGATTCCCGTTCCCGTGAGCGAGATCGCACTAGCAAAACTACGAGTGTATCATAGCTGGCCTAATATTAGATCGGTAGCATTTGGTGGTCAACAACCAAATAATTCCTTGGTGTTCGCGTGGAAAAATCGTGAAGATGGAACCCCAGACTGGAACGTTGTCTCATTACCAACTGGGTCATACCAAATCGAACAGATCAACGCTGAATTTCAACGTAGAATAAAATCTCTCACTGGAAAAGAATCAAAAATCGCTATAACAGTTCATGAACCAACATTATCATCTGCTATCGAGATTAATTCCCCTGGGTATGTTGTAGATATTTATCAGAGTTCTATAAGATCAGTGTTAGGATGGCCTGAATTACCACCGGATAACTCGCGAGAAAATTCGAAGGATTTTCCACGCGAACCTAAAAAATCCGATTATATCACCAACAAAATAAAACCCGTCAATGAAGTCAAGAGTTATCAAGATTATACTCCTGGTAAGTTCTTAAATAAAAATATTTTTGAATCAATTTATGTTCCTCTCATCAACGGAAATTTCACAGCAATGAATAATGATTTTTCACTACTGCTAATATCTCTTAAATCCGGCTCTCTCACTAAAGACGAGTTTATCAGCATCGTAGAAACGGGTAATAAAATCATCTATGATATGAAAATATTTCACTCGATAATTATTCAAGAAGTATTAAATGAAGAGATATTACATGATAAGTTTGCGGATCTATACAATATTAATAAAACTGAGATTAAAGATTTTAAAATCCCTGGATATAACCCGGATAAACTAAAGAAACAACTTGACGATGCTATTGATATTGGGTTCAAAAGAATCCACGATAATTGGAAAAAATCGAAGAATCCTACAGCAAATATTCTGAAATTTAATAATGATCCAGAAGGCGGCGGTAGACATATTGCTCCGAACAATGTGAATATTTCAACGGTGATTGCGCTCAATTTAGTATGTGACGTTATCGAAGGAAATTATCAAATAAATCTCGAACAATCAAATCAAGCTCAGCAGGGGTATATTTTATACTCATTTGCACCAACGGCTCCTCCAGGATTTCTAATTATTGAAGACCCAACTAATCTAGTCTATATGCGATGTTATAATAATTTGTTAACGAGAATTAATTTCAAACTCACTGACCAATCTAATAATCTGATTGATTTACGAGGTGAGGTTTTACAAATTAGTTTGTTTGTAAAGTCCTAAAGACTTTCATCCTGAAAGGATTTTCGTCCTAGGACTTTCATCGTAAAAAAATTGTTAGCGCATTAGCAGCCGAGATTGTGAACGTCAACTAAATGGCGTCTTTTTTTTTTCATTCTTTGCTCAAATTATTATTAAAAATTAATTAAGTATTTTCAAGGAAGCCTTAGTTTACTAAATTGACGCCTGAAAAAGTATTTTCAAGGAAGCCTTAGTTTACTAAATTGACGCCTGAAAAAGTTGGTCTGTTCACCCTCTCTGCTGCTAGTTGATTTGGGAAATGGGGTCATTCAAATATTTGCCCGACTAAAATTTTGACCTTTAGTGGAAGGATAAACAATCTTTATGCCATAAATCATACGATAAATAGATAAAGATATTGTGTGAGTACACCAAGTATGGTATTGACTAAGTTCATTCATATATCAATGTATTTAGACATGTATACATAGATAAGGACATGACCCCATAAACAGGAAGTATACTCACCCCAACCACACAAATAGTACCACCGTAGCTTTTTCGGAACTTTAAAGGCGTGTACGATCAGCCGGTGGAGGAAGAATCCTTCACAAAACATCCAGAAGAAAATTGTAGATCCAAAGTACCGAATAAGGATGTAGAGAAATTTACACCCTCCCTGAACAAATACGACATTGATGGTTAATAACTTGAATTACATCTGAAGTATATTGGTTAAAAGCAATTAAAACATTAAACAAAATTTAAAAAGTTGAAAATAATAACGACGTGCGTATCGTCATAAATGAAAACAAATTTCTTTACCAACAGAGACATGTTTGGAAATATCAATTTGAAATTAGGTTATCTTTACTATATATATATATATATATATATATATATATATATATATATATATATATATATATATATATATATATATATATATATATATATATATATATATATATCGTATAGCACCAATGATATTTGAATAAGGAAATCATACGAATCATATAGCACGAATGATATCTGAATAAGAAAATCACACGAATCATACAGCACCAATGATATTTGAATACGGAAATCACGCGATTCATACAGCACCAATGATATTTGAATAAGAAAATCACACGAATCATACAGCACCAATGATATTTGAGTAAGGAAATCACACGAATCATACAGCACCAATGATATTTGAATAAGAAAATCACACGAATCATACAGCACCAATGATGTTTGAATAAGGAAATCACACGAATCATACAGCACCAATGATATCTGAGTAAGGAAATCACGCGATTCATAAAGCTCCAATGATATCTGAGTAAGGAAATCACGCAATTCATACAGCACCAATGATATTTGAATAAGAAATACACACGAATCATACAGCACCATTGATATTTGAGTAAGGAAATCACGCGAATCATACAGCACCAATGATATTTGAATAAGGAAATCACATGCAACATAGAATAAACAAAACTCTGTTTAATTATCCATTTTCATTGAGCCACTAACTAACGGACAAATATAAGGTCAAACAGTACCAAAACGCATTTGCATATTCTCCGAAATAAAAAGAAAATTAAGACGAAATGCAATTAATACGATCGTAATTCAAAGAATTCTGAATTGTACGACGGCCTTCTCACCGAATTCTCGTGCATAATGGTCAACTCCTTTTCATTCTCCAGTCGGTCTTTGTACACGATGAAATCCCAAAGAATGCTGACGACACATGCCATTAGGAAAGAAATGAAGAGTGAAATGTGAAGCCGTACTCTCTTTTGTACACGTAATTGTCTAAAACGAGAAACATCATCAAATAGTAATAATTGCACAGCTTTGAAATATGACAAGACTTATGTAAGTAAAGCTTATAAGTTTGCTGTAACAGACTTGAGATTTTAGATGTACATTTTATTTGTTTAAATTATATAAAATGTTTGTACAATAGTAGTAGTAGTAGTAGTAGTAGTAGTAGTAGTAGTAGTAGTAGTAGTAGCAATAATAATAATAATAACAACAACAACACTACTACTACTACTAATAATAATCATCATCATCATCATCATCATCATCATCATCATCATCATTAATTGTCACGTTAAGCGTATCTGATTTTCACCAGGTTTGTATATATAGCCGCTTTGGTTGGCGGTATTAACGTAGACGAACCCTCTACGAATCCTGCATCCATGGGTTCGATCCCACTCGGTGGGAATGGTTTTTTTCCCCCATACCTTGCTGAAAATAAACGATCTTCGGCATGCACATAAAGATGAAGAATCCTTGTTTCTCATTGACTTGAGAGACCTAAGGTAATTCAGTCAAATGGTACTCTGTAAATTATCTTTTCCTGACGAGTCGCGGATAGGTTGAGACTGATTATCCGTGTATACAACCATGAAACCAATACGATTATGGTAAACAAGAAAGAAAGAAAGAAAGAAAGAAAGAAAGAAAGAAAGAAAGAAAGAAAGATGCAAACAAAACCCACATCGTAAGCCAGGTCCAAATGACGTTAAAGGTTAAAGAGTTTTCTCCCCTAGCTCATGAATCGCGAACATCAAGAATTGGTTTCATTCAATATATAGTATTGAAAAAGTCCTCAATAACATGTGTTACTTACCTTACTTTCAAGAAAATGATACAGGCTGGAATGAGTAACAGAATACTGAACAGGCTGCAGGCAATGCTGATGTACAAAATCGTGCTGAAATTCTGAGATGGTAGATGATTTTGTTATTTTGATTCATAAAACAAAGCTTAGGTCACTCTGATAATGTTCATAAACCATTCAAACTTTGCACACATAAAACAGATTCGACCTTACGAAAACAATGAGAATGGTACTGCAATAGTGCTTGTTCGTATTTCTAACGACTGGATTGTACTGAAACTGCTAACTACATTTTCTTAACAAAGACAAATGTAAAATACATAGACAATACTGTTTACGTTTTTCTTCTTTATTCTTTGTCTGCGCAAATAACAAATTTAATATCTCGTAGGAATACGTCAAGGCCGTCAGGCCGTTACGTATTCATAATCCATATCAGACGAGTTATTTCCCCCGACTCAGTAAAAACACAATAATATATTTTATATTTATTACATACGTCCTTTTTAGGGTATCTATATATGTTTAGCTTTACTGTATGAATAAAATACAGAACGACATTTAGGTTTATGAATGATCGATTCACTGCGTCTAAACAAATATACGCGCAAATGTCGAAGAAGACACATGAGTAGTTCGAATCTGCATGTGTGATACGGAAATACGGATTGAACAGCTGCACCGAACGACATATAAAGCATACAAGATTAAATAGGTGTCATAAATAAACGGCAATAATTATTTTAAAATGATATATTGTTACTATTATTATTACCTCCGCCCCCTTCAAATGATCACTCGTCTCAGTGTGATACCTACTTCATCACTTATGAGATCATGAATCTTAATGGATAAATCCACTAAAACCAACCAACAACCCGATTAATAATTTGCAAACATGATTAAGATAAAATTAAGTATCAGTGGGCTTTGTTTCTTTCAACCCGTCACTCACATTTTAAATCTTTTTTCTTCTTCTTCGAATCACTGATTGCTTCAAAGTAAACTAAATGTCAACAATGAACACAAATTAACCAAGTTGAATCCAAAATGTTCCGACCAACTATCCTGGTTCGAACTCTCACATAACAACCCTCAGAATTCGCTGCAGGAAATATTTCTCTATATATAGATCTCTAACAAGACAACAAATGTACGCAGGAACATTCCTTTCTGACCGAAAAACTCTGGAGTTTGCAATTCCTTCAGGTTAACACGGCTTGAAAAAAACTTAACGCACCTGCGCAAATATATTTTTCGACTCAGCCTTGGTCAGCCGACCCTATCTTCTTACAACTTACTCACTACTCAGTCGATAAGTTTTTCCTGTAACAAACTAATGGTATTCGCTTTGACTGAGCGGTGTCAACCCTGGCGTGATGCCGCTAGAAGTCATAAGTAAACTAAACCCTAATTTCATAGACTTCCGTACAACTTCTGCTATAAATTAGAAAGTCCAACGTGTCCATTCTATAAATAATTATTCTCAAATCAATAAAAGTGCAAAGATCTAAAAACTTTCCAATTGTCTATCAACCACACATCTGTACTGTCTGTTTGAATCACTTTCCCTACCGTCAGTAGATCACGCCGTAAAACTATACAACTTTCCCCTAACACAGGGAACTATTTTTACTACGCCATTTTAGGCCGGTCAAATCATGGTTTTGAGCCACATTTCGCCTGTAAAATTGAATCACATTTGCCACTATGGAGACATAATGGTATTTGCTGACGACAAAACACTCCCTTCTTGTTTATTCCATTATGTAATTTACCAGTCTCCAATCATAAGTACTGCACATGGATTCACACAACCAATATATCCCAATTAAGTTTAATAGGAACCAAGGAACAGTAAGGACACGCATACAGCTCTGACCTGAATTCACCAAAAGTAAACCATGCCATCATGGAAACTCACTAACACTTCACCACGTGATATTTGCTCCTAGTAACTGGCTAATTATTTCGGACTTAATATTTCCAAAGGACCGAGTTCCCATAATCAAAAAAAAAAATTAACAAAAATCTAAGAATTCCTTAAAACGGGGCGCAAATTAATTACAATATAATAACGATATAATTGTGCAAATTCTTCATGTACTTGTATTGTACTCATTGCTTATTTGTTTCCAGTGAATGTAGAAAATTAACTTCTTTTTTTATAGCCTCTCCGGTGGCCAAAATGGTTAGAGCATCCGCCTCGGATGCGGAAGGTCATGGGTTAGAACCTCGGCCGAGTCATGACAAAAACTTTTAAAAATTGTAACAGCAGCTACCTTACATGGCGCTCAGCATTAAGAAGTTAATGTTAGGACTGGTCAATCTGGTGTCATGATAATGTGACTGGGTGGGACGATGCCACATGTCTGACACAGTCTTAGGCATCAATGGAACTGCCACACTGCAGACATCGAAGCGATGTGACTCAAACTGCTAAAGGTATGTTCAAAATCAAAATCCACACACTTCTTTTGATATAATTTCATGTGCCCCTGGGTTAGTACTCTTTTTCCATGTGTGAATATATATGCATACCAGAAACTTAAATATCCAATCAATAAAGGGTATTGGGCCGAGTGGTCTAAAGCGCTTGCCTTTACAGACCATTCACAATCTCATCTCTGTCCGTTTGAGTGGGAATCTTTACGCGACGACCGTGGGTATTTTTGAGAATTCTTCACAGAAGCTTCGATTGGATCCACGGTTCTTCATTGGTTCTTCCTCCAATAAATATACCGATCTAGTCAATCGTGTGCTGAAAAGTGGCGTTAAAAATTATTCAAATCTATTTAATCATAGTCTTTATATTCCCCAAAGATTTACAAGTGTGACTATCGTCTAATGTCAAAAACAATATAAGCAATCACCCAAACAATTCCGCGATTCCGAAGTTTCTTAGGCCCTATAACGGCATTTAGCTCAACCCTTATAACTCATTATTATACCCGTGTTGCGAAAAGGAGATAATGAAATTACACTTATCGACAAAGTAAATGCCTTATAAAATACCTAGAATAAATTTGTTTTTTATTTAACAAAAGGCATTCATCTCATTAGTCTTCTAAATACATGTCATCTAATTTGTATACCATACTGTGTGAGAACAATAATAATAACACCCCGATCAAATTTAAAAGTGCCCCGATCATTTGCTTTTTGTTTGTTTGATTAGGATTTTTAACGTAGCTTTAACAATTTTTCAGTCATATCGCTACGATGTCTGCAGCGAGGAAGTTTATAGTGATGTCCAGCACCGGGGCATCATGCCGCAGACATGTAGCATGATGTCCCACCCATTTACATTATCCTGACACCAGGCCGACCAGTCCTAACACTAACCTCTTACTGCTGAGCGCCAAGCGAGGCAGCTGTTAGTACCATTTTTTTAAGCCTTTGGTATGACTCGGCCAGGGATCGAATCCACGACCTCCCGCTTCCGCGGCAAACGCTCTAACCGCTAGGCCACCGGAGCAGTCCGGTCATATACTTCCGAAATTTAATTCTGTTCTGGTACCATGCTCTTGGCCGGTTGTTCTAGAGCCGTACCATTGGTTAACTTTGACTTTTTTCGCTATCGCTAAGGCTTATTATCGATGAGCGCTGTCACCACAGAGAATGCCTACCACACAGTTCATTTGCAAAGACGGAATCAAAACAAAAGAGGAAAGTGACAAAAGAGTTTCGGTAAATGCATTTTATTTTTATTTTCATTTAAATTCTTGAACCTTCACCATGACTCGTTGTCTTGGTAAGCTAATAACCATTTCTGTTGGGTATGTGTTGCTTTAAAGCTTATGAAAACAGAAGTCTGCAGCGTTTTGTTTTTGTTCATATACTCTTACCCATCTGTGTATAAAGAAACAAGTATTGACGGTAGTATCCCTAAATTTAATTTAATTAAAAAAGTCTGATTTATACTCGTCGTCGCGTCGATTAACTGTGCAATTGACTTTAATTTATTCAGAACGCACGACAGACATATTTTTTCTCTTAACTTCAGTACAGTGATAAAATGGAATACAAACGTTGATTTGAAATAATGTATAGTTTGAGAAAAAATGATGTCGAGTCGAAGTCACTTATTGTTTCTCTTTTTTCTTGATTATGAAATCAGATTATGGCAAAAACAGTTGTTGTTGTTGTAGGGTTAACGCAATTGTTAAGCACACGATAGGCTATACATGGCGGAAGGTATTACTGGTGGAGGAAGAATCCTGGAAAAAAAACCCGGAAAGAACAATCCGACTCACGAGAAGCTACTTTCAAGATTTCTTACATACCCACATTGGCCGAATCTTAGATTCGAACCCACGCAGTCAGAAGTGAGATGGCAGTGATCCGTAACACTGAGATCTTCAGACCACTCGCGGCCCCGTTAACACGGTAGTATACTGTATGATAGACGTCATGCAGTCAGATTATGGCTAATACGGAAGTATACGGTATGTCATATGACGTGCAATCGGATTATGGCTAATACGGTAGCATACAGCATGCCAGATGGCACGAGTCATTTATAGTTAATACGGTAGTATACGGTATGCCAGATGACATGCAATCAGATTATGGCTTATACGGTAGTGCAAGGTATGCCAGACGACATGCAATCATATTATAGTAAATATGGAAGTATACGGTATGCCCCATGACAAGCACTCATATTATGGCTAATGCGGTATAATACGGTATGCCAGATGACATGCAATCAGATTATGGCTAAAAGGGCAGTATACGGCATGCCAGATGACATGTAATCAGATTACGGCTAATAGGGCAGTATACGGCATGCCATATGACATGCAATCAAATTAGGCCAATATTGTAGTATACGGTATGCCAGATGACGTGATATCTGATTATGGCTTCTAAGCAAGAATACAGAATGCAAGATAGCATGCAAGCATATTTTGGCTAATACGGTAGTATACAGTATACCAGATGTCATGCAATCAAATTATAGCTTATAAGAGAAGTACACAGTATACCAGCTGTCATGCTAACAGATTTTGACATTAATCATATTGAAAATATCATATCGACTTAGCCAGTGTCCTTTCCACAGCACCCATCTTTCCCAAATAAAACGAGAGACTATATTCACGGACGTGGTGACTATACGACCTATAAGCTGGAGAATGGTACTGACCAATCGCAATGGTTTTACTATTCCGATGTTGAGTTTTGATTGGCTTTGAATGTATGTCAAAAACAACACCCAGCTTTTAAAAAAATATTATCAATAAGTTGGATCGTGTATACATACTTATTTTGTCCAAATATTAGGTAGTTAAATGTGCACATTACGATATGAATTTTGTTTCTTTCCCATATTAGATTTTTTTTTTAAAAAAAAGGAGAGGGGCCCCGAGTGGCCGAGTGCTGTCCGTTACGGATCACTGCTATCTCACCTCTGTCTGCATGGGTTCGAGTCTAAGATTCGGATAACGTAGTTCTGTGAGAAAGCTTGCCAGTAGCTTCTCGTGGGTAGGTGGTTCTTTCCGGGAGTTTTTCCGGGTTCTTCCTCCAATATTAATACTGGCCGCCATGTATAGCCTATATTGTGCTTAAAAATGGCGTTAAACCATAAAACACAAACAAACAAACAAAAAAAGGAGAGTACCTCTTTGACGACACACTCAGTATAGTCAGTCCATTCGCTGTCCGTGAGTTGATTCCTGTACCACGTGCCATTCACTGTGCATTCCTTGTAGGCTAGTTCTGAAATAATAATAATAATAATAATAATAATAATAATAATAATAATAATAATACTAATAATAATAATAATAATAATGATAATAACGTAAGCAGTAACATTTTGAAGGCTAGCCATCGCAAACCCGCAAGCAATATATAATCACCAGCAATCTGGACGGGTTTTTTCATGATTCGTTCAAAAGAGGTGTCCATGTTCTTAGAACGTTGTTATGTTTACGACCTCAGCCTCCACATCTCAGAAATACCACATCTTTATAAATAAATGTTATTATTACCTTTCAGATCATTTGGTTAAAATTGGTTAAAACAAGGAATGACCGCGAAGATGAGAATGCATCAAATTATTGTTACATTCGTAATTTCTCTTTCAATCGTACGACTAATCCAAATGGAGACAGTCGAAGTCTTGTGACTAAACGGCGTTTTCATTTTGTGAAAAATTTGCGGAAACAAAAGGTATTGCGATTCTGTAAATTCCTCCGCCCACAAACATCTGAAGGATGGTTTTATGTCGCAGAAGTTACCGAGGTGATCCGAATTAGCCTCCGTCTGGCATTAGTATATATATATATATATATATATATATATATATATATATATATATATATATATATATATATATATATATATATACATATATATACATATATATATACATATATATATACATATATATATATATATACATATATATATACATATATATATATATATACATATATATATACATATATATATATATATATATATATATATATATATAT
Source organism: Unio pictorum (assembly GCA_030141615.1). Classification (NCBI taxonomy): domain Eukaryota; kingdom Metazoa; phylum Mollusca; class Bivalvia; order Unionida; family Unionidae; genus Unio; species Unio pictorum. The sequence goes on along the minus strand of JARLTB010000094.1, from coordinate 6,193,140 downwards.
ATATATATATATATATATATATACACACACATATATATATATATATACATATATACACACATATATATATATATACATATATACACACATATATATATATATACATATATACATATATATATATATATATATACATATACATATATATACACATACACATATACATATACATACATATATACATATATATATATATCTACATATACATACATATATACATATATATATATCTACATATATGGGTGTTATTAGTATCATCATGCGATGTTTTCCATGTCAAGGTATAATGGTCCTCTCCAAAAATATTCTGAAACTGACGAGTATTACGTAGCACTGTAAAACAAACTATTTTGCTATTTCAGACAACGGATCGTCTGTAATGTTTCTACATTAAAAGTGTCTAAACGGTTTAGGTTCTAATGATACGTGTATGTTATAGAAGTTTTATAAAATCTAGGATATATCTGGCCGGCATTAAGTCACCTACCGTTGCACCATTTCAAGTCAACCTATATCCTAGCAGAATATGGTCCCAAAAAATGGATCCCATATTTTCTAGTATTGTGCGTACACATGCCTTTTTTTTTTGCCAGTTTGGCGCTATATAAGGTTTCTTTAAATAGAAGCAACAAGGTGTTCACTCTTTATTTTGATGTGTGAACCTCATTTTTTTGTCCTCATTGTTAAAGTTGAAGGGTTAAGTGTTCTAGTCTTTTTTTTTGACCTTTGAAAACTGTAACATCCCAAAGCATAAACACTTGATGATTTGATCAGATTAATTTTTTTCTATATTCGTTGAAACAGTTTCCTCAACAATCACTTCTTCTGTAGAGAAAACAATATACAGCACCGTGATACTGGATTTCAAAGCTTAGACTACTTTCCAGCCCTTGTGCAGTCGATCAGGAAACTGAGTTAGATTTATTCATTGACATTTACCCACAACCAGATATGTACCTTTTCGTTTCATTAAATGATTACCCTTTTTCCTTCTTTCTTTCTTTCAATAGAATGAGCGTCACACCAATGCCTATATTCCAAAGGATGTTATGTATCTGAAATGGTGTGAAGTAGTATGGTCAATATGCAATTATTGTGCAGTGCCAACACAATCGCTTTGCGTTCTTGCAATTCTGGGGTCGAAACTCGGATTCAAAATATTTAAAAGATAGCAATTTTTCTTCTTTTTTTCTTCTCATGTTCCACACCTAAATTCAAAGATCAACCTAATCCAACACGACCAGCTGTAAAGAGCTCTCTGTATCGGTACAGGTGATAGTGTATGGTCTAAACCTCGTCTTTACCGATCACTGCCATCTCACTTCTGTTAATCTTTGCTAGCCAAGGTTTGTATATGTTAACCCTTTCTACACCTTGGCGGATCGAACATACATTTATAATGATTTGTACAAGCGACATCTATTGGATTTCATGAGCTACCTCCCTTAGCATGTAATGCCAACTAACCAATAAGCGCGTAACAGTGGCGCATTGTACATTGACCGAAAATGGTGGAAGCAGTTGACTTTTAAGTTTAATTTGAAAACATGACTATGTATCAGAGAGAAGCCGTTACATGTGAATTTGAGTAAAAGGTATTTTCACAAAAACTGAATCGACAGTGGAAAATTGCGTATTTATGGATCCATTTTAATTGTGTGCTACCCTTGTCTCGACCATGTAGGAACAGTGTCCAAATTTGAACAACTTAATTTTGATTGGATGCTTCACAGACCCGAATCACAACTCAATTTTGATTGGATGCTTCACAGACCCGAATCACAACTTAATTTTGATTGGATGCTTCACAGACCCGAATCACAACTCAATTTTGATTGGATGCTTCACGGACCCGAATCACAACTTAATTTTGACTGGATGCTTCACAGACCCGAATCACAGAAATATCTGCTCAATACATCAATGTGCAGATAGGATTAAAATATCAAAACCTTGGCGAAGATCACCTCTGTATGCGCAGGCTCGAGTCTCGAGCTCGACCAATGTATGTATGTTAGAAAGCTGGCCAAAGGCTTCATGATGGTCGGGTATAATGTTTATAGGTAGTAACTTGTTGAAACTTAATTTATATTCTATGTTACGCTTGAAAAATGATGTATTCTTGCTCACAATTTGTAAACTTACTTTACAAGGCCATTATCAAACGGATTTGTGAATAAGTTGTTTTGCGGTTGCAAATGAAGTTAGGCTGCTGTCATCATTCTGTTATACGATTTGTACCAATTTTCTGTTGCTAGTTTCAGGTCTGCTATTGCAGTATGAACAATATTAATTTGTACGAGTTATCCGATGGACCAAATGACGCGGCGTTTGTTTTTTCTTGTGGAAATTAATTGAAATCTCATCGATTTTGCAGCGCAGGGGCAAGCACATGTAATCAATCTATCATTATAGTTTAGGCTAAGGCTTAGATATCGAACATGTTATGAACATGATCTGACACAGGTTGTATGGGATACTAAATGATAAATGAGAGAGAGAGAGAGAGAGAGAGAGAGAGAGAGAGAGAGATTGATTGATTTGTATTCTTTCGTTTTCATACTATCTCTGCAATTAAGGTGATGTCCGACCACAATAGAACTGTTTGACCCAAAACATCTCCATAAGGAATTAATGATGCCCAGGTGTATTTTTCACTAAAGAAATTCGTCTCAAATCTTCGCTTTTTATGTATTTTTTAAATTTAAAAACAAAAACTCATTAACCTGAAGAAAGCATGACACTGACATCTAAATTCAATATAAGGGAATTTACGGCATTGACTCGATTATTTTAATTAAAAATTGGTATAGAAACTTCTTCTGTCAGCTTTAATCGTCAAAATATGTTACTTGCAGTCACGCAAGTATCAACAAATCAGGGAATGCTATTGTTGTTATTGTTCCTGTCGTTGCTAGTGCTACAAGTCATGGTGCTGCTGCTTTTGTTATGGATATACAAACTAATATTTTTCTACTTATACCAGACGAAAGACTTAAATTCACATCAAAGCCGAGTATAATCGGAGATGTTTCCCTCTTTGGCTTTTAGCATTTGTACCTCACGTGGTGAAATTTATGTACTCGGTTAACGTGTTAGAAGTGATGTTACACTCATCTACCCCTCTAATGAACGTCATAGTAAATGTTCGTCCTTGAGATCTTTGAATCCCACCAATCTCTACTCAAGTTTCAGATTTTAGGTGGCGCTTTCAAGTTTCGTACTTTGTATAGCGTTAGAATTTTAAAGAAAAATCAATTCCAAGATTTTCCTTCTTGGTTATCGTGGTTAAAAAGACTTGGTATATATAAGGTATTGTTAAAAGTAGATTAATTAATTTTTATTAAATGTTTATAATAAAAAAGGAGCCGAAAACTTTTTTTTAAAACATTTTATATATATATTGTTTACGTATATTTGATTTAAATCATTCATTTTTAATTGTGAGATCCAAATTTGTCATTTTGGGTTTAGAATTCATTAATTGGGAGATTATTCTAGAAAAATCTCTATGACCATACTTTATCTGTAAACATGTTTTGACCTTGACTTGTTAACCTCATTGCTGGCCTTGCTTCAGAGTAATAAACAGGCCTTGGAAATGATTGGTTGTTTTCCAAGGACATCTTTTTATTTTTAGTTCTGGGGGGTGAGAGGTGGCTGATTTTCCATTCTATGTGTACGTGTTTTTATGATCGTACGTTCTTTCTGTGACCTTCTGGAAAATCACGTGATCCCTTGTTTACGTAAAAACAGGTATATAAATTATTGTTTGGGAGAGAACAATTCAGTAGAATTTCTGGGCTTTAAATTAATAGTTGTGTTTTGAGTTATATTGGAATTTGTGTCAATTCGTTGAAGCAAGAGGAATTATTTTATTTATTTGGAAAAGAATATGTGCTCATAGGGTTTTCATTTGGATTATTATAAAAACAAGAATTGCATCACGTGACATCGTCAGCCATTTTGGATTGCATCGTCAAGATTCGAACCTGGAACTATTAGAACATTTATTTATCAGGACTCTTGCAATTCCATTAGTGGATTATTTTTGGACTTGATTCTCTAAAACCGTAAGTTTAATATTTTCTTTTATGAAAATAACTACTTAATAAATTTGTTTGTTAAAAGTTTTACAAGCTTGTTAGTTTTCACTCTGTGTTGCTGCTTATTCGAGCCTAAGCACGTAACAATATATATATATATTGTAATTCATTAAATGCATTTTCATAACCTAGTATTGCCTAGTCAGCAACATTCGTGTTCTCTACTTTAATACATGCTAAAGTTCGTGTACCTTGGACTAATTCAGGCTGCATTTACGAAGAATTGGAGCAGCCATTTCGGTCACATGCTGTGTGAAATGAACTATGACAGAAAACGCTGATCCATGCACATAACCTCTCAACTCTCTTAATTTAGTAGGATTATCATTATCGATATGACAAGGCAAATACTGGAGGAAAAAGGGTCAACCCATGGATAGATTAACATGTCATGTTAATTATCCATAGCGTTCAGACAGAATTAACTCTCCTTATACACTTTTTGCAAATAACAGCTAACATATGCCAAGTGCCACTGAAAAATGTCTTATTGCCGGGGGAAAGAGTGCGTGGGGAAAGACAATATATGTACATTCCTTTTGTAAACTTCATTCCTAAGAGATAGTTTTATCTTGGACACTACGATCCAAGGACAATCAGCGCAAAAAAGTAAGGAAAACATTTACAAGTATTGTACAGTATTTCACCTGATAAAAAGAGCTGTCTTTTAAATACTACTCAGATCAGATGTTAGTCTGGTACCCTGACCTTTCTTGCACGTCCCAGTGGAGTAAACGTCAGCGTATCGGATTCATCAGATGTTAGAATAATTAAATATCATATGTCATATCAACATATTAAATTATAGATCAAATGTCGTACAAAACCTATGAAAGAAAACAATGTGTGTATGTGTGTGTGTATATATATATATATATATATATATATATATATATATATATATATATATATATATATATATATATATATATATATATATATATCCACATTGTGCTTTCATTATAATGGCATAAGCAACGTTCTTTCAATAGTAAGTATTTGCATTCTATCAGACAACCCAAGCCGCAACATGTGATTTTAATTTTGAAAATATGTAAGAGAATGCTGCGTGGGATTTGAGGATTTTCTTCTTTCGTTTATAATATAAGATAACGTACGCTATTTTATCCCAGACGATTAATATGCAGATAGGCGCTTTTATATTATTAAGAATAGCTACTGCAAAATATAAATGCAATAATACATTCACCGAGAAAAAATACCATAGATTCTGCTCTTCTCAAATTGTATTTTATTGAGAATAATTTTCTTTATCGGTATAACAAGATGTATGTTGCTGTCAATCGAATAATCAGAAAATTGAAAGAAGAGAAGACAAAACTGCGGTATTCAAGATAAACGGAAATATAAATGTCAGCAAATTAATGCAAACATCCAAACATTCATAGATTAGTTTCTCCTCCGTAACAAATGCACTCGAACTCTGGGAATCGGTCAATTTGATGGTTGTAATATCTAATATGAACTGCCACATCCAATCTAATTAGATACTTTGTCAATTAATGTGATAAGAAGATAAGAACAAACTGATTACACAACGTATAGGTTGCAATAAGCCTAGAAATTATGCTCTCTTCATCACAATCAATTAGCTTTAATTTCGTCCACATAGAAGTAACTGACATGCAAGATTTAAATTTTATTTTCGTTATATTTTTTAGTGTTTGATTGTTGTATTTTGGTTTATACGTTTATTTGTTTTGCACTCAGACACATGCGTATCTCATTATATGCATGGTTGAAAGCTGTAAACTATTCGCAGTTTCAATGACTTTTTATTATTATTTCCTCTTCCTTCTTGATATGTTACACGTTTACTTATATTCACGTACATGAAGTATAAGACATGGAATATATTCTCACACTTGTAAATATAAACAATTACATTTGTACATACCATCAATAAATTTATCATCTATCATTTGTTTCCTTTTCAGTGTCGATACCATTTTGATAATAGTTTTTTTGTATTGCTTATTTTGCTCTATTAAGTTCTTCTTTTAGAACATTACTTCTTGTTTGCGGGTAATTCTAATTGAAAAGCTCAAGGGTTTCAACCCACCAAGAAATTTACTCGTCTTTTATTATTTGCACCAGTAGCTAAAATGGGCCTTAAACTAAAATTAAAATAAGTATTATTCGATTTCATTATATGACGTGCAAGCTATCTAGTGATGCTTCGTTTACTATGGTATTCTTAAGGCATATTCGATATACCTTGTTGCGAAACGTATAAATCGGTACTTCCGAACGTTTCGAGCTCTGCAAGCTATTCTTCAGGGGAGACAAAAATATACAAAACAGAGGAAATCAATGGTAACACACACGCAACTAACACAAGGTAACTAACTCTCGCAAGTCGCAATTGAACCCCTTGATGACTGTTCTAATTCTTGCACACTCTCGGCGCGTTTAGTTACACCACCGTCGCTAAGCCATTCCGCACATTTCCGACACGTGATATTTAAGTACCTTACTTATTTTGAATGCCAACTTATACACCATGTTTGTCAAGTGATTCGTGCCTTGTAAACTTTAACAGAATATCAACTTCTACACTTCTGGTCTACCTAGGAGTGAATGCAATTGTAAGTTAAGATGTATATAAACAATGAATGCTTAGAAATAAGAATAATCAAAATTAAAATTAAGTTCATTTCAGTAAGATCACTTTAACAACATAATTTGGTACATCATTTTCAATAATCTGTTCATTTATTATATTTTACGTGTATCATATTGAGGTCATAACACTTAAGCATTTGCATAAAAGGAGAGACATCCCAAAATGTGATATCTCACGAAAAGGGGGAATTAGATTATTTTTCTTCAGACGAAAATTGTTAAACCCCAAACGATTACCACGAGATAAAGCATAATAAAAATGGTTAATATTAGTGAAAATGTCAGAAATTACAATATCAACATGGGATGTGTTGACTAGTATATTAAAGTGAGATATCCCACCCCACCCATCATTGCCAATGGTATAAATTTCGTACTTTATATATTATTGGAAAAGAAAAATAATCATCATCAGGCTACAAAATATTCCCAGGCACCTACGCCTAATCCCCGAAAATTATATGGTCGACACCTAATATAATATGGAGTATTTTATACTTTATCACGATACAAAATATAGGACTAATACAGGCTATTACATAAATTTGTTTGTGAAAAATAAAGGCATTTATTTTTAAAAAAAATTACTTCTGGACCTGTATTGATTTTTTAAAAAGAAAGTGTCATTATCATGAGTAAGATAAAACAAACAGATTTGAGATAGCTATATCTATACATGTGTAGATGAGTTTATATATATATATATATATATATATATATATATATATATATATATATATATATATATATATATATATATATATATATATATATATATATATATATATATATATATATATATACATACATGTACTTTGAAGCCATATCACCATTTCTTCAGTATTGTGCAATTTCAAATTTCATCAGTTTGGGCGTTTGCTTTTGTAACAAAATCGTAACCGAGTGGGTATTGGATCAAATGAATAATTTAAACACAATGCGTGAAAGATAAAAATGTATTAACTTAATAAGCAAAGAAAAAAATTTATGATGTAAAAATACAATGATTCTCACACACGCTCAGTATACACTTGATTCAATCACTCTATACTTTCACACATTGATAATAAACCATTAATAGATATACAGCTTAAGGAAACCACAATTTAAAATAATAGTACACACTAAAATAATCATATAGTTTCACGTATAGACAAGGCTTGGGATTCAAACAATCTCAAGTTTTAAAATACGTTAAAAATGTTCTGCACTGTCAGTAAGATTCACAAATCTCCTGGAATTCATCTAAGATTCAAAATAATCTTATATAGGTACAAATATACCAATCTAAACAACTATCGAAATAAACATATGCTTCTTGACCCTTGTACAGTCGCACGATTCATCCACCGATAAACCGCACAGTTTCACCACGCTCCTCGCGTTGATCCAAACTTGTATTGGCCGCTCACCCCCTTCATGAATCCAGTACATGTACAGTTAGTCATACGTATACACATACAGACAGCATACAGCACCCTTGTGTTAGCTATATCTACAGTCGTGGCTTCACCACATATACAGACATACGTACATACATATAGACATCTAGATAGCTCGTTACATCACCTCGTAACCACCTCGTAAACTTGTAACCACCTCGTAAGCTTGTAATCTTGTAAGCTTGTAATCTTTTAATTTTGTAATTTTGTAAGCTTGTAATCTTGTAACCTTGTAACTTTGTAACCTTGTAATCTTGTAATTTTAGAATCTTGTAACCTTGTAATCTTATAACCTTGCAAGCTTGTAAGCTTGTAATCTTGTAAGCTTGTAAGCTACAATAAAACCAAACTGGTAATAATAATAATTTCTGGAAAATACTAATACAACTCTATAAAACAACTTGAAATTCACAGTTCACGACGTTTCAAATATGCGTTGTAATAAATGAATCATTACACGATATTGCAATACAAACTCAATTAACTTCACATATCAAATGAAATAAATTTAACACTCACCCCTATGGCTTTTAGAAATATCACGTGAAAATGCGTGCTCTCTTCGCTAGATCCAAATGATCACTGCCCCGATTATACCTTAATCTTGCTTAATTCGAAGGACAGTGAGTAATATTCACGGTAAAATACCTGTGTATATCGTGATAATGATGTTTGTAGCCGCCAGTAGTTTACGGCGGCGAGACATATGTTTTGTTCCGTCGCTCGTCTGGAAAAAAAAACCCACCTGTTCATTCCAGACAGCGATATAAGCGTGCACAACACAAATAATTAAATATTTCTCAGGCAAAACAAAAGTTTTTTTTCCTTCTATTTCTGTGACAGTTTTCCTTTCATAAATACAAAGTTTACTGAACTTTGGCAAAAATACCAGCATAAAAGATCAATTAAAATATGTTTCCTATTGCGCTTTTTTAAAATTAAGGTAGACAAGTATGTTTGTTGTTTAAAGAAAGACATATATATATATATATATATATATATATATATATATATATATATATATATATATATATATATATATATATATATATATATATATATATATATATATATATATATAAGTATAATATAACCAAAGATATAATTCTTATTGTACAAGAATCGTACAAGAATAAGTACCATAGTGCTAGGACAAGCAACATTTTCATGCAAATACAATTCTGGTGGAATGCATACTGATCCATATGCAGCTGCAAGGTCAACTAAACTGTCTGAAATGTTTTGATTCTTTGCCACCATTTCTTTAATTGGATCCTTGCATGAACAGACTGATGATTTAACTAAGAGAGCAAATGGAGTCAACATAATTTTTATTTCCAAATCATGAAGGTACAAAGATGAACTAAGATCAAGGCAGAGATCCGAACGAATTCTATAATTTATTATAATAAGAACAATGTAACGCACACCACTTATTTAAAACCACAATGAATTGTATTCAATGGAAATATCCTTAACCAAAGAGATGTTTCAAAGGTCATGGAAATAAAACAATTTGGCACTTTATTTGAAAAAGAAGATGAGCTCTAATTTGATTCAATGTAGACATTTCAGCTAATTTTCAGTTCGTGGGTTCTTTCTGGGGATTTACCCGGATTCTTCCTCCACCATTAATACTGGCCGCCATGTATAGCCTATCGTGTGCTGAAAAATGGCGTTAAACCCTGCAACAACCATAACCCTTGCCCTAATAAATAATGAAAAGAGGAAATATGTTGTGATGGCAGTAAAGATACCAAACTTAATGGTCAAGACCAAAAGGTTTAATTTTTGTTTATACATCTTTTTTTTTTTTTTTTTACAAAGTAACAAAACAGAAAACTGACACAGTTATTATCTACAAAACTCTAATGTGGAGAAAATGTAGCAAAATATTAACATTAACACAATCTATGGAGCTGTCCAACTGATGGACTCATCTACAAAACAAATGATTTTGTCTGATGAGTTATCGACAAAGCGGACTCAGCCAATTCAATTATGATTTTGAGTATTGAAATATTTCAGTGAGTTTAGAAAGACCGAATTGTGCACTTGGAACATAACAAGTACCATATCTGATTTGTCCATGCAGTCGATGTATCTCAACTTTATTCAATGTAACAGTATATGTAATACTTAACTTTAAAAATCCACAGACAGACACATCCTAGTTCAGTATACTTTTCATCAATGTTCCAAACATAACCTACAGTTACATAAAAACGTACATTTATTGGACTATTATTCTATAACTATATTACATCCTGGTTTTATTTCAGATCAGCTCTAGAGGTGCAAGACAACACATTCCATACCAACGTGATTCTGTACTTTGATGCAGTATTTACAATCATAAGTCGACTAAATTACAATGAATTACAATTTCGGCACAGATATATAAAATACTTAAGTTGAAAAAGACATCGCTGGAATACAACATTTTGTCTAATTGAAAAGTGCCATGAATCAAGAAGGTATAACAGAATACAAAATGGTGACAATAGCCAAGAAACCTTGGAAATAGAAATGGCAATTTTTTTTTTAACACCGTCACCGCAATCTAAACTCTTAAGTAGCTAATTTCTTGCCAGTATTGGAGTTGAATGTATGCCATCCAATAGCAGTGTGTGTGTGTGTGTGTGTGTGTGTGTGTGTGTGTGTGTGTGTGTGTGATTTGGATTTTAGCTTGTAACATGATGTCCCACTCAGTCACATTATCCTGACACCAGGCCATCCAGTCCTAACACTAAATTCTTAATGCTGAGCGCCAAGAGAGGCAGCTGTTAATACCATTTTTGTAAGTCTTTGGTATGACTCGGTCGGGGATCACACACCCAAGACCTCCCGCATCCGAGGAGGGAGATCTAAGCACTGGGCCACCGGAGCGGTTCATCAGGTTAGTAGATTAAACTGAATGAATACAGACACAATGCAGTTTCATCTGGGTTTTTATTTTGGTATAACTTTTATTCTCAATGCTTAGAAAAGTGAAGTTTACCTACAACCAAAATATTTAATTTAGAGTAATGTATAACATAACCAAATGCAAGCCCCTACCCCAACCCCACCCCATAATATTGGTTTTGTACACGTAGCTGAACACAGTATAACATTTTATAACTTAGACTTTTAATGCAAACTAGTGAAAAATAATTACACAGGCATTAACTAAGTTCAACCTTTTGTTTCTTTGACAGCTTAAATCCTATATGAGTTTCAAGAAATAAATAATATTTACAGTAAGAAAAAAATTTACAACGCAATTGTTAATAGTTTGTAGGTTAATTTGTATGTTAATTTTCAGTTAATCAAATTCGGGTAATTAATTACCTGTTGTCTGAAAAATATAATTTTTTCAATTCCTTTTTTTCCCCCAGAGTTTAACTATATCAATGTAGTTACATATAAAATACTAAGAAAAAAATCAGTGTTAATTTATGTCGAGAAGCGTTAAACACTTGCGAATGTCACACGATCTTGAACACGTATAACGATCGGAAGACCGCGTTTTTTTTTTCTCGGTCAATTAGGAAAAACCCCAAGGTTATTTCGATTGCATATTTTCCAGTTTATACTGAGATGTCGCATTTGATTGTTTGAAAATGCATGTAAAAAAAACAAACAAACAAAACAATCACAGAAGTAAAGACGAGCGAAAGTATAGAATTAATTAGGCTATTAACGTGTACAAGGCACGAAGCAAAAACTTGGTACTAAAGTTGGCATTGAAAGTAAGGTACTTAAGTGCTACATGTGTGGAATGCATTCTCTACCGTGGTGTAAGTTACGAGTGACTAAATGCGCAGACAGCATGTAAAAATTAGAACGAGTGGTTCTACTGTGACCAGCAAGAGTTAGTTACCTTATGTTAATAGGGAGCGTCTTTCATCGTGAATCCACAATGTCTGTGCACAAAATCTTCTAAACGTTTTGGGCTTCTACATGTTAGAATCACAAGAGGCAATTTACAAAAGATATAACAATACGCAGTCGTGCAGGAATAATATACCAACGGGTTTTTGTGTCCATCACAAAATGAACCAGACAGATTGTTTCGACTTTATTTCTGTAATTAACGAGACCAAGCGGGGTGAGTGATAGACGTCAGAAATTATATCCCGGCAGATTTATGCAACGAGATCTTGAAAGAAAGATGATACAATAATTGTGTGTCGGGAAAATCGACATTGCTACTACTATTACAACAATAACAACAACAACACAACAACAACACAACAATACAACAACAACAACTACTACTATTACTAATATTAATAATAAAGACAATAATGCGTTCTGTGTCAGTCCACCCGAGGTTAGATTTAGTCTGTAACATTTTCGATCGACTTAACTGAATGTTCATTTGATTGTAGTGGATGGCGTTGATTTGGTTGGGAATGTTTCTTTTGTGATTAATTTTTCACTTTTTGAAATCAATGAAATCAATCGCACACATATTGAATAACACAGATCTTGCATGTCAGAAGATAGATTGATTATTATCCTGACATTCTAACGTCTGATTGATTGTTGTCGAACTTCGGGAAGATTAGACCTCGGACATATCTTTGCAAATTAGGAAACACATGTCTTTGTAATGGTATGTGCCTGAATCTGTGGCACTTAAATGATGATCCTTGAGATTTTGAAACTCTACAACGACAGGCACTTATTCAAATATTCCCTTGAGAGGTTTAGACAGTTCAGTATGATGCAAATAATTGCATATAATGTGTTGAAGGTTTAGCGAATCGTTTTGAAATGTTAGCACGAATGGACACACCTCTTCATTTTCTAAGTTTTATGTTTCAGGAGTGTACCTCTGTCGAATCGTCTTGTTTGTTTAACAGCCTCTTCAATATAACACATTTTGTATCCTTTCCTTCTCAGATGTCCCTTGAGCTCTATACAAAGGTGGCATCATTAGAACAAATGTATTTCTTTCAAAGCACGTATGGTAATGGAGATTTGTTATTGCGCGTGCGTGTTGGGGGAGGAGCTTCAACTAGTTGCGATTAGATACTCGTGATCAGAAGCAGGCTTAGTGCAGTTAAGTTGATGTGTTCCCCTCCAGAATGGTATATAGAGTATCCAAAATGATGCTGCCCACTTCTTAGGCGACTTAAAATCAGGTTATCAGTAGACACACTACGTCATTTCGGTCGACCAATAAGATGGCAGTATTCTATTCAGCTCTTTGCGTTTTCATATTAAGCGGGCGCAGTCATAGCAACGTCGATTGGTAAAATGAGAAAATTGACTGGCACTCCTTACAGGCGCGGTAGTTTGTATGTTTGTTTGTTTTTTATTAGGATTTTTAACGTAGCTTTAACAATTTGTCAGTCATATCGCTACGGCGTCTGCAGTGAGTGAAGCAGTTTGTAGTGATGTCTAGCACTGGGGCATCATGCCGCATGCATTTAGTATGATGTCCCACTCAGTCATATTATTCTGACACCAGGCCGACTTGTCCTAACACTAACTTCTTAATACTGAGCGTCAAGCGAGGAAGCTGTTAGTACCATTTTTGTAAGTCTACAGGCGCGGTAGTAAGTCAAACTTTGTGTAAGAATAAATTGTGGAATGCCTGCTCTAAACATTGGTTCCAAAACCTTTATTACGCGACGCGAAGTATAGCTTGAAATACCAGCATTGATTCTTAATTAGGACGCGCGAAGGCAGAGAATAGTCCCACCTAATTATTATTGTATGCATAGTACATATTCGTAGATAAATTACATGCAGCTATATCGGTACTTGTATCATGGATTGTTAATCTATTATTTGTAAGTCAATAGTGACTGGCCCAAACCAAACAAAATGTTTCTCCGTGAAATTTGTCATTTCAGGCGCACAAAGATGATCATAATAACGGTAGATAAACAAAAACAAAAACAAAAAATAAAAAAAATAAAAATATGCAGTTTTTATTCACACGTGGAGTGACATTCATTACATGCATTGACTAAATATCACCCTAAGTAGCATTTATCTATAGCCATCGATGAATCTAAAATCTTTCTAGAATTTCCTATCATCACGTCACAGGAAAATGTACTTTTATTGTGCTTGAGAGGTTTTTGAGTTTTCTATAAATAGCAGTGAAAGGGAATGTGTGGGTTGTCATTTGAGTTGAGAAGGAAATGAAAAGCGGAAGAAATCCATTTTGAGCGGAAAGATCAACAATGCGTCATTGGGGAATGTACGAAACACTCAGCTGTCACTTATTGACAAATTATTTATGCAGGAAAGTACTGATATAACTGAATTTCACTAAAGAGGAAGAAACAAACCGTAGAAGTCCGTTTACAAATAAATTAAGCAGTTGTAAGAAAGTGCAAGCAATAATACTAATATACGAAAATGGTAAAAGATAGGTGAGTAAATGGAAACGAGAAAATGGCGTCAAACATACTGTTGGAATCCAAGAGTTTAATTGTTCAGGATAAGCAAACCATTTGAAAAGCGATTTTTTCCTTTGGAGGCAATGACTTTTTCAATTCTGAAACGGTTTTGTTTTGCTTAATTCCTGCTCGTAAACAGAACCATGTATGGGCTCTACTGATGAATCTTTGAGCGTATACTTGACCGAAATCGTATTTTGAATATTATCGATGACTTAGACTTCTTCGGTCCAGTTGGGCTGTATTCTTTTTCACATATAGTATCTTGTCTGCTAATTCTGACGTGGTCACTTTCTTTGGATTTGGATTTAAGAATAAGGCGTGTGTAACCGGTTGATTTTTCTCAACCGAAGCTGCTTCCGTGGGTGTTATTTTAATGCTGCGGTGCCTTTGTGATTGTATTGGTGGACGATTTCTGGGGAAAATATTCAAATATCAGTTTGGTGTTATCGCTGGTAAATCTCTTCAACATGCAATTTTTTAGCGTTCTGTTAAACCGCTCTACGATGGCCGCTTAGATTGGATTTGTGTGTGCTGTATAAGATATCATTCTTTAAAGCCAATCTGAGACGGTCTTAAAGTTCACTACCATGATCTACCCATAATTTATTGGGCTTTCGTGACCTAAAATTATATCCAACATTTCAACGATAGAATTTACGTGTTTGCTTTTACAGAAATTACCTATGTGTATTTGCTTGTCGTACCTGCTGTAATCGAGATCTGCTGACCATATATCGTCTTCATCGACCACGATCACTCTGCCTCGTGGTTAATGGCTAAGCGCTAGTTTATGCAGTTATTTTGCGAGAGATATTCAGTAGGGCATAACCGATTAGCATTTTTCTACCGATTTCCGATTCCGGATTTTGGGCATGAAATATTTCCGATTCCGGATACGATTCGATTAATCGGAAATGCTAAATCCCTATTTTTTTTCTACAAAATTTCATCTTCCGTTTCCGGGTTTCTGGTATCTGGTTTTGCCGTGTCTAGCATGTTACTTAGTACTTTACCATATCCGGCTTCATTTCCGGTTTTCACCCGTCGGTTCAAATAGATTGTCTCACAGCGTGGTTGTGTTCACCATATTGGACTTTTCTGACTTCTTATTTAACTTTATTAACGCACTATCGAATGACACGCAGTGTTAGACACGGTGCTATAGAAATTCAACTTTATTATTTTTATTATCCGAATCGGTCGCTCCTGCCTTGTCCGACTCCGATTAATCGGAAGTTCATACTATCCGGTGGAATCCGATTTCCGGATCAAAAGTTTTTATGCCCTAATATTCAGTTCCTAAAGATCTTCTCATAACTTTTTCATGTAACCTGGAACGCCTATGCCTAACTTATGTTTGGCTCCCATGATGCCCCCCCACACACACACACACACACACCGGCTAGGTCCACACGTTCTCTGAAATTTTTAGGCACGAGTTTACAAGTCCCTTAGCATGACTCGATCGCATTCAACTTTGTCATCGGGATGATATCTGTAACATATGTCATGTTGCATCGCGATGGCATGTAAGTCGTTGTATGACTCTTGATCAGGCAGCAGTTGATGGTTTTCATCCAGTTGCTGATTCATTGCATTAAACGGTTCTGTGTAATTATGACCTGACAACGTCTATCCACCACGTGGTCTTGGAAGTTTTCTGATCAGCGCATGATTATCCACGTCTCCACCGAGAATTACCCTCTCGCCGCAGCATTTGTCTTCCGAGGACAGATTTCATTCCATGCGAAAGTTTTCGCAGTTCGTGTCAATATCACAGTACTTGCAATGGTACATATTTTTTTATACCGAGCAAAGACACTAAGTCAGCTATGCCAGAGCACATATCTCTGCTGGAAATACTTTCGTTGTATCCGTTGCAGACTACGTTACCTTACCTGTGACGATATGTGATTTTTTGTAACCACATACTGCATACCTCGATCTAACCATAAAACGATTATTCTCTGTGACCACCTCTGTGGATCGATACTCTCCGTTCTGGTTTTGCACTTAAGGCACCACCAGTTCATGTTGGCTGATATCAGGGCCGGACCTAAGTTTTTCAGGGGGGGGGGCAAACTTGTTATTGGGTTAAGCGTAGGCGCGAAGCGCCGATCCTTCTAGGGGGGTCAGGGGGCATGCCCCCACCCCGGAATTTTTTTTTTTCAAGGATGCAAAATGGTGCAATCTGGTGCTATCTGAACCTTGAAAAAGGGATCTAACAAAAGTGACTAAAAACTGCAATGTTTTAAAAACACTAAAAAAAATATTAAAAAAATAAATAAATAAATAAAAATTTAAAAAATTCGGAACCCCCTTTGCATCTTTTATCAAAAGCAGTGAATATGGTTTTTTTAAATGGGGGGGGGGGGCCGGGCCCTCTGGGCCCCTATAGCAGGTCCGGCCCTGGTTATATATTATAGTTTACACTGTTTTGGCAACTATCATGTTGCGAAAGCTGTAAAATCACTTCGATTTGCGATTTTTCTTCGTATCGTTGTTGGATGTAATCGATGCAGTACCATCCACACGGGCTATCGTTGACGTTGCGAAGCTGTAATGTGATGTACAATACTCCTTTATGCGGTTGTTAAATGTACAGCGATTCCTGCAAACAAGGATTTGATAAGACCTACTTGATTTGATAGCTGTGAAGTCGACAAATTACGAACAATTCTTTTCATGCAGCGACATGTTTAGCTACTGATGTGGCTTGAGGATGAGCCAGCACGAGCGTATCAGGTTCTGTGAGATCCGACGCTTTAAGCCTCGATCGATATGGGTCGTTTGTGTGTGGCCTCCACGGCAATACTTGTCTTTTGCTGGGATGACAACTTTAAACCTACTGGCACGTACGACATTCTATTATATTCAATGCTATTTGGGGATTTTAGTTGCATTTGACGAGTTCATTTTGATAACCTCGACTGGCGTAGCCAATTGACGATTTCACGATGTTTCTAACACGGACAACACTATTTCCAATCACGGCTTTATGCGTGAATCTAGTGATGGCCCCTTTCGTCTCAGCAAGTCCCAACGGAGCAGGAACCGACGAAAACAGCGTTGGTGCCATGTTCATTACGAAGGGAATGATCGTGCTGGCAATTCAATTACCCACGATGAAGCGACCTTCTCGTTTGGATCCTTGACGTTTGGCCGATTTTTTCTTTGGCATTGTCGATACTAAGATATTCATTGTTTAAACGAATTGGTGGTAGCTAGACGATCACATTCATTATTCCACTAAATACGTCAAGCGTCCTGAATCGATTTGACGGCACCAGAGCGTAGTATACGTATACCCCACATGGACTGGCAATAGTCCATCCGATTTCGATATCAGGTAGTGAATCTTTGAGACGCTCGCAATGTTTGGAGAGATAGAAATTGAAAATGGGATACAAGTTAGCGAAATAGTTTAGCGGTATCTGCGTGCCCATGTACTCGTCCTAGTATTTATGCGTGGCTTCAATCATAATCATGTACACGCAATAATAATGTCTGGTTCTGATGGCAACATTGCAGGTCTCGCTTTGGATACTGCCTAGAGTTGAAGCGAATTTGAATACGAGACAGAATAAGATGGTCAAAATACGTACTTGTTTTTTCCTGATCTTTGCGTTGCGTCGCCAGCTACAACGCAATAAACACATGCGTGGGAAACTCGCTGCCTGGATTGGTAAATACTCTCAACGACGTAGTCAACTAAACAGTAGCATATTGCTGCGTGTAAATACTGTGGTGTTCGAAGTAAAGTTTCTTTTGAATCTATCCAACGTCGATTGCAGAGCAAGCATAGGAGCCGTCTATGGAGTTATTTGTCGCATCCACAACGCAACCACAACCACGTCATGGTGAAATGTGCATCAGATACTTCTCCCCCTGCTTTATACACGTGCTGTGCTGAAGAATCTCTTTCTAGAAGCAGCGTGTTCTAGACACCTCTGAACAGCTTGACACCTAAGAACACGAAGCGGTTATCACGACACACTCCAAAAGTGATGCTCAGTGCAAGCATCATGCATATCTCGTGACTTAAATTGGAGACAGCGCTATAAGCTGCGAATCCCACGTTAAAACTGGAACGTGCATGTTGCAACGCAGATGCGATAGACGTTTTTACGAGGGTTGATCCTGCAGAGCTTGATGTCGCATTGGGCAACTATCCGCATCTACTTCTTGCGCTGATGGTCTGTACACAATAGAGTTAGCGGCTTCTATGCCCGTAGGCTCAGCGGCATTGACTAGTGGTGTACCAGTGCGAAATTTTTTCCTCACAGCAGCTCCTGTGCTGGTATCTCTGAACCACCACATGTTGTTGTCACACATTTTCATATGGTCATCGCTGAACACGATCAGATTCAGGATCGTACTGGCTGTGTAAGTATCTACATGTACTTGAATAACCTGCATTCTTTGTGTTTCAGCATGATCTATAGCTTTGCCAAATAGTCTAGGCACCCGGCAGTTTGTACTTTTCCGCGGATCGATAGAAAGGTATTATGGGAAAGCAAGTACACATCTTCGTCATTCGTCTCTATTTTACGTTGTGTGCTCGCGTTGATGTGATAAAACGAATCTCGCGATTATTAAAACACATTATATGTTTATCCGAAAATGTCTTGAGAATGCTTTTGAAAATAAAATGCTTCATCATAATCTTTAATCCATAACCGGACACTATGGCAACAGTGTATGGTGTTGGTGCACCCCTCACCCTTTTCTCAAGATCCAGTTAAATTCTTTATCATCTTGCGTTAAGTACCTCCACAGTTTTCTTAAGAGCGTAGTTTGACTGCTTGGAAACACAGAACAATTGAATTTCCTCCAACTGTGACTCAGTAGCTATTGACACCGTTGTCAGGAATGATGCAGGCATGCTTTTTCACCTAAAGAACCCGCTCCAGTGGTTGTAGCTTCCATCACTTTGAGAGCAATCGGAGCTGATGTCACTGCAGTGCCTGGAAGTTGCTCACACGAAAGAAAACAGCGTGGATAAAATTCAACCCACGACTTTACATCGATGTACGAGTGATCGTCTTATGCTTATATTTTACATGCGAATAATTTTTGTAGTCGGCTATGAGACCAATGCGATGATATCAGACATTTTCTCCCCACCCACGTGCAGATAATATGTCTTTCGCTGTTAGTTTCGACGTCATTTCTATATTGATCAGTGGGCCACATCGTAATTTCCGAGATTGTGTATGTGTTCAGGATATGAGATGACGAGATTGGGACTAATCTGCATGAGCAATCCCAAAAGTATGTTAATCGCCGTGGAATAAGTCAGTGTTATATGTTTTAGTAATGTCATGCACTGGGGCATCATGCCGCAGATATGTAGCATAATGTCCCACCAGGCAACAGTACCCTAACATCAGGCCGTCCAGTTCAAACACTAACATCTTAATGTTGAGCGCCAAGCAAGACAGCTGTTAATACCATTTTTGTAAGTCTTTGGTATGGCTCGGCCGGGGTTCGAATCCACGACCTCCCGCTTCCGTGGCAGACGCACTAACCACTACGCCGCAGGAGCGGTCCTATATCCTGACACCAGGC
Organism: Unio pictorum; assembly: GCA_030141615.1. Lineage (NCBI taxonomy): Eukaryota > Metazoa > Mollusca > Bivalvia > Unionida > Unionidae > Unio > Unio pictorum. Next base: position 6,172,965 of record JARLTB010000094.1, on the reverse strand, counting down.
CGACCAGTCCCAACACTAACCTCTTACTGATGAAAGCCAAGAGAGACTGCTGTTAGTACCATTTGTATTAGTCTTTGGTATGACTCGGCCGGGGATCGAACCCACGACCTCCCGCTGCCGAGGTGGACGCTCTAACCACTGGACCACCAGAGCGGTCCGATAAATGTTAGAGAGCGTGATTCTGGTTCTCAACGTGTAATAATTGGGTTCCATTTTTATCTTTTGGGTGATGTAGCCGTTGTTGGTTATCAATCTGTAGATTCCGTGGCGATGTCGGTGATGTTGTATCTGCTTGGCGAGATAGTTATCTTTTGTTGCTGATCTGAGGCTAAGTACGAAAACTTATCGTTGTTCGCGCTGACAATAAAGAAGCTGTTCCATATTGTAGCTGCGATCAACGCAATCACGTGCGACGACTGTTGTTCTAATTGCAGCCGAACGTCACTTCAATCAGGTCCTAATACATAATCTGATACTGATCCGACGTCACTAGTTGGTTATCCAGGTGATGACTGAGTATATCGACCATCTCATTATCGATCGACCATCTCATTATCGATCTCTAAGCTGACACTTCCCTCTTATATGGACGCGATTAGTAATTTTAAACCCGAGGTGATCTCGGATGGATATTTGTAATAGCGGTTGCCTTTTCCTTTACGGTGGTCTTTTACAGTCTTCTCAGCCGCCCTCTGCGGCTTCTCGGCATCTTTCTGCTGCTTCATCAAGCTCCTTCTCCGCACGACGTTTTGCCATGTGATAAGGACGGTTTTTTCTCTCCGACTCTTTTTAAGAGCCTCTCTTATTGTTTGCTACTATTTCTCTAAGTTACGCCTAAGTGAAGCCTCTTACTGTGGCTCAGTGGACCTCTGGTCTGTTAGCCAAGCAGATTCTAATCCTGATGATGTTTCAGACTGTTTTAATACTATTATTGTCAAAGCTGAATCCACCACGAGAAACATTGGTCTGACACCTGAGCGGTTGACGTTTTGTCTCACTTTTAGTTGCTATCTGTAATTTTGTAACTCTGCATGGAGCTAGTCCATGTAGTTTTTCTCGTTCTCGTCCTGGTTGTCTTGAATCGACGATTATATATATATATATATATATATATATATATATATATATATATATATATATATATATATATATATATATATATCCCCTCACGAAGTTTCGTGATTCTATTTAGAATATTATGAAACAGGCATTTAAAACATGTCATCGCCTAGATTCAATATCTCAACCAGCATGTTTTATGTAGATCATAATGGCCTTCCGTTGTTGTGCATTTGTGTTACACTAATATAATTGCATAACAAATATATAGTTTCGTGATTTCCGCATAAGCAGTAGTTGAGAAAAATGTAAAACAATATTTAACGAATATATTATATATACTTGCCAAGCTCAATTCAATTTAAATTTTGCAGCGCAACTATTGCAAATACACAATAACATTCTTGGAAATACCGATCGTGATGAAACACGTGCAACTTCCTATTATACCAAACTGAAATGTGATGCAACATCATGTTGGTATCATTCGCTTCAGTGAACCTCCTATTCAACTTTATTTAAAGACATGTGTGACACCTAATACTGGTACTATGATAATGTGTCACCTTCTCATCTCTTGATACACTCACCCTCTTTATAGCTTCCATATATATGACATTACGCCGACCACCAGTGTCATTAAATCGCCTGTTTAATTCTTCTTTTTAATGCACTCCATGTCTTTGTTATTGACTAAATTGTAACATGATAAAAAATGAGTAACAGTTACACTAGCACGTACAAAACAAAAGCATTCAATAGTTAACACGAATGCAAGAAATGTTGATAATAAACCGCCACTATGGCTATAAGCTACACACACACACACACACACACACACACACACCTTGCTCACAACAATTAAAAGATGTTCTTCTCTTGAACCACAATTGTCTGCAATGCATGTAATGGCTTTCCGTACTCTGGTAGGAGCACATCATACACTTCTCAATATTTATAATAATTGCAGAATTCATTATCATTACATGCGTATTAACAGTGAACAACTCCTAATACCAGATGACGTCAATCACATTCGGCAGATTTATATTTACAAAACTGTATGCGGTGAATCGACAGAGGACAAGCAAGTTAAATGTAAACAACAGAATAATTCTCTTGATAGTATACATGCACACGTTTCTTAATTTTCCTCGCTATTCACAATATAGACAAAATCTGTAATTTCTTTATGGAAACTATGATAGCCATCGACTACAGACATCAGTGAAATACGACTCTCCCTCGTGGGACTATATTCACTGTATGAAGACCAATACGGCATCCTCCATTTCACTGCATAGCGACGCCTGCCACATGCGGTGTTAGTAATCCCCCATGTGTGGGCAAATTGTAACACATCTTCAATCCTGTTAAATAACAATCTTGACAATAATAACTCAATCGGTTAAAATTGTGTTTCATTTTAGCCATTTGTAGCATCATATATAACAGAACTCCATGACGTCATAGCATGGGGGACTAAATCGTTTTGTTTGCACGATGGAAGAAAACCGCTTTCTGATAGAAATCAATTAGCGTCTACGCGATAATGACTCCACTAAAAAAGGAAAATGGCGTATGAAATAAACATTTTATCTTCACAATCGATCGTTGACAATCCATTAATCCCATATCATCCATTAGATTCCCTCGTCTAAGGTTTATCTCGTGCTAACATTTTGTTTATTTATAGATTTCTGACATTACAACAATGATGTGCTATTCGTCTGCAATATCAAATCGACTATTTTATCTCTTATAAATATCTTTTCCAGTTGAACCTTACATACTATTGACTGCTTCTTAAATAAATAATGAGGCATTTATATCCTATACATACTGTTTGGCTCAAAAACACCGCCCATCCTACGAAGCCTGTTTCCCATTCCATAACCTTACGAATTAGTAATACGGACATACTACATAGGGTGGGTGGGTATAGTATAGCCAAATATCCCGTATGCTATATAACAAGTGGAAATATGATAAATTATCAACTTAAAAACAAATTTAAATGTACAGATACGATTTGTTTTGCTGGAAAGTAATTTCTAACAGCTAAATTATTCAATATGGTATGCATTTTAAACTCAATAAATCATAGTATTGAGGTAGAAGTACGCAAGATGCACTGTAATCATCTTGATTCATGCAAGATGCAACAAGCCTTACATTTTTCATATACATTTACATTTGTTGCATATGGCAAACATCCCGATGCCTGTCAATGTGGGCTGCCATACTGTTATTTTTCCAGTCAACCGAGGCCCATCACCGGCAGTAATATTACGCACGTACATGTAACCCAATGACTATCAAATAGCAAAAACAATTCCTAAACGTCCCGAAATGTATACTGTGGAATGATTTATTTGCTTGTTTTCATTTCCCGTCTTGTCCTCTCTTCTTTCACCGCATGTGGTAAATATAAATCCGCTGAGTTTATATCTTAAGGAATCATCTGTCTCAATATGCGTGTAAAGATTACGAAAGGTACTTGACACTAGCTAATTATCCTAAGTGAATCTGATAGTTCTACAGTGCCATAGAGATACACTGGACACAGTACCATAGAGTTACACTGGACACTATCAATGTCCACTATTATTCGTGTTTCAACATTTTTTTTTAGTACTTAGTATATGCATATATGACAATAAGACGGCAAAAGCAACTGTTCCGAATTATGATTAGGGCTGTGTCTTACGTGAAGACTGCGATAAAGATATACTACAAGGGCTAACTGTAGTCATGTGTTTAGCCAGGTATTATCACAATAATTAACTGTATACATAGATTGAAAGTGGTTATCTAAAGTATGTACATATTATGGCTCAAAGTGCAAGTCCCCACATGGTAGGTGTGAAGGCATCATTATATCTCAGGTCAATCGCTAATAGATACTTTCCGTAGTTGCGCATAAATCTGATTCAATTATTAACTGGAGGTAATACATCATCGTAAAAATTCTGGACATACATGTGTACGTTTAAAAGTAGCATATTTAGAGATCTTACATTTAAAAAAAAAAAAAACAAGTTTATGCATAGAACTCGAAATAATTGATTTTTGATTATTTACCACGGAAACAAGTTCTGCTTACAGCCATCGATGTAGATAAGGGATGATCACGCGAACCAAAATTCGCCAGCAATGGCTCTTTAACTAGAAGAACAAACACTGTACGTCCAAGAACGTATATATCTGACAAAAATGACATTATCAAATATACAATTCGTTTTTCCGTGAAAATCTGGTCAATTCACGTGACTATTTTTGCACCCAAGGGTGGAAGCCTGTTGCACAACTGCAGCTTGAGTGTACGTTACCAGGATCTCTGATAAATAGTGGTTAATTTTGGTGGCAAACCTGTTTGAAGACTTCTTTTGTGAGCTGACCGTATATGAAATAACACAATAACACAGATGTTATTGTCATCGAAGAACGACAAATCAAGGAGGGTGATGAATGTACTCTTTCTGCTATCCAAAACATAGAGATTTTCATTCACTATTTTTAGAAGAGTAGTTTCAGTACTGTGGCAAGGGTGTTATGCAGATTGTTCATTGCTAAAAAGAATGTTTGACTTCAGATACAAGATGGGTTAGAAGTTAGAGCAACGTTTTCTAAGATTTTTTTATATGACTGGGAGATTATAAACTGGGCGGTAGTTATTTTAATTGTTATGGTCTAGCGTTAGTTTCTTCAGCAGAGACTACAATGGCAGTTTTGGAAAATAATGGGAATTCACCAGATGAGAGAGAGGTATTAATAACATCAGTAGAATATTATCATCAGGTCTATGAAAAATCCAGTCTAAATTGTGACCATGTTTATGGGTGGGGTAGTTAACTGACTGTTTGAGGTTGAAAAAATGAATTGAATCTAGGAGTTTCCTGGACAGTCAAAGCGAAAGTTGAAATGTTCAAGAATAATCATGTTGCCACCTATCTAAGTTCCATACTTTAGGAGGAGGGCGGTAGAGGCAGAAACAATGGACTGACCTTTGTTCCAGTGTGAGTATTGTTTGGACTAGTTCAAACGATGTATGGTAGAAATTAAAGATTGGGGTGTGGCTAAGACGTCAAACCATGGAATTTTTTGTGATGACAACGATTTTTCCTCCGCGAGAGTGGCGGGGGAACGACTTGATGGAGTAACCGGTGGGTGTTAGATCCGCGCACTTGGACTCATCGCCTGATGTTTTTAGCTATGTTTATGTCAGGAAGAAGACGTCGATATTCTTGATCGTTGACAACATTATCTATTTCTGTGCGCTTTTCAGGTGGTCCTACTGATTAGGCATCAAATAATGCAATACGCAGTGGTAGTTCTCGGATAGTTGACACAAAGTTTGACGATTTAATATGGATTTGAACCAGGTTATCTAAGTTAACGGCCGAATTTTTTACATTCTTGAGCAGGAAAAAGCGAATGGGAGATAACTAGAATTATTCGCCCTGTTCTACGCCGGTCAGCTTTGAAACAATGTTTCTTTTTGCGCGGTCAGCTTTGAAACAATGTTTCATTTAAGTAATGATGAAGGTAGGCATAGTTCGTTTAGTCTAAAGCACAATAACGTGTGGAGACCCATTTATTGGTTATTTAAAGCAATTAATGAGGATCCATCATAGCACGGACGGGTTGACTGGCGATCATGTGATGGCGATTTGTTCAAGAACAAGGAAGTTGTAGCAGTGGAGCAAGACAGCTGAGAAAAATTCTAACTGTTCTCGTTTTGGTATATGCGGTTCTTTGTCCATTAATATTGTGGGTAGTAGGTCCTTGAACTCTTGACAGCTATATTGCAACAGATTGAATAGTTCAGATTTGTTCATCATGGGAGAAGGACCAACATATATAGTAGCTACTCTTGTCACAAAATCCGATGGGCATTGGCACATACCAATGGTTTCCTGCAACTAGCAAACGTAATATGCAAAAATTAAATTTAAAAGCATCTTGGCAGTACCAAACGGCTTTCCCAGATTTCCAAATGTCCATGTTTCACGGATGCAAAAAGAACAGTAAGAATGTTGCTCTGGTCATTTGAGACACTTAGTTTGGTCAAGCTGATTTTATTACGCGGATTGTATTATAATATTTATGATCTTTATGATGTATGCTTCATCTTTGAGAATTTCGAACCTCTAGTTAATTGTTCGCCTCTACAAACCCCACTAACGCTACGGCAGAGCTGAGACGTCCGAAGTGCGACAAAATTAATGAGATGCTTTTTGGTAGCGAAAGATATACAAGAATGAGTCTGAGGTAACTATTTCGAACGACTACCTCAAATCAACAGAAAATCTTGCCTAAATTCCATGGCAAGTCACGTTGAGCCCCATGTTAGGGTTTATGCTATCGTACAAACATGTAATGCATCACAGAAGCCTGAGGAACAAACATACTGCTATGAATTTCTGCATGACTTTAGCAGTGTCAAAGAGCTCGTTTGATGTTTCTTAGAACAAGATGTCAGCTAACATTATGACTTCTGAACTTAAAATCCATACTGCACAATTATGAGAATCAACGTAAAATCATGTCAGAAATTTGGTTTAGCGGTTTGGCCTTTAGGTTATGTCGCAAGGCATTTATATTCAGTATGATGCTTCGTAAAACTCTAGCCAAGTCCTTGTCCTCAAGCTCAAGATGAAAATTAGCCTGTGCATAAACGTCACGTGCAACTAAACCGACAAAATCAACCCCATTACTGGACATTTTCCCGCTCAAGCCAAACATAAATGTTGTCAGTTGGTGCATGCCTCTGAGCTAATACCACTCAGCTGCTTTGGTTCCGTGCATACAATTATTTGTCTTCCAGGGTCATCTGCCACTTTATCGACTCAGCCTTAGGGTAGTAAAGATTAATAAAGGCTGTTGGTTGACTAATAGAAGATCTCGAATGGGTAATGATTAAATATTGAATTTACGAAACGAGTTGAAAAATATCCAGCTTTATCGAACCTTGAGATTTGAGATTCTTTAATCAGTTTTTATTTCAGTAGAAAGTATTTAGATGGAAAGAAGAACGATTAATTTCGTTGATTCTGACAGACGATGCACTTTGCATTTGTTGTGCATAAACAAATAGTCCCAACCAAACCACTGAACTAGTTCTGACGTTAAAAGGGAGATTATACTTTATTTCAAACTGTAAATTAAAGAACAAGCTCCCTTCTAAATAAACAGAACACTTTACACAGACAAAATCATTTTTCAATGCAGTGTCCAATGTGTGTAATGTCGCAGTTATTGATGAAATTAATTATACCCAGAACAAGTTGGACTATATTTGTTCTGGTTAACGATGTTTCAAAGATCCGTCTTTCTGCGACTATGTATTGCAAAGCTAAAGCAGATTCAAAGTCCTCAAGTTATGAATTAAATGACATTTGCATAGATTTGAAAAATGTTCCCATCAGTAGAAAGTTTCAATGTTTTTATCCCTTCGTGATTCTACCATCGTAAGTTTTAAGAATAGTTCTATCAACTGTGAGCATTCAGTAGCAGCACATTTAACAAAGCTAAGAGTTTAGTTACCATGGTAACAAACAAAATGAACCAAAACGGTATAGGTTCTGTAATGTTTTTAAGTTGGAAGACGTTGCTCCTCAGCCAGAGACTTTAAAAACTGGTTGCAGTTCTAACTAAATCCTCAAAGGAGAATGGGTTTAAAGCGAATGTGAAACCCATATTAAGGTAAACGTCTCCTGAGTCTGTGGCAAGTTGAAGGAACATAATTCGTTTTAATTTACTTTTGGTGGTAAACTGCCAATTAAAAGTAATAATCACTTGGGAGTAAGAAAATAATGCATCAAGTTTATTTGTTCTGTCTCTCTTGAAAATATATGGTTCGCTGTGTGTCTGTCATGGCATGATTAAAACTTCTAAAAGTAATCAACAAACGAGAAAAGGTATGGCGGCATCCACCTGGGGTAAAGCAAAGGTGTGTTTAATTAAAATGATATATCAGTTGAATGGCAATACTTGTATCAAGGAAAACTACTTAAACTTAATGAGTTTCTATATTGCAATAACATTCAGGCACATAGATTCAACGTAAACATATATATTCGCTTCAAACAAACGTATACATCATTCTTTCGTTGAAATAGTGAAATATCCATAAGATTTACTTTAAATTATTCATTGTTACCATATGTATTCATATGTGTTCACTCCTCAAATTTACTGAAAGCTGACGATAAATTTGTAACTGTATAGAAGTAAAACTAAATATAATTGAAGATTATCGTTCAGTTTTACAATTCACCCTCAGACTGGCCATTTTGTTTGTCGTCTGCTTCATGTGTCGACCCAGTAAGGGTTACAGCAGCAGCGAAAACCTAATTCTAAGACAAAATTATAGTTTTAATTCGGATTGAAAAGTGCACTGATAAAAACTGATCTTATTTTTTTGTTTTTATGGATTACGTCCTGTATTATTGTAGTTTACTTTGTTAAAGTCAGTCGAGCTGAATGTGTTCACCGCTCTATTTTGTAAACTGAGGCATAAGTATACATGAAATCACAAGACTCATTTTATTCTGTTTTACTTACGATCAAAGTATTTTCAACAGATTATCTGGAGGGATCCCGAGTGGCCGAGTGGTCTAAAGCGATCACCGTTATGGATAATTGCACTCTCACCTCTGTCTGCGTGGATTCGAATCTCGGGCTCAGCCAATGTGGGTATGCGAGAAAGCTTGCCGGTAGCTTCTCGTGGGTAGGTGGTCCTTTCTGAGAGTTACCTGGGTTTTACCTCCACCATTAATACTGGACGCCATGTATAGTCTATCTTGTGCTGAAAAATGGCGTTAAAACACAATAACAACAAGAACAGAACATCTGGTGACCTAATGTTGCAGCAAGGCATCTGCATAATTGGTGCATGGGTGGATCCCAGAGATATCTACATTTGAACGCCAGACTTTTGATGACACATCTGATTTGGTACAAATTCAAACGTGAAGATTATTCTTGAGCAAAAAGTCTGAAACATTTCGTATTCATTTTCGAAACACGACAATTTAATGTCTGTAAAACTGTTTCTCTTCCAAAACACCTATAATAAGCCTCTACTGTACTCAATTAAAGCCACCCATATAAAGCATTTTTTTTCTTCTCCAAAAGACAGAATAAATATCGGCCACATGTACATTGTATATTGCAGACCAAAACACTACGTATGCATAAGTATAGGAAGAAAACTTTATATGAATTCTAATTGAATATAATGACTGACTGATACAAATATATGAACGTTGAGGCATTTGACTAGAGATAAGTGATTCGGTACTATGAAGTTCCTTTTCAATATAGATAAGGTTAATCTCTTATCACTTTGAACAGTTTCTCTCAGAAGAACTTACTAGACATTTTCTCCCAGAAAAACATAGAAAAACAGACGTTATTCCCTAACGGGATGTTGACCTAATAGTGTGTTTTTTTTTTTTTTTGCAGAATCATCCATGAAACCAACTTTGTTGTTGTAAGTTTTTTTAAAAATTCAAAAGAATACACGGTCACAGTTTTCAGCTCGTTGTGAAATTGTTATTGATTTACATGCAAAGAATTAAGACTTATTATTTTCAAATGTAAAAAGAAACGAGTACAAAAAATTTAAATATTAAGGAGGAAAATGAAGTTTCTTTTGCTATATACAGTTCTACTCTGCAGAGTTTATCTCACGCACCTACTTATGAGACATTATTAAGACGGTTTTATCAGATTTATATTTTTGATCTCTTGTAAACACATTGCATTTATCATCATATCTGAAAACTGAAATTGTGTTACGCTTGACAAGCTGATGCCGGCAGTCAATTAAAGTTAAATGTTATTTGTCGTGGAAATCCGGTTACAGAAAATGAAGCAGAAAAAAAAATCCGTCTGAATCAGATCGAAAGTGGTTTATGATCATTAATTTGTACATATACAGTAGATGTAAAGTTTGCTTAAAAACGTGAAATGTCGCTCTGAGGAGTTCAAATGTACGTTTTATTTTCTTTTCTTAACATGTGAACCGATCATGATATTAACATGTGAACCAATCATGTTATTAACATGTGAACCGATCAGGTTATTAACATGTGAATCGATCATGATATTAACATGGGAACCGATCATGTTATTAACATGTGAACCGATCATGTTATTCATCTTTAATGTCTCACAGTATGACATCTCTATTGATTTTCAACGGTTGGGGAGGGGGATTTGTATGTGAAACGTAAGTCTTTTTCCAAAATCAGCATACATTTATTAGTTTTGTTATGATATATGCCTGATATATATTAAAAGTTCTGAATATGTCGCAATTTCGGTAAAGACCAGTAACAAACGAAAATTTGCGCATTCCTTATCATATTTTCAATGGATAATTCGCGATTAATACCTTTAATACCGTTAGTTTCCTTGCCCATCATCTCGGCTATGTTATCAAATACCATAAACATTTGCATGGTCAAATTTTAAAAGGCTAGACTTATTTACACAAATTACGACAGCAATAAGAACAAGCGATTATACGATCAAATGTTTTGGAGCATGTCAGGTCATGGTGTCTTGCTGTAATATAAATAACTGTTAAGAGAGAAGTAGTAATATTATCTTTAAATTTTTTTTTTAAAAAGCATATTGTATATGATATATTTGCTTGAAATCAGTATTTGCACAATTTTGTTTTTACCCACGAGATGAAATATATTCATTAGTCACTCGTAGCAAGCAATTTTCTGTTTAGTTTATGTTCAAATGGATCGGCTAGCAAGATGTACATTGAAAAGATTGAAGTGGCAGATTTCTTACTGCATCCGGAAGCCACTAATAATCTGCTGTGTTTTGTGCGTATTTGCAGAGAAAATATATACAGTTACATAATTTTTCTTATCATTTCAAAGTAAGACCGTTAAGAAACAAACATAATTCGCGAGTTGTTGGAACTTGAAACTTGGGTTGTGTTTACCTAACAAATACGTAAACAAGTAAGAAAATCATCAAATTTCATGCATATTATGTTTTACCTGTCTGTTGACTCTATCTGGTACAATCTAGTGAAAAATAAAGATTAGGTCTCAAAGAAAATGCAGTCATCCAAGGCCTAGTATAGAAATAACCACTACTACCATTACGTCGACAACTGCCGTTGTTACTGCTACTTCTACTACTGTTCTCACAGCATGTACAATTTTACTACTTTGGACGCTGAACAAGAATTTAGAAGTTCTATTAATAACAGTTATAGTGGCATTATAATCTTGCTGATTTTAAAACTGACCACAATTTCCCCAACATAAAACAGCGTATATTCAATACATCAACTATTAGTGTGAGATCGATCAAATGATTATATCCAATCGACAACCGTGTTCTCAGGAACAAAAGAAAATCGATCATTTGGAATGTTTCGATATGAACGTTATAAATATAAATAAGGGAAACCGTAGATTTTCGCCGAAATAAGACAAAATTGCTTAGATGGAAGAAACTCTTCGGCAGCAGTCGAACGTCTTATTTGTGAGAAAATTATAAAATATTTCAAATACGAGAGGGACAGAAGGGTAGGCATGAAACAGAAGGTTCTTATGTAGTGGTTCATTTGCGCAAGCATTATTTTTCAAATGTAACTAAACAAGGAAATAAATTAACTTCAAAGGAGTTTGTGAGTAACTATCGAATATACACTTTTACAATAGTAACACAAAAAGAATGCGTGAGTAACTATCGTATATATACTTATACAGCAGTCGTACGAAAGGAATGTAACTACAGCATATACATTTATTCAATCGTTGTCCAAAAGGAGTGTGTGAGTATATACACTTTTGTCAATAATCGTCCAAAAGGAGTGTGCGAGTATATACACTTTGTCAATGGTCATCCAAAGGATTGCCAAAAGGAGTGTTAGTATATATACTTTGTCAATAGTCTTCAAAAAGGAGTGTGTGGGTATATACACTATGTCAATAGTTATGCAAAAGGAGTGTGTGAGTAACTATCGTATATACACTTGTCCATAAGGAGTGTGAGTATATACACTTTGTCAATAGTCTTCCAAAAGGAGTGTGTGAGTAATTATCGTATATACACTTGTACAATAGTCATCCGAAAGGAGTGTGTAACTATCGTATATACACATATTAAATAGTCAACCAAAAGAAGTGTGCGAGTAACTATCGTATATACACTTGTACAATAGTCATTAAAAAAAGTTTTTCACTATTGTATATGCACAGAATAAATTCTCATCCGAAAAGGAGTGCTTGAGTAACTATCGTATATACATTTATTAAATAGTTATCCAACTAAAGTTTAAGAGTAGGTCTCTTTATGTGCTAGTAGATTAGAGTTTATGTCGTTCGCTTAAAATCGTATATAAACAACACGGTGATCAACAGGTGCATGCTGAAACGTCAAATATGGTCTATGCTGCTCGCAGTTGTGTTCGCATTAGGTACAATTCGGACGGTATGGAAGAGTAACGGCATTATATCAAATCTATTTCGCAGTTGAAAAGGTTTTTCTAATTATATTCATATCAATTTCCTACCACAGAAACAGCCAGAATTTTACCGGCGATGGAAACAGTAAACAAAACTCTCATAGCGACATTAGATAAGAAACCTTGCGTTATATGTAAAATATCTGAAAGACTAAACCACGATTTTATCAGTGCAACAATCAAAAAAAAACATATACGATTTAACTTTTGAAGAATGTAATATAGCTGAAAGGTTCGTCTGAAACAAGATCACATTCGTAAATAGCGTACCGAAACATACAACCCATTGACGATAGTTCATGATTGATAGCATAAGTGAGTTTCCCGCATACTGTACTTGAGACGTTAAATATGATAACTATCTCAAAATTGAAAGGAGTGTAACAATGTTATCATTACCGCAGTAAATGCGATTTCGACTGCAAGATCACGTCAGCATCAACAACTCTGGATCATAACTCGCGCTTCTCGTCTCGTTAAGATTGTTGTTGTTGTTGTTGTTGTTGTGTTTAACGCCATTTTTCAGCACACGATAGGCAATACACATGGCGGCCAGTAATAATGGTGGAGGAAGAACCGGGAAAAACCCCGGAAATAACCACAGACCCAAGAGAAGCTACTGGCAAGCTTTCTCACATACCCACATTGGCCGAATCTGAGACTCGAACCCACGCAGACAGAAGTGAGATGGCAGTGATCCGTAACGGACTGTGCTTTAGACAACTCGGCCCCTCGGAGCCCCTCGTTAAGATAGGGATCCTCTGATACGGACAACTCGGGGTGATCTAGCAATCCAGATAACGATACTATAATAATAATAATAATAATAATAATAATAATAATAATAATAATAATATGTACACTATGGTCGCAAACTACGTACCACAATCCACTGCGCATGTTTATCACCGGTGGCTGTTCGTTTCTTACGAATATGCATTAATCTGCTGAAGAAATCACGGAGGGCACAGGCAAATTGTTTTTGTCATTGTGACCCGACATGACCTTTCACGCTGTTTGAATGAACGAATCAAAGATTTTCTTTAAAATATGTCCTCTGATCGATAAAAATGGGCCACTTTCGCTGAGATATTAAAAGAATGTAGTGCTCACATTTATATTGACATACACAATGCACCATCGCCAGTATAAAAAAGAGCATAGTCTATCTGGCAATTAAGGAACTATTTTTTTAGATAATATCCCTACGAAGATCAGCTGGATAAACATGCATATATTTTAACAATCCGAAAAAAGTTTTTTTTAAAACAATTGTCCTCTTTACGTATTGTTACGAGGATATTCTCTTTAAAAAAAAAGTAACTGAAAAGAGCGAAAGACAACAAGCTTTGTACATTTTAACCAATAATTTAATTCTCTAGAACACAAAATGAAAATGACAAAAGAACTTATGGTATTGCGAAATAAGTCCCAAAATAACCAAGAATTACAGATAAAAGTCCCAATAATTTGAAGTCCAGAATAAATCCAAAAACTGACGGCGATTATCTATATGTTATAACTCCTAGTATGTTGATGTGTCAGCAGTATTTTGTTGAATCACAGAAATATAATTCCAGGTTTTAATTCACTATAACGTGCAGTGAATGTCTCAAACAGTAACACTAACAGAGCACTTTTGTATTTTCGGAGAAAATAAAAATTTGAATTCAATAATTTGCAGAAATAAACTTTCTTCAGCCCAAAAATTTAAATATCGGACACAACATATAATACAAGTTCAAGGTGCTAGATCGTAAACCAACTGATACTTAGAAAATTCCAAAACCTAGACCCAAATAAACACATTTACTTCTATTAATAATAATACTGATTTTAAACCCATATATATAAAGTTTAATTTAGTTATGTATTAGTTGTTTACAATTGAAAAAAACGTCAATTTTGGTAAAGCATAAATTAACCCAAGTTTGGACATGGTCAAGTCTAGCATACAATGTTACGTTGTGGATGATATAATTTATATTGTGCGTACTAGTGGAAAATGTGGAACTCTCCACACAGCAAGCCATATATAATAAAGGAGCATATCAGATTGCTGCCCGTGGCTTGCGACAATAGTTGTACATGCTTCAGACCTGATAGAATGAGATTTCGCAGTCGACAGAACGTTACACACAATTAAGAAAGTAAGAGTGGGTGTATTAAATAATATAGGCGTGTAGAAACTACATCTCGCGACCTTCACTTATTTACATCATAGGCTGTGACATTGAAATTTTTTATTACCTATTCCCATCATACGGTGTGACGTTAAAATTGTTTTTTCACCTATTCACATAATAGGATGTGACGTTAAAATTGTTATTTCACCTATTCCCATCACAGGGTGTGACATTAAAATGGTTTCTTCACCTATCTGGATCATATGGTGTGACATTAAAATGGTTTATTTACCTTTTTACGTCACAGGATGTGTCATTGCAATGGTTTATTCACCTATTTGCGTCATAGGCTGTGACATTGAAATGGTTTATTCACCTATTCACATAATATGATGTGACATTAAAATTGTTTTTTCACCTATTCACATAATAGGATGTGACATTAAAATTGTTTTTTCACCTATTTACATCACAGGGTGTGACATTAAAATGGTCTATTCACCTAATTACGTCATAAGGTGTGACATTAAAATGGTTTATTCACCTATTTATACACAGCTCCGGTGGCCTAGTGGTTAGAGCGTCCGCCGCGGAAGGTCGTGGGTTTGATCCCCGGCCAAGTCATACGAAAGACTTCCAAAAATGGTACTAACAGCTGCCTCGCTTGGCGCTCAGCATTAAGAGGTTAGTGTTAGGAATGGTCGGCCTGGTGTTAGGATAATGTGACTGGGTGGGACATCATGCTACATGTCTGCGCCATGATGCCCCAGTTCCAGACATCACTATAAACTGCCCCACTGCCAACATCGAAGCGATATGACTGAAAAATTGTTAAAGCTACGTTAACAATCCTAACCAAACAAACACATATATTTACATCATAGGGTGTGACAATAAAATTGTTTATTCACCTATTTACATCAAAGCAACAATTTATGTCAAATAAATGTGTTAATTAATTCAAACGTATTTGCCAATAGCTTTTTACATTGGCAGTTTCCCACCTTTTGATCAATTTATGTCCTTCAGCTGATGGATGCGATATGTGCAGTTGTGAAGTTTAAATGCACTAACAACACACAGAAGAAACTGAATCATTCCGGCTATAGAAAATAGATGACACCTGTTTAAAAAGTATTATTTTATGAGAATCAATGTTTTATGCGTCGTTGTCTTCTTCAATCAGGTCTCCATCAGGACTGGCTTAATTTGTAAATGCATGTACATACACAAAACTATATGCGTTTGTTTCGAGTCGGGAAAAGAAATAGTTTGATATCACGTATATATTCATCAATGTCGTCAGGCGAGAGACGTATTCATGCATCATATCAAACTAGCTCTTTTCCCGACTTGAGACAAAACACGAAAGAGGTAGTTTATTTATTACATACTCCTTCGCATATGTTATTCAAAGAATGAACTTAGATTCAGAGTAGGAATACAATTAAAATTCGATTCGGAACGTCGAAAATTACAGACCTGCTAACGTTAGTAAATTGCCTAAATTGTTATCATCTGAGTAAGTGATACCGTAATACGGAACAATTCTCTGCATCGAATTCCAGATTACACAAGATTAAATAGGGGTTGGGTGGGGTGGAGGTCCACAAAATAGAAGTCTTGTAATACGTTTTTTAAAAAATGAAACCAAAAAAGTATAACTATACAGATAATTCATAAGCGTTATACTAGATGGTCACATGAGTATGAATTTTTTTTAAAAATCATATTAGGCTGAGATAAAAAAATAAACGGTTTATAAAGGGTAAAGCTCTTCAACAATCTATGGCGACGTTTTTGAAGTTGAAAACAATCTCTCAAAATAAAAAATAAAATATAAATAAAAGAATGGATAATATTAAATTTATCAATAAAAATGTTAACAAATTGTGTGTGCTTTCAACAAAATATTCCAACTGGTCTATATTAACCTTCGCCTCCAAGGGGCTGATTATAGAGACGCATAAAAGGTAACCAGAACAGTATTTAAAGATTTCGTCTGGTACCGCCAAGGTTCCTAGTAAGTTCCCACGATTGGAAGCGAGCAAACTGGACAAATATGAACTTTACGGACAGTTATTTCCTTCATTTGATTCGGTTTCTTTAAGATCTCAAACCAACATATTTATCATAGATCTACTAGCAAATGAAGTATATGTTTACTCAATTTCTGACATAATCAAGGTTTATTTGCTTATATTTTTTTTAAAATTTCGAGTCAATGTAAATGCAGTTTGTAACGTCAATGTTATTTTTGGAAAAAAATATACGTAGGAGAGTTTTTCTATATTTTAATTTTTAAAATTCCGTATTAAAACAAAGTTTTGAATCATCCAAATGTTAAGTTTCCAGTCTTGGGCAATTTATGACAAAGTGTGTATAGATCTTGTTCAATGTAAGAGCAAGTAACTAAATGACAGGTGTCACCTTAAACAGTAATTCTCTCCTTAAATAAATATGACCAATTTAAATGAAATCAGCTACAAGGAAATCAAAACAACGAAAGATGAAAGATAAATTATTAACAATTAAGTTCGAAATACAGCGTAGATCTTTAACTCAAAATATGAGATGCACGTCCATCTCAAAGAATTTAAAATTCAAATGAAATCCAAAACAGGCGCTTATATACTCTCCAATACAAAGCCTGGTTTGGTGAGGTTTGTTGTCTAGCGTGCTTTGGTTTGGCTTGGTTTGTTGTCTAGCGTGCTTTGGTTTGGCTTGGTTTGTTGTCTAGCGTGCTTTGGTTTGGCTTGGTTTGTTGTCTAGCGTGCTTTGGTTTGGCTTGGTTTGTTGTCTAGCGTGCTTTGGTTTGGCTTGGTTTGTTGTCTAGCGTGCTTTGGTTTGGCTTGGTTTGTTGTCTAGCGTGCTTTGGTTTGGCTTGGTTTGTTGTCTAGCGTGCTTTGGTTTGGCTTGGTTTGTTGTCTAGCGTGCTTTGGTTTGGCTTGGTTTGTTGTCTAGCGTGCTTTGGTTTGGATTGGTGACTTACGTGTTTTCGTTTGGTTCGGTAACTTCCGTGTTTTCGTTTGGTTTGGTGTTTAACTAACACAAGTATGGTATTTAGTTTCTGAGGCAATTGGATTGGAGTGCGTTGCTCCAGCCAAGTAGTGTGGGAATAAGGTTGTGCCATTGTATCACCCATTGGGTGATTAAATCCATCCTTGACTGTAAATCACTTTCAATAAAGACATGACAACAGCTGCCAACATCATTGGCCTCCATCGCCAAAAGAAACAACCCCAGGTTACAGAAGAGATTCTGAATTTGTGTGATGCCCGAAAAGACCTATAAAAAAAACACCAGACACACAACAAGGGTTAATGGAGTACCGAGAAATAAACAAGAATATCAGAAGAAGAAAAAACTTGAAGAAAGCAAAAGGAATATTGGATTTGACAAACGTGCACTTAAATAAAGAGCAGTCTGATCAAGAATAACAGCAAAAAGGCATTCCAGATTGTGAAGTACCTCACCAGACAGAAGAAACCAAGAGCCAGTACCATTGAATACGAAATTGGAAAATGCCTCACAGAAGCGAGTGACAACACAGAAAGATGGACTGAGTATAGTAAAGAACTCAACATCCATCATTCCACAGGTGACCCAGAGGTACTTGAAGCTTCAAACTCCGCTTACTGTGGAATTTCAAAAATGCTAAATTTGCTCGATTAAATTCGATGCAATTAAGATATATGTTCCAGTCCGTGATTCTGTCAAACAACCGTTACAACAATGCCAGGAGTGTGTGTATGATAAAGATTTTTAACGTAGCTTTAACAATTTTTCAGTCATATCGCTACGATGTCTGCAGTGTTGCAGTTTATAGTGATGTCTAGCACCGGGGCAAAATGATGCAGACAATTAGCATGATGTCCCACCCAGTCAAATTATTCTGACATCAGGCCGACAAGTGCTAACGCTAACCCTATAATGCTGAGCGCCTAGAGAGGCAGCTGTTAGTACCATTTTTGTAATTCTTTCGTATGACTCGGTCAAGGTTCGAACCCACGACCTCCCGCTTCCGATGCGGACGCTCTAGCCACTAAGCCACCAGAAGCTCACGTCAAATTTACAGAAGGTACAGAAGAATTATTTAAAAAAGTCACAAAAGCTATTAAAGATCTTCTTGTGTCGTTGGAACAAACCGCTGAAGCAGATGGAAAAATAAAAAGATTCTCCGAGAACTTCCATCTAATATAACTGGTATTCAGCCACAATTACAGCAAGAAATACAACAAGTAACATAGTGAATCTATCAAGCCCGGCTTAGATCGCTGATGTAAGAATTGTGATGCATTAGAACCAGAACCTGTTACAAAAATGACCACCTGTCCAATGTACCGAGGAACGTCGTAAAACACTTCGAGAAAACCATGTAGCTGTTAGACCGAAATACTGCTAATGTTTAAAAATAATCTGGATTCGTTTTGTGTTTCAAACATTCCATGGTATAAATCAAATCAACAGTCATATATAATAATGAATTTGAAGAATTTGAGAATCAGATCAAAGAAGTTAGAAATGCGCCATTACCTGGAGATATATTATCGCCGAAAAAAATCAACATTCAGACCATGGCGCATTGAGAAAGAAGAAGCAGATGGATCGATTTCGGAAGAAACAAACCTCGCTGGTGCTTCAACATAAACTTTGTCCTAATAACATGCTCGCTGATGTTGATCGACTGGAAACTGCAGCTGGTGGATGGCGTAAACCTATCGTGGTAAATCAATACGGGGTTTATGAGCATCTGCAAAAAGTTTATAAACTTATTTATGTCCATGTCAGAATGTGTGTGTCAACAGTTTTGTTGTTGTTGAAAAACCCAGAAAATTACAGTACTTTCTGATCAGTTAGGAAATTTTAATATACCAGGTATTTTATATCTGCCACGTGAAAATATTATGGCTGAATTTGTTTGTCTAGCATGACATCGGATTTTTATATCCCTGTTTAGGTGTTGGATGGACGGCGCATCATTGATGTCAGTGCTAAATTCACTAGCATCATTTTCATCTATTGCGTTTTCATTAAATTCCCTAAGAAAATTATAGAATCGTTGGACATCTCCACTCAAGAGAAGTTTGTCCTATTTGAGCCACCTCATTTACCAGACCCAGATGGACCAGTTATAATAGCTCGAATGCAATTGGTAACACTGAATTATGCTTGACTGGTGCTTGCTCGCGTGTCGATGCAACGTCAGTCACGTTCATATTGAACATTTATAGTCTTATTTATAATCACGAGTTTATATTGTGTTCCATGCACGACGGTCAATGATATAACCGGAATCAAGACAAACGCGTTTAACAATAACGCACCGCGTTCACAGGTAAGTGTGTGTGATGAGGCATAATAAAAAAAAATTTGTGGCGTCGGATCGCTCTGCGATCTGCAACGCGAGCATTTTCGGTGGTTATATTGCGACATTCTCAAAATCGCCAGGAACGCTATGGGCTAAGTACCTAGGAAAAACATGTTCCGGGATATATTTATTGTGGTCCTGGAACCAAACTTGATATTAGATATGATGCAAAAATCAACATAAAACCATCCAAATTTCCAGTAAATACAATTTATCAAGCGTGCCATACTCATTTTGTCGCATATAAAAACAAAGTCGGCAGTAACGACATTTCGCGTACGTCAAGTTTATTCATACATTAAAGTCCATAAAGAAAAAAAAAACATACGAGAATCGCTCACGAATTGGTTGATAAGATCAGCGATGAATGGTATGTTAGCCGTGGGAGCGAACAATCATTTATCCAGTAATTTACCAAATGGATTCAATTTAGTTTAGTCCAAGAGGGTATTGAATAGGTACAGCACCAATTAGAAACTCGCCGATGCAGCAGGTGTCAAACCTGCCATTGCCGCAGACTGATGTTCACGACAGGCAATATGGCAAATGTATCTACACATCCCAAAACAAATCAGCATGGATGGTTTTATGTCAGCACGCCAGACGAAGTTCATCAGGGAGATATAATGCTTTAGCCACATCACGTCACTGTCAAATCGCATAAATTGCGCACATGCAAATAGGCATTGACTGTAGTCGACGTTGCAAGTAGATGCAAACAGGATGAACCTTTATAGACTAAAACAGCAACTGAAGTCTCAGCCTCTTTGAACGAATTTATCAACGTGGCGGTCTGCGATAGCTACAATTGCTACAGGTTGATCCTGGCAAATACTTTCTGGGTACAGAAACAACTCTATCTGATGCAACAACAAAACGTTATAATCAGACGTCAAAGCACCGCGTTACATCGTGATCAGGTAATCGTGAAAATATTTAAACGAACACATGCTGAGCGATTGTTTGGACATCATTTTACGCACAGGAATTACTGAGCAATGTCAAATCTCGTGAATGAATTACAAGACTACCTCACGTGGTGGCCGCGTTAACAAAGTCGTTCGTGAAATTAACATGAAACCCATCGATTCAATTGCGAAAGAAAACATACCACTAAGAAAATTAGAAGAAAATCAATAACAACAACAGGGTATTGGGCAGTAACGTAACAATCAGGTATTCGTTTGAACCTGATGAACCTGAGGGTGGTGCAGCAAGAGCAATAGATCCAGTCTGGTTTGCAACCACACATACAATTTGCAGCGTGGTAAGATCTACTGGTAATTCCTGAAAATACACAAGTACCAACAAGGTGGCTTCGGCGTCGCAGACGCTAGTGGGTGTCTCTGCCTTCGATGTGTGGTTGCGATTTCAACTGTCGTAATACTTCCTTGCGCGATCGACATCTCAAATTTGTAAACTGTGGCGATTCACCTTCGTAGTAACAAAACTCATCGCATCTTGCTACACTGCACTTTTCCGCGATATCAATACTCTTCTCGAGGTTGTATCTGCGATCACAAAATCAAGTTCTGCTCGATCCGTGATTAATATTGTGCAGCGGCGATTAATATCAGATAACTCAGAGAATGCAAACTTTACCAATAAATTTTATGCAAATACGTTTCAGCTTGAGGAAGCCAAACCGATTTTTGTGGCCTGTACGATATTATCGCAGAAGTTAGTCTGCGATATTAAAATACTACCATCTAACAAATACCGTAATACCATTTTTGGAGCCCAGTCACACTTATTTTGTGCACAACAGTCGTTACGATTAACACTAGTTTACGGTATATTAAAACTGACGACGCGAGATGTCTCGTTAACCTAAAGCCGATTTCAGAAATAGTAACGAATCTGTAAACTAGACAAAACGTCTTGCGTTTCTCTATGTTTTGGGGGATCACATTAATCGGTAATTTTGATACCATTGATACTGCATGCATGATGAAGTGACCATCGTACCCACTCAAGTTTTGCAACACGACAGGGATTTTTTTGGGGTAAATTCTTAGTTGCAAATTAGACACTTTGTATGTCGCTCCTCTGCACGGAACAGTATTATGTCAGTGATCATAAACAATGGCATTGCACTATGGAAAATCCGTTATAATTACGTCTGCTGGTGAATTGACCACATTGTCGAATTTATTTCGCTGTGACTACGATCGATTTAAGAAACACATCCACTGTGTTTGGAGAGCAAGCGACATCTGGCACTTAGGGCACTTTACGGACTAGTGGTTCTTTCTTTCCATCACATCGTATTACTACATAACAGGAAATGGAATTTTCAGCGACCTGCGCTGTCAGATCAAAATCAGACTCATATATGTCAACTGAAACATTCAAGCATGCAACATCCACATAGATGATATAAAGAATGTCTCTGACAATTTCATCGCTGATGGCACTGTTGTATTTGCGATTCAGGCTTGTAGGGTTACTGCTGTGAGAATCTATGACGTGGTAGTTTTAAATCCGTCCTTGTCACGGCTAAAGAGCAAAACCCCGAGCTTTCTAAGGACAATGTTTGCTTTTACTCCAGGGATTATATTTTTCCGCAGTTGTTGAGCGACTTTGTCTGGTATATTGGTGGGTGGGATAATGTCCACTTAATTTTCCAGCTCACCACTACGTTTCTGTAATTTGAATTATGGTACCATTGTTTGTTACTACTACTACTACTACTACTACTACTACTACTACTACTAATAATAATAATAATAATAATAATAATAATGATAATAATAATACATGTACCGACACCATTACTAGTACTGCTATCACGTGAAGGAAAATGTGTCTAAGTGGGGAAAATTCCATCCGCGACCAAATACTAGCATTTTTCATTGAAACATCATAGCATTTGCCGTATAAAATAGATTATAAAAGTAATTATACTCATTCAAAACTTCAAAAGATGACTGTTGGAATGAGAATATCCAGCTCCAATGGAATACTACTACTACTACTACAAACTACTACACGCATTAAACAGACAGACATATTGTTATGCACAAGTAATCAGAGAACAAATCAGAGCTTCAGACTGAATCTTAACCATTGCATAAAAAATAATGTCGCAGACTTTCCAGTTTGTGAATGTTAGTGGACTGCTTATTTGATTTAAGAATACTAGATTTCATTTATCGCTTACACGAAATAGATCAAGAATTACAATAATAATAATAGGTTAAATATGGCACGGTAACCAGTCCAAAACACTACTTTTCAATACACGTCACTCTGTTTGTGCTAATGTAAAGTTACATATGGAATGTTCATATAAATATTATATTCAATTGATATACCCTGTTTATAATGGGACTGTAACGGTAATGATTTTAGCCTTAGATTTTATATCACTGATACAAATGCTGCGAAAACTTACAATAATATACAGTAATTCAATGAGATAATTTTGGTTTCATATTAAAGTACTAAAATCAAAGAATGAGATTTAACACGACTTTAAACCTTGGATACCTCGCCTCTCAGATTAATGAAAAACAAACAAGAAAACAGCCGCGTAAGTTACTAGTGGCATGGGATCTTTTTCTCATTCCATCATGTCGACCATGACCTACTTATGTTCCATTTCGTCTTTGAATATTTGTCACTTCTGAATTTCTATGACAGTAGGAGGCTTACAAATACTGCAGAGACGCCGATTATAAGATTTCAAAATCAAAAATGAAATGCAATCTTGTAATTTGCCTTAAGCACAAACCGAATTTTACATCTAAAATAATTAAAAAAAGAAATATGAAACTCGGAGTACCGCCTGGGGGAAAATATGGTAAACAGAAATATCAAATATCGTATAAGAAACTGAATATGGTTAAGCTATGCTGGCTGTAATGAATGAAATTAAATTTCAAAAGAGACGTTTAAGTCCAAGACTGAAGTTATGTCAGATGAAGATTTGTTGTTGTTTTAAGGTTTAACGCCATTTGCAGCATTTGAGATGGCAGTGATCAGTAACGGTGAGCGCCTTTGACCACTCGGCCACTCGGGGCCCCGTCAGATGAAGAAGAACAAATATTTTTTAAAAAAACTGTCGAGATTAGCTAATGATTAAGAACATAATCAACAGAAATTATTTACTAATACCTTATTTTTCTATCAAACTACATCAAAACATGCGAAACAATTGCTGATAAGAAAGAAAAAAATGGAAGAAGAAAACTAATGAAGGGACAAATGGACTGATGAAGAAGTTAATTACTGTACCGGTACATGACTCTGTGTCAGTTCTATGCACCGATTTCACAAAACGAATCCCGGCATTTAAGACTGAATTTACGACGTTTGACTGAGCAAAAGTCAGAAGAAATGATTTATTTAACCTGTCTCTGATTTCACCATGATAGTCTGAGCCTGGATTTGAACGTAAACTTAGATTGATGAAATCAAACGAGATGAAATTTATCATTCATTTCATTCCATCCATTCAAATGTCATGCTGAAAATGTATCTCCATAATGCTAGACGAAAATGCCAAACTCGAGATGCGTTGATGAGATCCTGATCAATGTCATCAAAAGAAAAGAGGATTGAAAGAAATGGGATATTCAGGTCAATACACCCCCGCACCAACCATCGCTCACCCTGGTTCACAAGTGCATCACAAGTATCAACTTATAATCTGAATGGGTCTCATATGGGATATTTCCATAATAAAACATATCATCACTTTTCTCTGCTGATATAAGGGCGTGAGTGTAGGGGCTGTCCGATGGGCGGGGGGGGGGGGGGGGGAAAGAAGCAATTGTTAACCGGATGTCATAGTATTTCAACTCGTATTAGTGTAACGGACTAAATCCTTCAAAATGTTTTAGCTAGATGTGGTGGGGTGGAGATGGATTTTGACAACTGACATAAAAACCTTTCTATGTGACAAAGTAGGGTCGTCATTAAAACACACTGGCCGCGGAAACCTATCATCCTCAGTGTACTTTTGAATTTCTACACCAATTCCACGTTTCTGAAAACTTTTCTCACTAGCAAATATGTCAGTCCTTTTAAAGGCAGAAATCACAGGCACTTGATTCTGTGTAAATTAATGTATACACTCACCATATAAATTTAGGCATAATCAAGTGCCTGTGGCAGAAATCTATGAAGCGCCGCAGCGGACAAAAGCTGATCCGACGAGAAGGTTACTTTTGAAATGTCGATGTATGTCGAGAAATCCATTGTCACGTGTGGGATCAAATTGCATGTCCAAGTTCCATTTTCTTGATCGAGATTTTATATTTTATATGTTGAATTATACAGTGGTGGTTTACAATACAATTTCTTATGTATACAATTTACAGAATATATTTTGAATTACACAGCGGTGGTTGAATTTCAATATCATATGTCGATAATCCTTAATTCACACTTTGTATTTAACTGTTTATGATGAAAATTCCATTTCATATGGCGAGTATTTAGATTTCATCTGTTGAATTTTACAGCAACGAGAAGCAGTCTCCTTGTTTAAAAAATAACGGAATCCGTTTACGAGAGCGACCTCTAGCGAAGAATTGCATTGCAGTTCTCGACCTGTGAATGTTAACTTTCAAACTGTAAATGCATGAAAGATAATGCCGCATTATAATTGAATACACGAATGATGTATTTCAATACACGATTTCATTTTGAATTGTTAAAGTTGACATTGTGTAATGTAACTTTTAACACCAACACATCATTTCACCATATAAAAATAACAATTCAAGGCGAGCACAATAAAATGTCCATTCACCGCTGTGTAATTCAACAGATACAATCTAAAAATAGCAACAGGGGATGATTGTTTCGTGATTATAGAATATATAAAAAATAGAATGATTTCTGCATAATTTGAGTGTGCAGATTTCAAAAATAAACCCATCTCTATATCTTTTCAAATAAATTCACAGGAAGCAATCAAACACATTTACCGACCACCATTTTTAATATTGGCCTTTGTCAGTTTTTGAAAATTCCTGACCTCATGTTATTTCAAGCTTAAATTTGCATATTTCTTACATATATTTTATAAAGAAATGTTTTGTGAATCTTTAAGAATGAACTGACTTTTTCTATGTTCCAGGTAATTCAGAAGCACCCCCCCCCCCCGTGCCTTTTTATCACACACATTCAACATTTTTGCATTAAATACTATATTTCTGAGTCATACACAAGTTGAAATTATATCTTGCTTTTAAAATGGAATGTTTTCTGCTTAATTTGAGTGTGCAGATTTAAAAAATGAACCCTTCTTTACGATATATTTTCAAATAAATTCACAGAAAGCATTCAAACACATGTTCCGTCCACCATTTTTAATATTGGTATTTAGTAACTTTTGGAAAATTCTTGACCTCATGTTATTTCATGCTGAAAGTTGCATATTTTTCACATATGGTTATATATAAATGTGTTGTGAACATTCAACTTCAAGAATAAATTAACTTTTCTTTATGTTCTAGGTACTGCTGAAGACTTTATGTGCCTTGTTATCACACCCACCCACCCTAACATTTCTGCATGAAATAAAATAATCATGAGTCATACCAAATTGAAATTGTATGTTACTGTTACAACCAATAGTGCAAATTCATTAGTGTTCTTGCACATACATTGATCTGAAATCACAATTTGGTACATAACAATTGCTATTTTAGAATTTAGTTATCATAAGATATATTTGGTCAGTTTTCATATCTATAAAATAAAATCAATGACAAAAGAAAAATAAAACAAATGTGTATCAGAGATAGAAAAGAAACTGGCACAGAGTTGGTTCTCAAGAAATATTTATGATTATTTGTTTAAATGGAGAAATACTACAGTTTGATTCTCTATTCATTGGCTTATGATGACAACATTCATATTGATATTCATAAAAAATGGCATTAAAATTTTAAATGCATTTGTTTTCATTCTTCAAAATTCTGAAAAATTATTTAACTTTGTTTTATTACCTCTTTTCCGTCTCTACCAAACATGAACATTTTCATTTTAATACCAGTGTCTATCATAATGTCTCAGTGATCACAATCACATACATATTATCAATAGTATCACTGAATCAGTGGGTGATACTCCCGTCGAGTCTCTAACATCGAATACACAACAAACATCGTACAAATATTTTGTAATAAGTTTGGTAACGTGAATGACAGTACGTCTGTGCAATCCGAATCCTTGCTATAAATGCCTGCCTTTTCATACAAATAAGTTTTCGTGTGTTTTTTTAATCCAAATTATGTTGTATTGTTGTAATTGTTTACATTTTGTGCGTAAAGAGTTATCGTTCTTGATAGCATGGGTGACCTTTGAAAAAGACGCAATTTGTGGGTTTTCCGCAAATATTCGCACATATTTTACCATTATTCTCGTAAAAAGAACTCCAAAGTATTTAAAAAGTAGGCGAAGGTGAGCGTATAAGTTCGTTTATTTAGTTTTTCAGCGTTTTGAAAAATTTGGTTTTCGTTTTTTTCTGCTGAATAAGTTGTAGAAATGGCCCAATGTCATATACGCTAATTACATACATTTGACCTTTCAACCATGAATAGATTCGGAAGTAATAATGTCGGCTCTTTACATATTAAAGCGGAGAAAGTACCAGGTGTAATGAGGTTGATATTTTGAGAAAACGTTAATCTTGATCGCCAGTGCCCTCTAGCGGCGTCCCCTATTGCTACTAAAAACTCAACATACGAAATGGAACTTCAGCACAATCAATGTGATTCAACATGTTAAATTGAAATTCTCCACATCTGACATTAAAATGTAACCGCCATGTAATTCTGAAGATACAATCTATAAACTCGACATTGGACATCGAATTTTCATCCAGCACTGTGTAATTCAACAGATGAAATCAAAATAATCAACATATGAAATTGAACTTTCAACATTACAACTTTTTGAACCAATAAGTAAGTTACAAATTCTCGACGTATGACATTGAAATTTCAACAAACGCCGTGTAATTCAAACACCATAATCTACAGCCTCGACATAGAAAATATAACCCAACCTCTACTTTTTAATTCAACATATACAATGTAAAATCTCGACCAAGTAAATGGAACTTTAAGGACAAGCATTTTTTATACAACAAGTGAAATTGGAATGCTGGAATTAAAACTTCAATGACAACGTTCTGATTGGACCAGCTTTTGTCCGCCATGGCGCCTCATAGGAATACCATTTATTCGGTCAAAACCCCAAAACAAATGGTGTATGACTTTATGGATAAATTCAGTTACACGGTAATGATTGCTTATAGTTTTGGTAATAAATACGTTTGCCTGGAATAATCTGTAGTCGAAAATCAAACCCATGGTCTTTTTGAATTAAAAAAAAATATTTCTCAAAGACACCTCCAAAATTATAAATACTTTTTTTCCTGCGGAAATAATCTGGTTACTTGTAGACTGAGAAATGAAATTGTTGAGACAACCAATTATTATATATAAAAATATCTAGGCAATCAACGTAATTAACCACCGTCAACTTCGTTTGTAAACTTCCATCTTGTCATCTCACGCACTTTTCAATATATGGATTACTGAATGAACGCAACGACAAATATAAATTTGTAAAGAATCATTGATTCTTTTAAAAAAAATCCAGGTAATGAAATTTGATTTTGTTTTCTCAATTTTAAGTCAGCACAGTAATCGATTTGATCAATATAACCTCGAAAATGCGATACAAAGACGCCATCCAATAACTGAGGGATATTTTTTAGGAAAGGTTAAGGTCATACGACAATCATTATTTTGACATGATGGAGATTACTCACCAAATCTCCCGCTCGTCTGTTAGTTAGAAGGCGCGAGTGTACTGTTTAGCCTCTATAATGGTTACCAGCTTCAACATTTCATCGGAATTCTTTTAAAAAGAAAACCTCTTTTCAACAGAACACAAGGCAATTCATATATCAACATGTCATATGCAGCTTTCTGAGTATATGGCTGAATTATCTAATCTGTATTGTTGCACTCGACTTTTGACTCGTGGAGAATGAAAGGAAAGAAATATTATTCGATGGAGAGAAAAAAATGAAAACATGACAAATGTCTTAATTGTTTGAAATTTCCAATCTAAGTGCCTTTAGCCTGCAAATATATGCTGCTCCCATGAACTTCATTCAACCATCCACCTTAATTACTCACATCAATGTCGTCCTCACAGTAATAGCAAAAACTAATCTCAACTAGATTTTTAAAAAAAAATCACAAACAAACCTAAATGGTTTCCTTTCCATTATATTGTCGATCACCGCAAATTAGCCTCAAAAACGTACTACAAAGATACAATCTTTAGCTTTCATTGCGAAAGAAGTATTCTCGACAGTAGCAGAAACGGG
This sequence comes from Unio pictorum, assembly GCA_030141615.1. NCBI lineage: Eukaryota > Metazoa > Mollusca > Bivalvia > Unionida > Unionidae > Unio > Unio pictorum. Next base: position 6,143,533 of record JARLTB010000094.1, on the reverse strand, counting down.
ATACCAAATGATTTATTTATTGTATTTAATAAATCTAACGTTTGAGGCGAGATGAAGCCATTTGACAGTGAAATTCTGCATGTAATGGAACTCAGTACTGAAATGCATTCATTATTGACATACAGGTCAAATAACTAAGAAACGTTGAACGAAAACTATCCGTCAATTGCCCAATATTGGACATTCTTATCTGCGCCCGTCAAATTAAAGTGACGTGGGTCAACCAAGTTCACCGTATGTGGCAATAAGAACGTTACCGGTTCTAAACATCCTGTATAATTAGAAATATTGTCATGGGATATATAATCTAATGGTATCACATGGATTTAGCACAGAAGGTACATGTACAATATTCATCATCAAGCCCTATATGTAGTACATAGAGACGCTCATTATGACTATGTCATCCAGATTTTTACAGTATGACATCATCAAATCTAAATATAGAAACGATATATATGTTTCTTTTATGTTGTTGTTGTACGATTTAACGCCATTTTTCAGCACACGATAGGCTATATATGGCGGCCAGTATTATTGGTGGAGGAAGAGCCCGGGGAAAACCCCCGGAAAGAACTACCGACCCACGAGAAGCTACTGGCAAGCTTTCTCACGTAACTAGATTAGCCGAATCTAAGACTCGAACCTTCGCAGACAGAGGTGAGGTGGCAGTGATGCGTAACGGAGAGCGCTTTAGAACACTCGGCCATTCGGGGTCGGGGCCCCGTTTTTTTATAGTGTGAATATATAATAACAGTAATGTAATCTTGATTGCTAGATCACGTCGAGTTATCAGCATTAGAAAATTCGGATCCGAGGCCCGGTTGGTTGGTGGCGTTTGAACTATATCTGGCGGTACATTGTGAGAGGCTCTGTTGGGAACTTTCCATCCGCATTATTTTGAGTTATTTACAGAAAGATTAGACAAATTATTAGAGTTTGGTGTTACAGAAGTTTAATGACACTGCTACTTATTTCAATTTTTATGTCAAGTCAGGAATGGACATTACTTCTTTTTCAGTTGAAACTAGGATACCTCGAGTAACAAGGAGTTCCAACCTCATTTAAAATGATGATAATCCGGGACCAGAAAACAAAATTATTGTTTTGCCACTTTGGGATTTAACAGTAATATGTTGACCCAATTCTTAACTAGAAAACGTAATTTTTTATTTCATTACAGTATTTTTAAAAGCAAAAATCTTCGATGGGCATAGATTTTTTATACATTCGGTGTCAATGTGATTTACTGCTACATCACTGCACCAATAAAAGGATGTTCCACAATTTTATAATAAGTTTAGGCCAGCGTTTTTTTTACAATCTTGATGTTAAGGACAGAACACTCCAACAGACTTCAGAATGTAACATCATTAAACAATCGATGGTAACGATTGTCAGTTCACTTGTAACTATTTGAGCTGCAGTTTTCATTTATGTTTCCATTCAGATGAGAATTTTATGGTGACAGAACACACTATGTTCTGATCACGGCTAAAATCGCTACTTAATTTGTTAAAATTACTATATGTAATTAAGTGTTCTTAAAAATAGTCACCGTTTGTCGTTGAGTGTAACAGGTATGCCATAATGTAGGGGTGACTCAGAATATTAAATAACAACATGCCATGTAGTTTCAGTCATCATTGACATGGCATTATTTACCTTCTAAAGTTGACAAATTGTTTGAATTATGTCAAAAACTAAGTATAAAATAGTTCAAAGTTGAAGCTTGTTTTGTATTTTTGGGGGTTCATTTGTATGTAATGTTGACAGGGGTGCCCGAATAAATTATGTCAGCGACTGGCGCCAAAGGCAAACCATGCAATCGCCCCCCTTCCCCCCCCCCCCCAATCTTCTGGAATAATTTGTCTTCTAATTTTCCGCCCCATTGAACTTGGCGAGAAAATAAAATAGGTCTAAACATGGAAACACTGGTCTAAAAAACAAACGTAAGGGTATATATACTCCCATGCTTTGATCTTTAGAGCGTAAAGGTATTTAGCTGATTGTGGATGATGTCTCGAGTTGTTATTGGGGGAGGGAATCCATAACAACGCATTCACCAGATACATACACATACAACAACCTATAAATTATTGTCTGACCTATAAATAGTGTCTGACGTTAACAATATATGAGTGGTTAAATCCCATGTGTTTATTCTTGTAAAAGTGATTGCTGATTTGCATAAAACGAGTCTCTTACAGTGACTGACACTCTACTGACCGAAGATAATTTATACGAATTTTTCGTTTTTGTTGATTTAGCGGCACTTATAACACAGTAATTGCAAATAATATGGCAATGAAATTGCGAGCCAGAAAGCTTTACCACGAAGACAATGAGGTAGCCAATCCGGGAAGGCCTGGGCGGTCATCGAATTCGCGATTTTCGGATTGCGAGTCGGACGCTCTGCTAACTGTGTTACTGTTGCTTACCAGATCCAACAGTTTCGTTGCAGTTTCTTAACGCAGAACAAATCTGGAGGCCAAAGACTGGTGCCAATATCACTAAGAAATGACTAGACACCATATAAAGTCTTCTTGTGATATCTCTGTTAATATGTCCATCAATCAAGGAGCAGGAGTGTTAAGATTTTGAAAACGGTCGTTCTAATAACGGATGTAGAATCGGCACCATTTTTATTTAGTGCCAACTAGACATCATAAAAAGTACGTCAGCGAAAAACTCATGCCAACATGACAGTCCAATTTGTAAAAGTATTGATAAAATTTTCAGAATGCGGTTTTGGATTAATCGCTAGAGCAAGATATTTTTGGTGACTGGTTTGGCGGTCATATTGGATGTGTGAACGGAGCCATTTTTTTTTAGGACCAACTGGATGTGAGGCGTCCTCTGGTGCAACCACACGTTGATGTGTCCACCGATCCTACCAAGAGGATTAGCGATAATACGATTTGCAAGATGGCCACCATTGTAGCTATATTGGATTTAGGATCAACACCATGTTCATTTAAAAGCAGCTAGTTCTTACTAGAAGTACTTTATTGGGAAACAATGTCTACAAGACTATCCGTGTTGTAAACGTAATGACAAGAAGATTTTAAAAATGGCTGCCACTTTGGTCATTCTGGAATCTCAGGAAACATGCTAACTAGATCTTGGAATGCACGACTGGCAATCAACCCAAGTAGTTTAGGAGAAGCAGCGATAACAAAAACTTGCACTATTAATGGAAGACGTTCGCATTACGATGAACATAAGGCAAGGCTGTCACATGACATTGTCATGTATATGACCAGAAAATCTAAATTTTAACCAGTTTCTACGCAAATAAAAAGTTTCCTAATTGAATAACATCTTCAAATTTGTATAGGGCCAAAACAAGATTTTTAATTTGATTTATATAACTTCCTTTGTTTTAGTATGCATATATTTTCGTCCAATTGGTCTTCCATTACTGACAACTATTATTTTATACAACGCTTGGTTTAATATCTAAACTGCCTCTAGCGGTTGCATTCTTAAGTTGAAAAACAACGCACCATTAGTTTTTCAAAAGTTTACAAATAGATAGATAACATACGTCGACATTCTTACTATCAATAACTTATATAGCTTATGTTTGAACCTATACATTGGATCAAGGTTTTATATTTATGTCAACTGGAGCTGGTACCATTAAATAGTTTTCGTTGAGGTATACCGCGGTATTTATGAACGTACCGTGATAAGTTAGGTTGACCAAAATACCTAAACACATTTCATTTGGCCACCGCGTAGTTAGAATTACACGTATCAAACATATAATTAAGGGATCATACACATAATTATATTTGAAATATTCACGAATAATGTGAGACAGATATAATCGTTTTGTATAACAAAGATAATATTTTGAATTACTTTGTCATAAATAATGAAAATAAGCTGTTAATTTTATTAAAGTCGCAAGACGGCTACTCGGGAATTTCCGTACATTACTTGCTAGCGGAACCTACCGAAGAACGGGTGCAGTGAGAAAGTACAGTGGTAGTTACCATGGGAGAAAAATACCGCTTTTATCCGAAATACCACAATATCGCCAAACTCTAATGTCGAAGATGACAAATCACGTATCATTTATATGTTTAGACATGAAGCAAAATGTTGGAGAGACATGGTCCAGGTATCAAACGACATCTAAAATTAAATGGCGGTTGATTTATGCAGAATAAAAAGAAAATAGGTAACAAAATAAATAAAACTACGTGTATGAACAATGCTTCATTAGACATGAAAGCAAAGACGTTCGGTCAAATTTTCGGTAACCGCTCCGGTGGCCTAGTGGTTAGAGCGTCCGCCGCGAAAGCGTAAGGTCGTGGGTTCGATCCCTGGCCGAGTCATACGAAAGACTTACAAAAATGGTACTAACAGCTGCCTCGCTTGGTGCTCAGCATTAAGAGGTTATTGTTAGGAATGGTCGGACTGATGTCAGGATAATGTGACTGGGTGGGACATCATGCTACTTGTCTGCAGCATGATGCCCCAGTGCTAGACATCACTATAAACTGCCTCACTGCAGACATCGTAGCGATATAATTGTTAAAGCTACGTTAAAAATCCTAATCAAATAAACAAAGAAATCGGTACAAATTAAAGGCTGTAAGAGTCAAATCAAAAGAAAATGATCATTATCAAATAAAGCTAATCAACACATATCGTCATTTATTCAAACTATTTGCTGTGGCATATTTTCAAAACTGTCTGACGGCTGCTGAGCTAAGTTGGATTTCTGGTTGCCTGATTCTAGACTTAGGTTAAGTACAGATTGGAGATTTGTCGTTGAAATCCAGGTCTGGATCTTCATATTTTGACTGCTTTAGGCGAAATTCAAGTTAATAAGCATTCTAAAATTCAGTTACAAATGGCAGGGATTAGGTTCTGTATAATGAGTCTAATGACTGGCACTCACGTCAAGTTTGAAAATCAATTCAGTATTTTAAGAATATCTTTAATCCGATCATTTGAAATAGATTAACAGGGCTCGATCTTACTACAGTTCCATGATTGGTGTCCATTGCAGTAATCTATCTATAGATTCAAGTACAAGGCAGAAATATTCGGCAAAAGTTTGAAAATATTTGTTTGAGATAATTTTTAAAAAAAAACATTTTAGCTACAAATTATATTAGTCGTATATTGGGATAGCAAAACGTATTTCTAAAATTTTGAACATTTTCCTCTTAAAATTACTAAAATAAATTATAAATGTACAATCATAAAAGTGTATGGTAATTACTGAACCAAGATATATAGTAATGTCCATTGGTCTAAAGTGCTCACTGTTACAGATCATTGCCATCTCAAATCTGTCTGCGTGGGTTCATGTCTGGGTTTCGGCCAACGTGGGTTGTGAAAAAAACTTGCCAGTAGCTTCTTGTGGGTCTTTCCGGGGTTTCTTTCTCTTATCATTTTACTAGCCGCCATGTAGGCCTATCTTGTGCTGAAAAATGGCTTTAAACCCTACAGCAACAACAAAACAGTCACAGAAATGTATTCAAGGACGTCATATTTAAGTTCAATCTGGATCAGAACATTACATTTAGTGAAATAAAATCGTTATACAGAGTTGTACAAAATACGTCTCGTATACAAAGGAAATGAAAATCAAAAGACAATGATGAGACAATTGTTTTAAACATATTTTGAAAGTTTTAATTTACATAGATGCTGTCATATAAATGTGACTGATAAACTATACGTAAATGTTTTTAGTGTCTCGCCTCTGAATGGCGATATGAAGCAAAACTTTTTTTGCGGCGATGGTGACGGGAGGGATGTCCACAGTCAGTCATCAGTGAAAATAACCTTTACCAAGTTTCAAAGGGGCCCCGAGTTGGCCGAGTGGTATAAAGCGCGCTCCCTTACAGATCACTGCCATCTCACCTCTATCTGCGTGGGTTCGAGTCTCAGATTCGGCCAATGTGGGCATGTGAGAAAGCTTGCGAGTAGCTTCTCGTGGGTCTGTGGTTCTTTCTGGGGTTTTGACGGGTTCTTCGTCCACCATTAATACTGGCCGCCATGTATAGCCTATCATGTGCTGAAAAATGGCGTTAAACCCTACAACAACAATAACAACAACAACCAAGTTTCATAACGTCTGCATCATTTGATTTATTCACAGAGAGAGAGAGAGAGAGAGAGAGAGAGAGAGAGAGAGAGAGAGAGAGAGAGAGAGAGAGAGAGAGAGAGAGAGAGAGAGAGTATTTTGGACAAGCAAATTTTCTTTAATTTTATACTCAAATGCATTGGTTATCAATATGTATAATAGAATCACGAAAAAAAATTATTATCTTTCTTATGGTATCATATGGTATCACAAACAATAATGTAAGCAGTTCATGTTCTGCTGAGTTTTGAGTTTATTCGCACAGGATACATCAGTACTAACAAGATTCCCTTTCTAAATTCAGGTTTAACAAAAACATAACAGATACCGAAGATGAAAGGCAGTGTGGGATTCTAAACGGATGCTTCGGCATGGTAGGTTACCGCACTCAACACGTCTACAAACAAATGCCAGAACGGGATCAAATTTATTTAGTCATAATATTATCGACATATCTCGACTATAGTGAAAACAGTTTGGGTAATTCACTCCAGTGATAATATATGATATTTATTTCTATATGTAAATCAAGTAAATCAACAGTCTAGCATATAACCTTCCACAATCAAACTGGATTTTAAAAACATTATATTACCATAATTTTTTTGTTACCGATGCAAACGGGGAAAAAGTTGATTTCTGTTTTCATGATATCCTTTGCAAGGGATAAAGAGAAGGTTCTAGGGAGAAAAATTGAAATTAAGTATCAAGTATTACGCTTAAATCAACAGCAGCTTGTCACGGCAAATCGCCATCAATGCGTCTCGTGCTGGGCTCCTTTCTACGCCTAACTAATTCGTCATCTAATGATCTTACCCAGAGCTGTATGGATTTAAAAGCATGCCCACTGTCAAACAAAGAACTAGTTCCGTATCTCAAGCTAGAACTGCATGGTTTCAAAGATATTTCCTTCACGGTCGTTATTAAGCAGTATCTTCAGGCATACTAAAATATGCAGTTGCTATTGGGAGTCAGGTTTAATTAAAATAAAGATGATTTAATAAATCGAATATAATTTTAAGATAATAGCTAATATAAGAAAGTGGAGTCAAATCGTCATACATACATACATACATACATACAGACAGACAGACAGACAGACAGACAGACAGACATACATACATACATACATACATACATACATACATACATACATACATACATACATACATACATACATACATACATACATACATACATACATACATAGAGAGAGAGAGAGAGAGAGAGAGAGAGAGAGAGAGAGAGAGAGAGAGAGAGAGAGAGAGAGAGAGAGAGAGAGAGAGAGAGAGAGAGAATTCATTACTCGATTTAATTACATATTACATGTATAAACATCAGCCTCAAAAGCCTCATTGATCAAATCTGCCACAAACGGTCAACTTTGTTAAGTAGTCACCCGTCGTAAAGAGACTTTTATTTACCTAGAGCAATTGCTAAACAATTATCGTAACATTAAACGTACATGTAATGACAACAAATTGTTTTAAGAGGCTGTATCTCTCAGAAATAACATGCCAAGTCTCTATGCTAGTATATGCATATGCAATCATTTTATTTCGTACATGCATGGGTCTTATACTTGACATCTTCCTGGCTTTGATTGATGTTCTACCATTAAACTCTCCAATGTTTCATTTGAAAGAGTCAGCCAATAATTCAGTTACAAATTACCCAATTTAGAGTTATCTCTAAAGACCGTTATAGGACTGTGTCATTGTCGAAGCAAATTCTGCGTATCTCCAATGACTGGCTAAATGGAATGTTCCTACTGTAGTGTTTTGGATGACAGCTAGTTGGGAGTAGATTGTGGTGTTCGTCGGTTGGTTTCGAGTACATGTCTATCTAAATATTTAATTTACCGAATCAAGACCTGATTCAGGAGGCAACCCAAAGGGATAAACAAACAAACCGCGATGACCTAAAATATGGAAAGATGGAAAAGGCTGATATCATACTATTTATCATGAAATAACATCCATACAACCCCAAAATAGGCAAAATCATAAGGAAACAATGGGGCATCGTGGAATCGTCGAACGTAGTCAAGTTAATTTTCCCGAACAAATTTGTTGCATCTTACCGGCGACCAAAAAACCTCAAGGACGTCGTAGTCATGGCGAAGCTAACGCTACTCACTAATCAAGACCACCCTAGTCAATCTGGCCCCTGTGGCGATAAATGCCTCACTGCATTGGTTACATGGAAAGCGCTGGATATCACACTTTGCCATCGCAAATAATACAACTGTTTACCATCCCAGTTAACTAAAGCATGAACTATAGACCGGACTTTTAATATCAAGCAACTTTTTAAAGTACTTTCAATGATTGACCCTATAAAATGCCATACTAGCGTCTAAGAAGCATGCAACCACTTGGCGGTCATGTTCTGCATAATAGGTAATAGCTTAAAGGCATGTATGTGTTGAATGGTGCTTCTAAATCCAAACGGATTGTCGGAGATTATGAGTAAATATCTTTGCAGTATGATGCAAAAAAAAAAAAAAAAAATTGAAATAGTCGTAAGAGCTCTAAGTTATTTTTGTATGTCAGATTACCAATTTTGCATTTTAGCAGAGCTATAATTGTAGTTTTTATGAAATCATCTGGAACAAATGTAAATGCAGACATACAATTAAATAAAATCATCAAAATCACATGAAATCTAGTACCTAAATATTTAAAATGTTCCACATATAAAAAATATGTTCCTGTACATCAATGCCAACATAAGGAGTATTTAATGCTGAAAGAACACTACTGAATTCGTTTTTAATACCAATGAGAAGTTCTTCATAATGATATTATTCACATGTTGCATATATTATTTTGACCATGGTTCCAATCAATACAAATTGGTTATTTATTGGAAGTTGTAATAATACATTTTTACTTACATTATATATATATATATATATATATATATATATATATATATATATATATATATATATATATATATATATATATATATATTGTTACGTGCTTAGGCTCGAATAAACAGTAACACAGAAAGAGTGAAAATAACAAGCGTGTAAAAACTTCATAAACAATTTATTGAGCACAAATATTTTCCAGAAAAGAAAAATAAACTTACGGTTTTAAGAATCAATTCCACAATTAATCCAAAAATAATTCAAAATATAGTCCACTAGTGAAATTGCAAAAGTCCTGGTAATAAAATATCCTAATAATTCCCAGTTCGAATCTTAGTGAAGCATCCAAGATGGAAGACGATGTCACGTGATGAAGTCAGTTCTGGTCTTATGAAATTCAATGAGCACAATTGTTTTCCAGATAAATAATAAAATAAATCCTCTTGATCCAAACGAATTGAAATAATTTCCAGTACAAGGTAATTTAAAATAACTCAAAATAACACAACTTAGTATTCTAACAGCCCATACTCTACTCAATAGTTCGCTGCAAAACATAATTTATATACCTGTTTTTACGTAAACAAGGAAGGGGTCACATGATCTTCTAGAATCTTTAGAACAAATTTACGTTCAAAAAATCTCGTGCACACCGTATGACCCAGATGAGAATCAGTTATTTTTACTCTAAAGAACTAAAAATAGAAAGATGTTTACAGCAAATCTCCATAATGTCCTTGGAATCAACCGATCATTTTAAAAGCTTGTTTACAACTCTGAAGCCAGGTCAGAAATGAGGTCAACATCTGGTGTTTATTTGTAAAGTACAGATCATCCCACTTTTTAAAAAAATATCTCCCAATGAATGAATCTTAAACTTAAAATGTCTATATATATATATATATATATATATATATATATATATATATATATATGTGTGTGTGTGTGTGTGTGTGTGTGTGTGTGTGTGTGTGTAATATCTTATGGATGAGTTGATCTGTTTGCATTTAATGTCTTTATTAATCACTAAAATTATTATATGTTCATCTAATTTCTCATCTTTTAATCAGTCGGTGTAAATCTCTTGTTACCACTCTACTGGTTAATAAGTCGTTGTACATATCTTTATAGTGCTAAACGGGTTAAATGAAATCATTGTGTATATCTGCTATCTAATGAATGAAATCATTGTGTATATCTGCTATCTAATGAATGAAATCATTGTGTATATCTGCTATCTAATGAATGAAATCATTGTGTATATCTGCTATCTAATGAATGAAATCATTGTGTATATCTGCTATCTAATGAATGAAATCATTGTGTATATCTGCTATCTAATGAATGAAATCATTGTGTATATCTGCTATCTAATGAATGAAATCATTGTGTATATCTGCTATCTAATGAATGAAATCATTGTGTATATCTGCTATCTAATGAATGAAATCATTGTGTATATCTGCTATCTAATGAATGAAATCATTGTGTATATCTGCTATCTAATGAATGAAATCATTGTGTATATCTGCTATCTAATGAATGAAATCATTGTGTATATCTGCTATCTAATGAATGAAATCATTGTGTATATCTGCTATCTAATGAATGAAATCATTGTGTATATCTGCTATCTAATGAATGAAATCATTGTGTATATCTGCTATCTAATGAATGAAATCATTGTGTATATCTGCTATCTAATGAATGAAATCATTGTGTATATCTGCTATCTAATGAATGAAATCATTGTGTATATCTGCTATCTAATGAATGAAATCATTGTGTATATCTGCTATCTAATGAATGAAATCATTGTGTATATCTGCTATCTAATGAATGAAATCATTGTGTATATCTGCTATCTAATGAATGAAATCATTGTGTATATCTGCTATCTAATGAATGAAATCATTGTGTATATCTGCTATCTAATGAATGAAATCATTGTGTATATCTGCTATCTAATGAATGAAATCATTGTGTATATCTGCTATCTAATGAATGAAATCATTGTGTATATCTGCTATCTAATGAATGAAATCATTGTGTATATCTGCTATCTAATGAATGAAATCATTGTGTATATCTGCTATCTAATGAATGAAATCATTGTGTATATCTGCTATCTAATGAATGAAATCATTGTGTATATCTGCTATCTAATGAATGAAATCATTGTGTATATCTGCTATCTAATGAATGAAATCATTGTGTATATCTGCTATCTAATGAATGAAATCATTGTGTATATCTGCTATCTAATGAATGAAATCATTGTGTATATCTGCTATCTAATGAATGAAATCATTGTGTATATCTGCTATCTAATGAATGAAATCATTGTGTATATCTGCTATCTAATGAATGAAATCATTGTGTATATCTGCTATCTAATGAATGAAATCATTGTGTATATCTGCTATCTAATGAATGAAATCATTGTGTATATCTGCTATCTAATGAATGAAATCATTGTGTATATCTGCTATCTAATGAATGAAATCATTGTGTATATCTGCTATCTAATGAATGAAATCATTGTGTATATCTGCTATCTAATGAATGAAATCATTGTGTATATCTGCTATCTAATGAATGAAATCATTGTGTATATCTGCTATCTAATGAATGAAATCATTGTGTATATCTGCTATCTAATGAATGAAATCATTGTGTATATCTGCTATCTAATGAATGAAATCATTGTGTATATCTGCTATCTAATGAATGAAATCATTGTGTATATCTGCTATCTAATGAATGAAATCATTGTGTATATCTGCTATCTAATGAATGAAATCATTGTGTATATCTGCTATCTAATGAATGAAATCATTGTGTATATCTGCTATCTAATGAATGAAATCATTGTGTATATCTGCTATCTAATGAATGAAATCATTGTGTATATCTGCTATCTAATGAATGAAATCATTGTGTATATCTGCTATCTAATGAATGAAATCATTGTGTATATCTGCTATCTAATGAATGAAATCATTGTGTATATCTGCTATCTAATGAATGAAATCATTGTGTATATCTGCTATCTAATGAATGAAATCATTGTGTATATCTGCTATCTAATGAATGAAATCATTGTGTATATCTGCTATCTAATGAATGAAATCATTGTGTATATCTGCTATCTAATGAATGAAATCATTGTGTATATCTGCTATCTAATGAATGAAATCATTGTGTATATCTGCTATCTAATGAATGAAATCATTGTGTATATCTGCTATCTAATGAATGAAATCATTGTGTATATCTGCTATCTAATGAATGAAATCATTGTGTATATCTGCTATCTAATGAATGAAATCATTGTGTATATCTGCTATCTAATGAATGAAATCATTGTGTATATCTGCTATCTAATGAATGAAATCATTGTGTATATCTGCTATCTAATGAATGAAATCATTGTGTATATCTGCTATCTAATGAATGAAATCATTGTGTATATCTGCTATCTAATGAATGAAATCATTGTGTATATCTGCTATCTAATGAATGAAATCATTGTGTATATCTGCTATCTAATGAATGAAATCATTGTGTATATCTGCTATCTAATGAATGAAATCATTGTGTATATCTGCTATCTAATGAATGAAATCATTGTGTATATCTGCTATCTAATGAATGAAATCATTGTGTATATCTGCTATCTAATGAATGAAATCATTGTGTATATCTGCTATCTAATGAATGAAATCATTGTGTATATCTGCTATCTAATGAATGAAATCATTGTGTATATCTGCTATCTAATGAATGAAATCATTGTGTATATCTGCTATCTAATGAATGAAATCATTGTGTATATCTGCTATCTAATGAATGAAATCATTGTGTATATCTGCTATCTAATGAATGAAATCATTGTGTATATCTGCTATCTAATGAATGAAATCATTGTGTATATCTGCTATCTAATGAATGAAATCATTGTGTATATCTGCTATCTAATGAATGAAATCATTGTGTATATCTGCTATCTAATGAATGAAATCATTGTGTATATCTGCTATCTAATGAATGAAATCATTGTGTATATCTGCTATCTAATGAATGAAATCATTGTGTATATCTGCTATCTAATGAATGAAATCATTGTGTATATCTGCTATCTAATGAATGAAATCATTGTGTATATCTGCTATCTAATGAATGAAATCATTGTGTATATCTGCTATCTAATGAATGAAATCATTGTGTATATCTGCTATCTAATGAATGAAATCATTGTGTATATCTGCTATCTAATGAATGAAATCATTGTGTATATCTGCTATCTAATGAATGAAATCATTGTGTATATCTGCTATCTAATGAATGAAATCATTGTGTATATCTGCTATCTAATGAATGAAATCATTGTGTATATCTGCTATCTAATGAATGAAATCATTGTGTATATCTGCTATCTAATGAATGAAATCATTGTGTATATCTGCTATCTAATGAATGAAATCATTGTGTATATCTGCTATCTAATGAATGAAATCATTGTGTATATCTGCTATCTAATGAATGAAATCATTGTGTATATCTGCTATCTAATGAATGAAATCATTGTGTATATCTGCTATCTAATGAATGAAATCATTGTGTATATCTGCTATCTAATGAATGAAATCATTGTGTATATCTGCTATCTAATGAATGAAATCATTGTGTATATCTGCTATCTAATGAATGAAATCATTGTGTATATCTGCTATCTAATGAATGAAATCATTGTGTATATCTGCTATCTAATGAATGAAATCATTGTGTATATCTGCTATCTAATGAATGAAATCATTGTGTATATCTGCTATCTAATGAATGAAATCATTGTGTATATCTGCTATCTAATGAATGAAATCATTGTGTATATCTGCTATCTAATGAATGAAATCATTGTGTATATCTGCTATCTAATGAATGTAATCATTGTGTATATCTGCTATCTAATGAATGTAATCATTGTGTATATCTGCTATCTAATGAATGTATACTTAATGGATTGATCTGTGTAAATCTAATGTCTATTTTAATGGTTTAAATCAATATGTGTAAATTTAATATCATGGATTGGCAGAACAGACAGTCATGCATATATATTAACATAAAACTGTATATTAACAGACATCCCAACTCTCGTGATTTAATTGGGAGTTTCCCGACTGTGTGTACCTATAAGTTTCGAGTTTTGAAGCCTATTGATTTTTACCCAGGTCGGTGAAAAAGAAGCTAGTCTCGTAATATGTTACTGTGTTCTACATGTTTGGAAAATGCCAAGAAGTTCCGATCGTGTACAAGGAGTTTCAAGTGAGTATTATAATATCTATGCGGTACAGCACCACGTAGTCCCCCCCCCCCCATGAATTATTGGTATGGATAATCATGAACTATCGAACTGTAATGTGACCCTTTGTCCAGCTTTTACCAGTAAAACATAAGTCTAAAATTCAACATAAGTCCAGAATCAATAAGTCGGATGTATTCAAATTTAATTTGACCAAAGAGATTACCAATCAGTGGACTTACATTTCGACTTAAAAGTTTCAGGCAAATAAATTTACAACAAATGTTTCTCTTGCAAATATTATCTAAGGGTTCCAGTCTAAACAGCAATATTGTTGCATGTTGGTGACATTATATTTCTCCAGTGCTTTTATCTGAGAACATGAAAGACGAAAAACATCTGCGTAAAGATAAAACATGAAGGATACTGAAGTTGATGTATTATATTTTATTTCTTAATTGAATCTCATATTTCCACTGATGAACTGTTCACAAAATAAATTTGCCAATGAATATTTCTGAATCAATATGAAATCTTTAATATGTTTTTTTTTAAAAGGACACTGCCACTGACAGAAACCCTAAACAGACTTCTGAATCCCAATTTAGTAGTTTTAGACTTCATACGCAGTGGGATATAAGACTTTATAAGAAATTAGGTGTATCTGACACACATTTCAATGTTTTGTCGCACGTACAACATGATTAGCTAGTCTTAAGAAAATGCTTTTACTAAAGACTTTGTTTGAGACTAAAATCGATAAATCAAATGAATGAGAACAAAATCAGAACCAATCAGTCATGCAAATGATCTCGATTCCGGATAAATGTGGCAAAAGAACTGAACAAAAAGTCTCAGTTCTGTAACTTGATTTTCCATATTTTTAATCACGCGAGAATTTTCTGATAAATTATTTTACATCAAATCACATTGTCCTTCCTTTTAATAAAATACAAACGCAGTCGTCAGAATGGAAACACAAAATATTTCCTTTGGTAATTCAATACTTATAGAAATATATTTACAAATTAAATATAATATGATTTATATTTGCTTTGCAAAGTTTTGTTCCTTCAGTTTTATAACAGTAAGAAAAGGCCAAGTCAAGAATGCAACTGTTATATATATATATATATATATATATATATATATATATATATATATATATATATATATATATATATATATATATATATATATATATATATATATATATATATATATATATTTGATCTTCTCCCTTAAATAGTGAAAGAAGTTTACGATGTAATTCGTTACCATTGTGAACACCATACTTTTCATCACAGTGGATAATATGGAAGTGGAAGGAGACACAATCACAATCACAAAAGAATCGGCATTTTATGTCTTAAATTATATTGTGTGCTCCGCAAGAAACGAATCACCAAACGCATATTAAATTGATGTGTATTCCTTCAACAACATACGAAGTTATTTCCCCGACCTAACGGAAATGGCCGAGCAATGTTCTGTTCGGTTTTGCCTTTTTTGTTTTAAAGAACATTCCCACCGTACATTATATTTGCTGACAAGGAAAAAGGACGATGACATCGAATACTGAAGAAAGAATTCAGCCAAATCTAAATTAATGTCATAACATGATTAATTTACGATAAACATTAAAGGAGCTGAGATGTAAACAAAGTTGTTGGGTCTGAAATTCAGAGACTTTGCTCAACTATGAAATAGAACGCTGATAAATGAAATAACCCAAGATCACATTAATATCAAGCAGCACGCTTAATTATGGTTGAAATGTAATATTAATTAAATATATAGTTGTACGAACGAACGGATATTTGAAAAAGGACCAACTTAATATCCTCCGTTTTCGAGAAAAAGTGACGGTAAAAAACGAGTCAAATGTCTATTAAATAATAAAGTAATATGCAACGTACTACGGGTTTGTTTACTTCTTTTGAGAGGGGTTGTCGTGCGCATTAGTACACTATCATTCAATGTAGCATCGGCCTCGGCCTCGAGAAGTTTACGATTATGGTTTTTACTTTTTCATTCTGAAATGATTTTGGGACATACAGCTATCATATCTAAATGGAAAAATCAGTAAGAAACCATCATTTCATATCCGCGTGCCTTTGTTATCCTAGTGACATGGTCTTTTGAAAATATCAGTTAATTGCTTTCCGTATGGTCATAAATAACACACACAAAAAAACTTAAAGCAACAGCATTATGACTCTAAGGTTTTAAAATAAGTAATAGGACAATAGCGAAAACTAACAAATTTTGTTATAATTCAACAAATAATTTATTTATCTAGAATATTCTATATATATTTTTTTAAAAAAAAAACACATTTCTTAATGGAAATTTCCACTCTAGATGATTATGTTACTAAAAATTATAATATCGAATGTAGTAAACGTTAGAGAATTATGTACTTTTATGAGGAAATTAAAAAAAACATGACCTTGACCAAAATAAAAGTGTTTACTTCTATTGATAATGATCCTAATATTTAAGCCATACCCATAGAAAAAATATTATCCATATATTTTTTTAAACAAAAGACAAACACCGCGGTGTCTAAAGTTAGGAACTAATTTAGATCAGTGTCAAGTCCAAAATACAATTAAACATAAGACAAAATAATTGAGGTAAAACCCAACTAACAATTCAAATTAAATATACATAACAATAGCTATATCATAGCTGGACCGAAGAATCAAAACAGCAATGCCCTTTCCAAATCAATGTGCTTGTACGCTTTCTTGAATCCCTAATGCATGTCATGGTCTGTTTTAAACTGTTGCTTATGTTTTCGATTAAAGTTTTTCAGTATGATCTGAAGTCGAAACGCAGTGATGAATATAAATTATACTTACTTTTCATAAATGAGTAAGCAGGAACCCTTCGTATCCATACATCTCTATCCCCCGCCCCACCCCCTCCGTGAATTTCAAGTGGGGTCAAGGTTCTTTGAAAAAATTACATTTGAGATTAACGATTTTGTACATGATGATAAGTGATATATGGTACTGTATATTCATTAAGTACTACCATTCATATCCACCGATGATAAGTGATATATGGACTGTATATTCATTAAGTACTGCCATTCATATCCACCCGATGATAAGTGATATATGGACTGTATATTCATTAACTACTGCCATTCATATCCACCGATGATAAGTGATATATTGGTTCTGTATATTCATTAAGTACCTGCATTCATATCCACGCAATGATAAGTGATATATGGTACTGTATATTCATTAACTACTGCCATTCATATCCACCGATGATAAGTGATATATGGTACTGTATATTCATTAAGTACTGCCATTCATATCCACCGATGATAAGTGATATATGGTACTGTATATTCAGTTAAGTACTGCCATTCATATCCACCGACCCCGAACCTTGAATGTGTCCTTCTGACAAGGTAAAGGCCCATGTTGAAAAGCTTAGTTAAATTTTCAGACGTTTATTTTTGTGGTGCATGGTTTTAGGTTTTTTGATTTTTGACTGATAGCTTTTATATGTAGGACCCTACAATGGTTTGATATCTACACCTACCAGAAAAGGTCATCGTCACATCACATGAAAACCGAAAAGTATCTGTTCTGAGGCAGGGAACAATCAACCCGATCCTACACTTGTTATCTTTTCAACGATTTACTAAATACTTTGATATTTTAATTTATTTGTTTATCATAATTATACTTCAAAAATAATCGTTTTTTATATACGAGTGAAAAATATGCATATTTTGGTGAAAAATCAGGACGCGTGTATAGTTTTGTTTTAGTAAAGTATGATTTCGTCTATTTAACTGTTATACTTTCCATTAAAGAAAACTAACATTAATTTCTAATGTCAACTACGCCCCTACAATTTACTTGATTTCTTGATTCAAGGAACTCTTTTATGCACTTATTCATTCACAGTTCGTTGATGCATCAAGACATGAGAGTTTAAAAGGCACCGAGGTCTATGAAGCAAAGTGTCTTGCCCAGATAAATGTTGAGGACACTTGAAATATTCTGCTTTAATGAAGATTAAATATAGGATATAATTTACACTTTAAGAAAGACCCAACATGGAGTATAATTGGTACACCTTAAGAAAGACCAGGGCCGGCGCTTCCGCTAGGCGAACTAGGCAATCGCCTAGGGCGCTGGGCAAAAGGTTTATTTCATGATGGGCGGGGTGGGGGAGGGCGTGAGTGGAAGGGGGCGCCAGATATCTGATCTCGCCTAGGGCACCAAAATGCCTTGCACCGGCGCTGAGAAAGACCCAATATGGGGTATAATTGTAACACTTTAAGAAAAGAACCCAAAATGGGGTATAATTGTACACTTTAAGAAAGACCCAACATGGGGTATAATTGTACACCTTAAGAAAGACCCAATATGGGGGTATAATTGTACACCTTAAGAAAGACCCAATATGGGGTTATAATTGTACACCTTAAGAAAGACCCAATATGGGGTATAATTTTACACTTTAAGGAAGACCAAATATTAGGCATAATTGTACACATTAAGAAAGACTCAATATGCGGTATAATTTTACATCCTAAGTAAGACCCAGTATGGGGTATATTTGTACACCTTAAGGAAAGTCTCAATATGGGGTATAATTGTACACCTTAAGTAAGACCCAATATGGGGTATAATTGTACACAGTAATGAAGACCCAATATGGGGTATAATTGTACACTTTAAGGAAGTCTCAATATGGGGTATAATTGTACACTTTAAGGAAGACCCAATATGGGGTATAATTGTACACTTTAAGGAAGACCCAATATGGGGTATATGTGTACACCTTAATGAAGAACCAATATGAGGTATAATTGTACACTTTAAGGAAGTCTCAATATGGGGTATAATTGTACACTTTAAGGAAGACCCAATATGGGGTATAATTGTACACTTTAAGGAAGACCCAATATGGGGTATAATTGTACACTTTAAGGAAGTCTCAATATGGGGTATATGTGTACACCTTAATGAAGAACCAATATGTAGTATATTTGTACACATTAATAGAGCGCCAACATGGGGAATAATTGTACAAAGTAATGAAGACAAACAATGGGGCATGTTTGTACAAATTAAAAAATACCCATACTGTAATGTTTCCATAATGAAGAATAAACATAGGCATATTTGTACAAAATAATGAAGACCGAACCTGGGCAAGACCTGATAAAATCAAGCGTTGGGGGAGGGGGTCCAAATTTTACAAAGAGTACCAAAGCAACCGTCTGTACGTCTATTTACTCAACGTGTTCATAATAAACAATACTGTACATATTCGCAAGAATAAGGTGATGGTCAAATTTTTGGTGAAAAATTACTAGGTTTGTATGTGTGTAAGTTTTCTATTAACCTGTGTGGTACCGGCCCTTGTGCAAGTTATTTTAGCCTGTGTGGGTCCTGCCCTTGTGTAAGTTATTTTAGCCTGTGTGGGTCCTGCCCTTGTGTAAATTATTTTAGCCTGTGTGGGTCCTGCCCTTGTGCAAGTTATTTTAGCCTGTGTGGGTCCTGCCCTTGTGCAAGTTATTTTAGCCTGTTAGGTTCCGGCCCTGATGCGTTATGTTTGTACGCGTTATCAAAGTTCCAATCTGAAGTATGTTTGAACAAATTAATGAATCCAAACATCGGATATGGTTGTACACATAATACAGTCAAACATTAGGTATATTTGTACAAAGAAGATAAAACACTGGATATGTATGTGTATTGAATGTCAAGAATAGTGGATGTTTGTATATTGTTTACGACTCTATGGTCTTAACCTATGTAACAGAAAAGAGCGAACACCAAACGTTTTGTAAAATTCAACAAATATTTTTTCCCAAAGGTACAAAGTGGAAAAACCTCGAAAATAGTCTTAAAGGTCCAAATATACAGATGTTCCAACTGATTTACAGTGACCTTCCGAATAAATTTTAAAAAACTGAATGTTTTGGTGTATGTTTAGTCTCGAATGTGTTAGTGTACAATGGTCTGGATTGTGGAGGTGTATTAAGAGTTTTCTGATATATTACAATAATATAATCCAAGATATCTTTGAGTAAATTAATCATAATTTCAAAATAATGATTTATATCAGTGAGCACTTCGCAATTCCAGCAAATAATTTAAATAAATAAATCCACAAAACTTTCAACCTGTATACGACAATAAGGGCTGATTCCACTTCGGACGTTAAGGTAGGACTCTGTAGTTTTTCAATAATATGAAAACAAAGACACAATAATAGAACAAAGATGAAGATCAATCTCCTTTCTAAAACATTCGAAGTTGTTAGCTAGTTTAGGAATTTTCAAGTGGAAAACTGGTGTATCCTAGAATCAGATCTAAATAAACATGTTCACATCCATTAATAATGATCTGAATATTTATTCTATAATCATGAAGAAAAATTATCTATGTATTATGCTGCTTACAAAAATAATTTTACCAGCCAGGTAATACATTACCTTGATTTGGGACTAAGATCAATTACAAAATACAGATATACATAACACATAATCATTGGAAAAAGCAACAAACAATATAAATTAAAAATACACAACAATAACAAATAGGGAGGACCGAACATGGGATGTTTTTTTTTTTACGAATTATTTGCATAGACGTCTAAAAAATGAACTATATACGGTAAGAACAGACCAAGACAAAGTAAATAAACAAAACGACTATATATTCTTTATTCAATTAGTGTAAAAGTATCTGCGTTATCAGTGTTAACTATGTTCGGTTTACTGATTAGATGTATATGCAAAATATTTAGTTCTTTGCCTCTGTAAAGTAATACAATTAAAAAGTATAATCTAATGAGCAATTCTGTTATCGTTTGTCACCGATATGACAGGCGTCAAGGCCACCAACGTCATGGGTAAGTTTGTGACTACTACATGTACTTCCAAAACAAGCAAAAAACGTTAGCAAATCTTATGGGTGAATAAATAAATATTTTTTCCAAAAAATTCATTTTTAAACATTTTATACTTTATACACTAGACAGCTAAATATTGTATTTTCAAGGCTATACAAAAAATATCGTAAGAATGTGTTAACCATTATCCATCTTAATACAAACAATTTTCTTCCATACGTCAAATCATTATATCCTTACAAGGAAGTATTAGTATGGACTCTTCCTAATTAGCTATAAACTATGAAATTATTTCTAGACTTCTTGCCTATAAACTATTTTTTTACAACACAGAATTGGAAAAACTTCTATCATATTTTTAACATCCCCAGACCTCTGTTTCATCTAGTAATACTGACAAAATCGTAGTATAAAAAAGATACTAACGATAATACATTTTTAACTCGGCTTTCTAGCTTTTTCTTTAAAAAAAAAAACCCACAGCTTTCCTGACTTGCTGAACGAAATTTGCTTTCCCGTTTTAAAGTTACCTATACTTGAGAAAATACCGCATACCGTATGTACCCGCTTATAACTCTAGTTTAACTGCAAACTGCATATATCTAGGTAGACCGGCGCTTAATGTGCCGTATGTTATGAGACATCATTACAACTAACACAGACCCTGATCGACTGGCGCGTTATTCGACATCAGATCAAGGTCAATGTTGATGGCAACTGGACATAAATTACAAGTGAGTACATACTGTAAATACTGAAAACCATTTATATGGCCTAGTTTTTCACCACCTAGTGTAAATTTCAAAACTTCATAATTGATTATTATATGTATTATTAGCCTTATGTTTAATATTAGCATAATGTGTATTATTAGCCTCATGTTTAATATTAGTCTAATGTGTATTATTAGCCTCATGTTTAATATTAGTCTAATGTGTATTATTAGCTTTATGTTTAATATTAGCATAATGTGCATTATTAGCCTTATGTTTAATATTAGCATAATGTGTATTATTAGCCTTATGTTTAATATTAGCATAATGTGTATTATTTGCCTTATGTTTAATATTAGCATAATGTGTATTATTAGCCTTGTGTTTAATATTAGCATAATGTGTATTATTAGCCTTATTTTTAATACTAGCATAATGTGTATTATTAGCCTTATGTTTAATATTAGCATAATGTGTATTATTAGCCTTGTGTTTAATATTAGCATAATGTGTATTATTAGCCTCATGTTTAATATTAGCATAATGTGTATTATTTGCCTTATGTTTAATATTAGTCTAATGTGTAATATTAGCCTTGTGTTTAATATTAGCATAATGTGTATTATTAGCCTTATGTTTAATATTAGCATAATGTGTATTATTAGCCTTATGTTTAATATTAGCATAATGTGTATTATTTGCCTTGTGTTTAATATTAGCATAATGTGAATTATTTGCTTTAGTTTAATATTAGTCTAATGTGTATTATTAGCCTTATGTTTAATATTAGCATAATGTGTATTATTTGCCTTGTGTTTAATATTAGCATAATGTGTATTATTTGCTTTAGTTTAATATTAGTCTAATGTGTATTAGTAGCCTCATGTTTAATATTAGTCTAATGTGTATTATTAGCCTTATGTTTAATATTAGCATAATGTGTATTATTAGCCTTGTGTTTAATATTAGCATAATGTGTATAATTTGTTTTAGTTTAATATTAGTCTAATGTGTATTATTAGCCTCATGTTTAATATTAGTCTAATGTGTATTATTAGCCTTATGTTTAATATTAGTCTAATGTGTATTATTAGCCTCATGTTTAATATTAGCATAATGTGTAATATTAGCCTTGTGTTTAATATTAGCATAATGTGTATTATTAGCCTTATGTTTAATATTAGCATAATGTGTATTATTAGCCTTATGTTTAATATTAGCATAATGTGTATTATTTGCCTTGTGTTTAATATTAGCATAATGTGAATTATTTGCTTTAGTTTAATATTAGTCTAATGTGTATTATTAGCCTTATGTTTAATATTAGCATAATGTGTATTATTTGCCTTGTGTTTAATATTAGCATAATGTGTATTATTTGCTTTAGTTTAATATTAGTCTAATGTGTATTAGTAGCCTCATGTTTAATATTAGTCTAATGTGTATTATTAGCCTTATGTTTAATATTAGCATAATGTGTATTATTAGCCTTGTGTTTAATATTAGCATAATGTGTATTATTTGTTTTAGTTTAATATTAGTCTAATGTGTATTATTAGCCTCATGTTTAATATTAGTCTAATGTGTATTATTAGCCTTATGTTTAATATTAGTCTAATGTGTATTATTAGCCTCATGTTTAATATTAGCATAATGTGTATTATTTGCCTTATGTTTAATATTAGCATAATAAGTGTATTATTTGCCTTATGTTTAATATTAGTCTAATGTGTAATATTAGCCTTGTGTTTAATATTAGCATAATGTGTATTATTAGCCTTATGTTTAATATTAGCATAATGTGTATTATTAGCCTTATGTTTAATATTAGCATAATGTGTATTATTTGCCTTGTGTTTAATATTAGCATAATGTGAATTATTTGCTTTAGTTTAATATTAGTCTAATGTGTATTATTAGCCTTATGTTTAATATTAGCATAATGTGTATTATTAGCCTTATGTTTAATATTAGCATAATGTGAATTATTTGCCTTGTGTTTAATATTAGCATAATGTTTATTATTAGCCTTATGTTTAATATTAGCATAATGTGTATTATTTGCCTTGAGTTTAATATTAGCATAATGTGTATTATTAGCCTTATGCTTAATATAAGATCCATACTTTGCCATTAGCCCCAATGGTTAATATTATCCTTATGTTTCATAAATGCGTTATGTTTGTTGTGTTTTTGTTTTTTTTGTTGTTGTAGGATTTAACGCCATTTTTCAGCACATACATGGCGGCCACTATCAATGGTGGAAGAAGAACCAAGAAAAAAAAACCTGGAAAGAACCACCGACCTACGAGAAGCTACTGGCAAGTTTTGTCACATACCCACGTTGGCCGAATCCGAGATTCGAACCCACGCAGGGAGAGGAAAGATGGCAGTGATCCGTAACGGAGAGCGCTATAGACCACTCGGCCACTCAGGTTCCCAGCCTAATGTTTAATTACCTTTTGCAATATTTAAGTGTATATGGCGTATCAATCTTTTAAGCATGAAAACTATATGCATGACCAATATTATAAATATCATAAATATTATATTTACTAGGTTTTATATCAATCATACTATCTAGAGAATGACTGAGATGGTTATTAGGTCATTATTAAAACATTATTGAGAAACCCGACTATTTATGGAATACCATCAGAATTTAACAGTGACATCGTTTTTTTTTTGATTAAGGCCAGTAACACCATTCAAATTTCAGAGAAGCATCAAGTTTCAAAATGACAGTCATATGAATGACGAATGTGAGACACGAGAGGATTTTATAGCAACGCTTCAAAATCGTGTACATTGATAATGAATGACATGAAATGATATACACGTTAGCAAAGGATAACTAAGGGTTGTTTAGTAAATGTAAAGAAATATTTCACGAGTGAAATGGAAACATTGCATTGTCAATAATGGCTAAGCCACAAGTGACAATACAAACTGCTTCCTCTTCACGAGTGAAATAATGCCTTATATATACTTAAAAAAGTTGTACAAGTTCTTTTCATTATACATTTTAAAGCACACAAAAAAGCCGTCGATTTGCATTATTTTACAACCGTCTGTGCTAATGCGACTAACGGCTGTATTACCACATTGATACAACAACAAAAAAGATCGGAAATCTCGCAATAATTTTAAGACATCGACATTTTACAAATGTAAATTGTACATATAAAGTTTCAATTGCGCATTTTGTCAAGTGAATCCATGTTGTCATATTAAAATAAAGAATTTAATTTTCGGTAACAGATTTCCTACGTGGTACAGTGAACATTGTTGGGTTGGAGATAGTGGGGATTGTGCGGATAAACATCACACAGCGGTCTTATCTGACAGACTTCAGATCGCAAAATATATAAATAAATGACTTTAATGACTTCAAGTTTCCTTTTAAAGAAAGGACTTTTGTTTTCTTTTTTGTTTACTCTGCATTCAAACGTATTTTTTTGTGTGGTATTTGCGAACTTGCAGCATAATTAATTAACGCCACACCAAAATTTCGATTGTCATTAACTTCAGTTTGCAATCAACACTCATCAATTTTACAATTGTTTACAAATATGATTATGATTGTAATGATAAATAAAATCGCAACTTAATAATTGTATTACTTATTTTAATTATGAGTTTCTTCCTTAAAAACGTGTACTAATTGCCGTATAATACAACAAGTATCCGCTACTGTAGAGTTAGCACAGAATGTCGAATAGCAAAGTCATGCAAGTTCAGTCACTCATAGTGTGCATGATTCATGTTGAAATTGGTGTAAAATAAAGTTAATACTTAATTTTGTTTGTTTGTTTGATTAGGATTTTTAACGTAGCTTTAACAATTTTTCAGTCATATCGCTACGATGTCTGCAGTGAAGCAGTTTATAGTGATGTCTAGTACTGGGGCAACATGACGCAGGCATGTAGCATGATGTCCCACTCAGTCACATTATCCTGACACCAGGCCGACCAGTCCTAACACTAACCTCTTAATGCTGAGCGTCAAGCGAGGCAGCTGTTAGTACCATTTTTGTAAGTCTTTGGTAAGACTCGGCCGAGGATCGCACCCATGACCTTCCGCTTCCAGGACGGACGCTCTAACCACTAGGCCACCGGAGCGGTTAAGTTAATACTTGAAGGCTACGTTCCGTTTCTTGGGACATTTATATATGGCAATCCTCACTGATTGCATAAATGTATACTAGAGTGTCTACACTTCTTTCTTGACACATTTTAAAATATGTTGATCCTGATGGAGAGAGAGAGAGAGAGAGAGAGAGAGAGAGAGAGAGAGAGAGAGAGAGAGAGAGAGAGAGAGAGAGAGAGAGAGAGAGAGAGAAGTAGGAATAAATATGGAAATAGGGTATATTTCTAAAATGGGAAGAAGTTCATAAGATGTAATCACCCCTATGTTGATATAAGATACATGGCGTAGTAACGTCAACATTTATGTCCATTCCAAGTTAAATAAAGGTTTAGGATTTTACATAAAATGTAGAAAATCGTTAGCTGCACCAGTATAATTGTCATTAGCAGGTACCAAAGCATAAGATATGCCAGCAGTGTCGTCATTAAAAGGTAGAAAATCATTAACTGTACCAGCAATATTGGCATTAAGAAGAGAAACAAAAACATTTGCTGTAGCAGTAGTATTGTCAGTGCCGGATTAAAATTTGTGGAGGTCTTTAGGCAGTCAAAAACTTGCCCCCACCCCCTACCCCACCCCCCGCAACCTATGTCCTCTCAATATTACTTTGATCTGCCTTCGCTGGGAACCGTAAAAGGCGTAGGACCCATAGACTGCTGCCGATACTGCCTATTTGGTACTCCGGCAGAGAGTATTGTTATTAAAAGGTAGAAAATCATTAGCTGTACCTGTAGTGTTGTCATTGAAGAGGTAGAAAATCATTGGAAACGTAGAAAAACAATATCTGTACCGGTCGTATTGTCATTAAAAAGGTCGAACATCATTAACTCTACGAGTAGCATTTTAAATGAAAAGGTATAATATCATGAGCTGCACCTGTAGCATTAAAATTAAAAGGTTTTTTTTTCTTCAAAATATGTAGTTTTACCAGTAGTATTATCATTGAAAAGGTAGAAAATCATTAGCTATTCCAGAAGTATTCTCATTAAAAAAGGAAGAAAATGATTAGCTATACCATTATAACTGTTATGCGCAAGGTAGAAGATAATTAGATGTGCTTGTAGCATTGTCATTAAAAAAAGGTAGAACATCATTAGCTGCGTCATTGGCATTGGCATTAAACAGGTAGAACACGATTAGCTGTAGCAGTAGTATTGACATTAAAAAAGGTAGAAAATAACTAGCGGTACCAGTACTGTTGCCATTAAAAAGTAGAACAACAATTGCTGCACCATTAGTATTGTCATGAAAAAGGCAGAAAATCATTAGCTGTACCTGTACTGTTGTCATTAAAAAAAGGTAGAAAATCAATACCAATCAACACCAGTAGTATTTCATTTAAAATAAATAGAAAATCATTTGTTGTGCACAGAGTATTCATTAAAAAGGTAGAAAATAATTAGATGTACCATTTGTATCGTCATTGAGTGGATAGAAAATAATTAAGAATTCAAGTGGTATTGTCGTTAAAATGTAAGCAATCGTTAGCTGTACCTGTACTATAGTCATTTTAAAAAAAAAGTAGAAAATCTTTCGTTATACCAGTAGTCTTTTCATTAGAAAGAGGCAGAAAATTATTAGCTGTACCAGATGTATTGCCATTAAAACATAGAAAATCATTAGCTGTACCAGTAGCATTGTCATTAAATAGGTAGAAAAACATTTTGTCATTAAAAAGAGGTAGAAAATAATTAGATGTATCAGTAGTATTGCCATAAAAGAGAATATATACAGCAGCAGCATTGTTATTCATTAGGAAAAGATAATTAACTATGCCAGTCGTATTGTCATTAAAAAAGGTAGAAAATCTTAGCTGTATCAGTAGTATTGTCATTAAGAAAGGTAGGAAATCATTAGCTGTATCAGTAGTACTGGCATCGAAAAAGGTAGGAAATCATTAGCTGTATCAGTCGTATTGTCATTAAAAAAGGTAGGAAATCATTAGCTGTATCAGTCGTATTGTCATTAAAAAAGGTAGAAAATCATTAGCTGTATCAGTAGTACTGGCATTGAAAAAGGTAGGAAATCATTAGCTGTATCAGTCGTATTGTCATTAAAAAAGTTTTAAAAAAATCATTAACTTCATCCGTAGTATTGTCATTGAAAAAGGTAGGAAATCATTAGCTGTATCAGTCGTATTGTCATTCAAAAAGTAAAAAATAATCATTAGCTTCATCCGTAGTATTGTCATTAAAAAAGGTAGGAAATCATTAGCTGTATCAGTCGTATTGTCATTAAAAATGTAAAAAAATCATTAGCTTCATCAGTAGTATTGTCATTAAAAAAGGTAGGAAATCATTAGCTGTATCAGTAGTACTGTCATTCAAAAAATGAAAATCATTCGCTATACTAGTAGTATTGTCATTAAAATGCTAGAAAATCAATAGCTGTACCAGTCGTATTGTCATTAAAAAGTAAAACAATCTAGCTGTACCAGTAGTGTTGTCATTAAAAAGGTAGAAAATAATTAGCTGTACCTGTATTATTGTCATTAAAAAGGTAGAAATCAATGGCTTTATCAGTAGTATTGTTATTAAAAAGGTAATGAATCGTTAGCTGTACCAGTAGTATTGCGATTAATAAGGTAGGAAATCATTAGCTGTACCAGTACGAATGTCATTCAAACGTAGAAAATCATCAGCTGTTTCAGTAGTATCGTCATTAGAAAGTTAGAAATTCATTTGATGTACCAGTACTATTGCCATTACAAATGCAGAAAATTACTAGATGTGCCAGTTTTATTGTCTTTAAAAAGATATTTAAAAAATCATCAGCTGTACCAGTAGCATTTTCATTACAAAGTTGAAACTCATTAACTTATTAGTTGTATTGTGTTTGAAATGATAGAATCTCATTAGTTGTACCTGTATTAATGTCATTAAAATAGGTAGAAAATCATTAGCTGTCATAATAGTATTTTCATTAATAAGGAAGAGATTTTTTATCTGTACTAGTAGTATTGTTATTAACAAGGTAGAAGATCCTGAGCTGCACCAGTAGTATTTTCAATGTAAAGGTAGAAAATCAATAGCTGTTCCATTAGTATTAAAATTACAAAGTAGAAAAAACACTAGCTGTACAGGTTATATTGTCATTTAAAAGGTAGCAAGTCATTAACTCTACTAGTATTGTCATTAGAAAGAAAAGGAAATATTAGATAGACCAGTATCATTGTTATTAGTAAGGTAGAAAATAAATAGTTATGCCATTAGTATCGTCATTAAATAGGTAGAAATAGTATCGTCATTAAATAGGTAGAAAAGCATTATATGTACCAGTAATATTGTCATTACAAAGAGGTAGAAAATCGTTTGCTGTACCAGTAGAAATGTCATTAAAAGGATAGAAAACCACTTGATATACCAGTAGTATTATCATTTCATAAATTAGAAAATCATTAGCTGTACCAGTAGAAATGTCATTAAAAGAATAGAAAATCACTTGATATACCAGTAGTATTATCATTTCACAAATTAGAAAATCATTAGCTGTACCAGTAGAAATGTCATTAAAAGAATAGAAAATCACTTGATATACCAGTAGTATTATCATTCCACAAATTAGAAAATCGTTAGCTGTACCAGTAGAAATGTCATTAAAAGAATAGAAAATCACTTGATATGCCAGTAGTATTATCATTCCAGAAATTAGAAAATCAGTAGCTGTACCAGTAGAAATGTCACTAAAAGGATAGAAAATCACTTGATATGCCAGTAGTATTATCATTCCAGAAATTAGAAAATCAGTAGCTGTACCAGTAGAAATGTCATTAAAAGAATAGAAAATCACTTGATATGCCAGTAGTATTATCATTCCAGAAATTAGAAAATCAGTAGCTGTACCAGTAGAAATGTCACTAAAAGGATAGAAAATCACTTGATATGCCAGTAGTATTATCATTCCAGAAATTAGAAAATCAGTAGCTGTACCAGTAGAAATGTCATTAAAAGGATAGAAAATCACTTGATATACCAGTAGTATTATCATTCCACAAATTAGAAACTCATTAGCTGTTCCAGTATTGTCATTAAAAAGAAAGAAAATCATTAGATGTGTCAGCTGTGTTGTAACTGAACAGATATAAAATCATTAGCTGTACCAGTAGTATTATCAGTGACGGATTAAACCATGTGAATGCCCTTGGGCAGTCGAAATCTTGCCCCTCTCGACGACGCAGAATAAGTCCGATCAATGTTACTGTGATCCGTTGTCGCGGGGCCCCTAAAAGGAGTTAGACCCATAGGCTGGTGCATACTGCCTCTCTGGTAATCGGCACGTACTGAGAATTGTCATTCAAAAGTAGAAAATCATTAGCTGTACCGGTAGTATTGTCATTCAAAAGTAGAAAATCATTAGCTGTACCGGTAGTATTGTCATTCAAACGTAGAACAATCTTAGCTGTACCAGTAGTATTGTCATTCAAAAGTAGTACAATATTAGCTGTACAAGTAGTATTGTCATTAAAAAGGTATAAAATCATAAGCTGTATCATTAGTATTGTCATTAACAAGTAGAACAATCTTAGCTGTACCAGTAGTGTTGTCATTAAAAAGGTAGAAAATCATTAGCTGTACCAGTAGTACTGTCATTAAAAAGTTACAAAATCATTAGATGTAGCAGTAGTATTGTCATTTATAAAGGTAGAGAATCGTTAGATTTACCAGTATTATTGTCCTAAAAATGGTAAAAAATCATTAACTCTCCCATTAGCATTGTAATTAGAAAGGGTTAGAAAATGATTAGATATATTGGTATCATTGTTATCAGGAAGGTTGAAAATAACTAGCTATGCCGGTAGTATTGTCATTAAAAAAGTAGAACCACATTAGCTGCACGAGTGATATTGTCATTAAAAAGGTAGAACAACATTAGCTGTACGAGTGATATTGTCTTTGAAAGGTAGAACAACATTAGCTGTACGAGTGATATTGTCTTTGAAAGGTATAACAACATTAGCTGTACGAGTGATATTGTCATTAAAAAGGTAGAACAACATTAGCTGTACGAGTGATATTGTCTTTGAAAGGTATAACAACATTAGCTGTACGAGTGATATTGTCATTAAAAAGGTAGAACAACATTAGCTGTACGAGTGATATTGTCTTTGAAAGGTATAACAACATTAGCTGTACGAGTGATATTGTCATTAAAAAGGTAGAACAACATTAGCTGTACGAGTGATATTGTCTTTGAAAGGTAGAACAACATTAGCTGTACGAGTGATATTGTCTTTGAAAGGTAGAACAACATTAGCTGTACGAGTGATATTGTCTTTGAAAGGTAGAACAACATTAGCTGTACGAGTGATATTGTCTTTGAAAGGTAGAACAACATTAGCTGTACGAGTGATATTGTCTTTGAAAGGTAGAACAACATTAGCTGTACGAGTGATATTGTCTTTGAAAGGTAGAACAACATTAGCTGTACGAGTGATATTGTCTTTGAAAGGTAGAACAACATTAGCTGTACGAGTGATAGTCATTGTAAAAGGTAACAAAGCAGAAACAGTACCAGTAGCAATGTCATCAAAAAGGATACAAACGTCTGGTGCAGCAGAAATATTGGCATTAAAAAGGTATACAATCATTAGCTGTTCCAGTACTAGTGTCATTAGAAAGGTAGAAAATTATTAGGTGTACCAGTTGTTGTTGTTGTTGTTGTAGTGTTTAACGCCATTTTTCAGCACACGATAGGCTAATGATGGCGCCCAGTATTAAGGTGTACCTGTAGTATTGTCCTTAAAAAGGTAGAAAATTGTTAGCTGTACCGGTAGTATTCTCAACAAACAGGTAGAAAATTATTAGCTGTACCGGCAGTATTTTTTCATTACACAGGTAGAAAATCATTAGCTATACCGGTAGTATTCTCATCGAACAGGTAGAAAATCAAAAGCTGCACCAGTTATATTGTCATTAAAACGTAAAAATCATTAGCTGTAACGGTAGTGAAGTCATTAAAAAGTAGAACATAATTAGCTGTACCAGTCTATTGTCGTTATAAAGTAGAAAATCTTTAGCTGACCCCGTAGTATTGTCATTAAAGCAAGGTAGAAAATCAGCAGCCGCACCAATAGCATTGTCATTGAAAATGTAGAAATTCATTAGCGGTACCAGTAGGTAGGTAGTATTGTCATTAACAAGTAGAAAACCATTAGCTGTACCAGTCGTATTGTTGTTAAAATGTAGACCATCAATAGCTGTACCAGTCGTATTGTCGTTACAAAGTAGAAAATCAAAAGCTGTATCAGCAGTATTGTCATTAAAACGGTAGAAAATCATTTGCTTTACCAGTAGTTTTCTCATTAAAAGGGTAGAAAATCTTTAGCTGTGCCAATAGTATTGTCATAGAAAAGATAGAAAATCATTAGCTGTACCAGTAGTATTGTTGTTAAAAAGTAGCAAATCGTTAGCCGTACCTGTTGTTGTAGTGTTTAACGTCATTTTTCAGCACAGGATAGGCTATACATGGCGGCCAGTATTAATGGTGGAGGAAGAACTCGGGAAAACCCCCGGAAATAACCACAGACCCACGAGAAGCTATTGGCACGCTTTCTCATATACCCACATTGGCCGAATCTGAGACTCGAACCCACGCAGACAGAGGTGAGATGGCAGTGATCCGTAACGAAAGCGCTGTAGACCACTCGGGGCCCCAGCTGTACCAGTAGTATTGTCATTAAAAATGGGTAGAAATACGTTAGCTGTACCAACAGTATTGTCATGGAAAAGGTAGAAATAAATTTGCTGTACCAGTATGTGAAAGTAATATCCCCTTGCAAACATACCTGATAACTCTGAGGAGTTGTAAAATCATGTAGGTCATGAAACAATTCAGAAGAACATTAGTTTTGTGACTATATAAACAACCCCAAAGAGAGCTTATGTTTGCGACAACTTGCTTAATCAGATAACTAAATAACACATTCACAAGTAGAATGACATTATATGTATATGACTAGTGCAGTGATTTCTTTTACAATGCTTGCGGATTAGGCGAGGAGATGGAGATCTCGAAATATCAGTATGATCAAATTCATACATTGAGGTCATAGTGATGCACACAAGGTCGAATTTGGATATAAATTTAATAAAGTTTAACAACTTATAAATTAATCATCAAAATACGAGCGACACGATGGTAAACCTATTGGGCTAAGTTATTGAGCGACACGATGGTAAACCTATTGGGCTAAGTTATTGAGCGACACGATGGTAAACCTATTGGGCTAAGTTATTGAGCGTCACGATGGTAAACCTATTGGGCTAAGTTATTGAGCGTCACGATGGTAAACCTATTGGGCTAAGTTATTGAGCGTCACGATGGTAAACCTATTGGGCTAAGTTATTGAGGGACACGATGGTAAACTTATTGGGCTACGTTATTGAGGGACACGATGGTAAACCTATTGGGCTAAGTTATTGAGCGACACGATGGTAAACCTACTGGGCTAAGTTATTGAGCGTCACGATGGTAAACCTATTGGGCTAAGTTATTGAGGGACACGATGGTAAACCTATTGGGCTACATTATTGAGGGACACGATGGTAAACCTATTGGGTTAAGTTATTGAGCGACACGATGGTAAACCTACTGGGCTAAGTTATTGAGCGTCACGATGGTAAACCTATTGGGCTACGTTATTGAGGGACCAGCTATCAACTGACATGACCTCTCACCATAAATACTAAAGTTCTAATAGTCTAAGGGATTTGTAAAAAGTTTCATCCATTCCGACAACAAATGATTATATTGTGCATTCGGTACAATTGTACAGCAGATCTTCCTTTACCCATTCCATGCAGACAAAGCATTCTTCTGCCCTTTTTACGGAATTTTTCCCTCAGACATTTTGACATATTCTGACAAGGAAAAAAAGGCCGTTTAATATTCAAGGTAAATGAATTCATTCTGCTTTTTCTGGAGTGTTTTGTGTCCACACAGGTCTACTTCTACTTCCAAGTCATCCATTGTTTACCTTAAAATTGGTGACATGAATCTAAACAATCCTTTACAAGCCGACTTTTGACATTGATTTAAGACAGTTTGTTTTGATCTATTTGATTTTGTTCCAAACAGGAAGTATGCATCCGTGTCCTGAGTAAACAAGTAAACAACAGACGCTAAACACCACTGGTGTGTGCTAGATTTTCAGCTGTATAATCGTTACAGATGAGTGCCTTTTCTTTCCAAACACCTCTGTTAAAAAGAAAAAAACAAGCTTACATGTTATACGAGGAAACCACGACGTAACAATGATGCAAAGCATTATATTGCCCGCAATAAAATATAGCATATATTAAATATAGGCAACAATTACTAAGACCACATATTTTAATCTCACGATCATACTGCGTCTGTATACCGTTCAAATGAATTTTCAAACTATCGTTTTTCGTTTATTTGTTTGTTTGTTTATTTGATTAGGATTTTTAACGTAGCTTTCACCATTTTTCAGTCATATCGCTACGATGCCTGCAGTGAGGCAGTTTATAGTGATGTCTATCACTGGGGTATCATGCCCCAGACATGTAGAATGATGTCCCACCCAGTCACATCATCCTGACACCAGACCAACCAGTCCTAAAACTAACCTCTTAATGCTGAGCGTCAAGCGAGGCAGCTGTTAGTAACATTTTTGTAAATTTTTGGTATGACTCGGCCGGGGATCGAACCCACGATCTCCCGCTTCCGCGGCGGACGCTCTAACCACTAGGCCACCGGAGCGGTTTTTTGTTTATTGATACGTAACAAATAAATTATGTCAGAGCCCTTTATTAAAACTTTCTACATAAATAACGTATGATCATTCTAAATCCCGCAGTTTCCATGGCTACCACGATAATTAGCAACAGCATTGACGAAAGGCATTATACAATGTTTAACACAATGATTATTCAAGGTCCGCAATCCTGGCATATTCGAGTTGAAAACCTAGTGGCTAAGTCTTGGTAAAATTATTCAAATCCCATACACTTACAGATATTCCAATTAAAATATACCCGATAAGTTAAAATATTAAATATTAATTTCCTACATCAAAACAGGTTTTAAAGACATTTAGTACTGCACTGTCACATTATCAAGGTTGCGCTAGAAAATGGAGACTTGCCTTGACAAGGGGTAAAACATACTGAAATTGTATGAAATAATGGACCGACAGATGAAAGGAAATGCCGTCAGTTAAAAGTATCTGAAGAATGCGATACGTATCAAGGCGAAATAAAGGTGCTGATATAAGTACTATGACGAAATCGCAGAGAATAAAACTTGTAGAACATAACAAACTGAGTACAAACTCACCCTCAACCCACCCCTCTCTCTCTCTCTCTCTCTCTCTCTCTCTCTCTCTCTCTCTCTCTCTCTCTCTCCATCGACAATCACCTTGCAAACATATTAGCTTGCACAAGGCGAATTTGGAACTTGTCCAGGAGTCGAACAATTGGCTTTGTAAAACCACGGCGACTACACGAATCACTTGATGTCACATTACACAAGTGACCATATTATCTGACTGCAATCTGTTTGATACAAACCAGGGCAGCCGATCGGGCTTAGTTTTTACTCGATTCATTCATGTACCCTTATCATCACGAATATGAGTTCCTGTTTAAAATGATCAAAATAAACCGAAGAATAGAATGCATCGTACGCATATCGCGGCAGCAATGTTTTACTTGTCACTGGGCAATAAACCCGTGCCACAGTGATAAGACTGCGTAATTAAGAGTACCTTAATTTATGCTTCGGTTTCGTATTTAAAAGAATAGAATAAGCAAACCGATAATGCTGATTGATGAGAAAGGCAACACAACGAATCCATTTTATTTCCAAAGAATCAAGGTAATTTGTTTTGCAATGGGTTTAATCGGTTTAAGTAAATATCACCTAAGGGATACATGGATTAGATAATATATTTAATGTTGATATAATATTTTACTATGAGATCTGTATACATATCAAATTCACTTTTCTTACGCTTTCGATTTGATTTCAGTAGTGTGTGGGGGGGATGGGGTGATTTGGATTTTTGACGTAGCATAAAAAAAATTCAGTCATATCGCTACGATGTATGTTATGTGACAGTTTATAGTGATGTCTAGTACTGCCGCAGACATGTAGCATGATGTCCCACCCAGTCACATTATCCTGACACCAGGTCAATCAGTCCTAACACTAACCTCTTAATGCTGAGTGCCAAGCGAGGCGGCTGTTAGAACCATTTTTGCAAGTCTTTGGTATGACTTGGCCGGGGAACGAACCCACGACCTCCCGCTTCCGCGGCGAACGCTCTAACGGAGCGGTAGGAAAGATCATAATGTGATTAGAGGAGATCCTCTGTAATTTACAAAAAGTCTCCTAAAACAGTTTTAAAAAATCATTACTCTCGTAAAGACACGCCTTGTGCAAGATTAATGTAACGCATGACCTCTTGGCAGTTTAAATATTGTAAAAGTAAAGAAGGAGAGTTCAAATAAATGCAGTTGCATGTAGGATGTATAATGGAAACAGAACTAAAATGTTACGATATTTGCTGTGCTTTTTAACAAAAGTTTGCAATGTTCCCAAAACAGTCTTTTTAAATAGTAGAAGAAAATACGTTGATAATAGCTATCTAAGGAAATAAACTTGGTTTTTTTCTTTTTCTCTCTTCTAATTCCTGTATATGTGCAATATATTTCTTCGCTATCTGAAACGCAAATGGATACATTTATCCTAGAGTCCGTATGTAAGATAATTCTATT
Organism: Unio pictorum; assembly: GCA_030141615.1. Classification (NCBI taxonomy): domain Eukaryota; kingdom Metazoa; phylum Mollusca; class Bivalvia; order Unionida; family Unionidae; genus Unio; species Unio pictorum. Next base: position 6,106,728 of record JARLTB010000094.1, on the reverse strand, counting down.
CCATGTGAGTGCACTAACTGACATTATTTTAATGACATCAAGAACTTCAGCGATGTTCCTTTTAGTTTTAATTTCAAAACGTCAATTTGTACCTGCCCATAGGCAGTAATTGTCGTTTCCATGAGATGATTTGGTGTAGCCAAATGTTTTATCCTCCATAAAGCGACATACACCTTTAAAAGGAATTCCTTGTTTTTAAAGCTACTTTAGTATTGGTGCTACGAAATCTTTTATCTTCTAACACTATATCATGAGGAGAAATATTAGAAAAAAAAATCCATCATATCGTAAATTTCAGTGTCTAAATCAGAATTTGATGACAAAAAAAGAGGGTTTGCTGCAAAAACTCGTTCCTGTCACCACATTCTGATGGTTTTGTGGGATTTCCATAAACCAGACCAGTGCATATCAAGGGGGCTTATTATTATTATTATTATTATTATTATTATTATTATTATTCTCTCTCTCTCTCTCTCTCTCTCTCTCTCTCTCTCTCTCTCTCTCAATAAATAAATAAATAAAATATAACAAAATATAAAACGTACAGAGAAACTATTGACAAGTATGTCGTTAGCGGGGACATTATCTTCAAAAACTGTGCCATATTCATGTGATTTCCAATAAAAGCCGGTACATTATTTCCGAATGAGCAACAGTTTACTTTCGTTCAAGTATAACTTCCAACCCGACTTAAAAGATCAGCAATTTTCAGTTATGAAACCTTTCAAACAGAGCTCAGTATTGAGAAGAGACCATTTAGTCGCAAGTTTTCTTAAAATGACCATCTGTCTATGGTTTTCATCTTTCATTGCACTATTCTGAAAGAGGATGGGACACTATCACCAACCCCCAACCCACACATTACCCCCCACCCTTTCTAATATAGCCACCTCTAAATGGCACTAGTTTTAAAGTCGATTGGACTCAGGAGTGATGGGAAAGTCATATGCATGAAATAAGCTTGATGCGTCCTTCGACATATCGTAAAAGTTGTTTAGAAAATGTAATATTTGCTGCAGAAAATGTTAAGTCATGATACTCCATACCTGGCTGCAGTCTTTAACTTTTTGTAAAATGTGCAATTTATATAAATACTATAGACTCGTAATTTTTGCTTGTATATTTTTGGTAAGCCTTCTTTATACTTTTTGCAAAATCATTACCGTTTATCCTTTGTCTCGTGCTACATACATATTTTTGGTCGGTATGGTTAGTCTTGGGGGAGGATGGAAATATGGGAAGGTTTGTGACTTTACAAGTTTTGATGCCTAGCTTTTCTCCGCCGCCCCCTCTCATCCCCCCCCCCGCATACATACATACATACATACATACATACATACATACATACATACATACATACATACATACATACATACATACATACATACATACATACATACATACATACATACATACATACTGTTACGACTCTATGGTCGCAAACTTAAGTAAAAGAAAAGAAGCAAACCCACCAATGTTTGTAAAACTGAACAAACAATTTAAATATTAAAGGGATAAATGAAAAATGTGAGAGGAACTTACAGTATAATGAAGTGAATCAAAACTAGTTCTTTTAAAGGTCTAAGAAAGTCCTAAATGAATATAAAAAAGCCCCTTCTAAATTTCAATACAGTAAATCCAATGGTCTTCCAAGAAACCTGGTGAAAATTGGTCACTCAATAAATATATTAGTTTGTGTATGTTGTATAATGAAAACTGTATACGTGTCCGGTTCACATGCCAGATAAATATTATCAAGGCACCTACAATATTATTTATGCTGGCTCGCACATTGTCTAATTGACCAGTGCTCTACTAAGAACACTCGTAATCAATATTTAATTATCAATTGCCAATGGATCCATGGCATATGTTAATGGCAACATGTTAATGTTAATGTCAATGTCAATGTTAATGTTAATGTTATGTTTGCTTGTTTGATTAGGTTTTTTAACGTAGCTTTAACAATTTTTCAGTCATATCGCTACGATGTCTGCTGTGAGGCAGTTTATAGTGATGTCTAGCACTGAGGCATCATGCCGCAGACATGTAGCATGATGTCCCACCCAGTCACATTATCCTGACACCAGGCCGACCAGTCCTAACACTAACCTTTTAATGCTGAGGGTCAAGCGAGGCAGCTGTTAGTACCATTTTTGTAAGTCTTTGGTATGACTCAGCCGGGGATCGAACCCACGACCTCCCGCTTCCGCGGCGAACGCTCTAACCACTAGGCCACTGGAGCGGTTGTTAACGTTATGTTAATGGTGATCTGTTCTGAAAGGAATGTTATTTAGTGATGCAAATGCAGTTTAAGGATACTTTTTGAAGTGGCTATTAATCAGTCGGTATGGTCTACGGATACGGGGTAGACAGAAAGACAGATATTTTGTGTAAACATCTTTTTTTTGTATTTAAAAAAAATATTCGATATAAAGCAAACTGACATTATTTGTCTGGATTGCAAACTATTTATGACTTTAAGACGTCAAAGCACATGCCATTTATTGACAACAGGGAAGGACTATGATCTTAAAATCTATTTGGAATGGTATCATTATAATAATAATAATAATTATATATATATATATATATATATATATATATATATATATATATATATATATATATATATATATATATATATATATATATATATATATATATATATATATATATATGTAATACACAAATCGGCAATTGCTCAACAGGCAAAGGCTATCGCTAATATCAAGTGGTGTGCGATTATGCGAGAGCATATTCCATATGCAGAACTCACGGCACTATGTCCGATCTCATAGTAAACTTATGCAAACACCATGCTATTAAATATTCAATAACTTAACATTTTATGTGCTGGTTGATGAAACAAATATTTTATCAGTATAGAGGTAACTTAAATGTCAGCTTCTGTGTTGAGGAAAGAATATAAACCACGATATTTTCTGGACCTGCATGTGTTTGAAACATGTGATTTCAATTCCGTACCAGAGTCGGGTGATAATTTTAGTAATGAGTGTTGCAAACTCAAGACTGCTTAAGTACTGAAATTCCATCAATAAAACAATGTCTCTTTTTGTTAACTTACAACTAGAATAAGCTCTTAAATGAGATTTTTCCCTAAAACATAACTTACATTATTAACCAACCCTGACCAGCCAAACCCATATGTGTGTGTGTGTATATATATATATTCATTCATTCACACATTTACAGGCTTGTTTTCATCTTTCCATACAATTAGTACTGTAGGAAAGCAAGAAAGTGAAATTCGACAGGAATCTTGAGGCCTATTCCTTAGTAAGTTTAATTTCCTAATAGGTAGTATGCATAATTTACACATGATGCACGAAGGCATTTCATTTATCTATTTATGGTTATATCTTCGTGGAGATATTTCAATGTAGCATAAAGACTGGTCGAGGGCAACATCATGAACGTATTGGGGGGTGGGGGGAGACAGGGAATACACATATGTTCTAAAATTGATGTGGCCTTTATACGAAAATTAACAAGCCATTCATGTTTTGCCATATTTTTGCCACACACACCCCCTCTTCCCATTGAAAAAAAAAAAGAATGGAAATGACGTCCCTGGGCAAAAGGTCCGGCGCGTCAGTTGTGAGTAAGAAAAAACAGGATGATACATAAAGATAGTACTGACGAAAACCAACAGCGCTCGCGCGCCCCAACATAGCGGTGCAGCCAAATTTATCACAATGGATAAGAAATACCAACCAGGGATTTCAAAGCAAAATATGTAGTGTTTATACATAGACATTGATCATGTACACTCAAATTTGACCGATTGACGAAAATAAAATAATGCAATGTTTACCATTTGAAAAGAGGCAAATGTCACCAGAATATTCTGTTCAAATGATATTAATTTTGGACACACCGGATACCACCCTTGTGTTTCCGTGACATGTGATATGTCAGACTATTAAGCGCATAGCTTTGAAAAGATGTAATGTTTATTAATCGGGCTATGGACATTTAGAAATTAAATGCATTATTTTGGACTGTTTTTGTCAGCATTTCATTCGAGTAATTAGGTCAAGTTTATACCTGGTTTTACAAAATTCAGCGTAACAATACCAATAAATGGAAAGAGATATTAAGCAAACTAACAGATCGTGTAAAAACATAGTTAAGTTAAACATTTTATTTTTTTTAAAACATAAGCTATTATGTTGAAGAAAACCAAAAATGAACAGGATGTAACGCGTTTACAAATTTTCGTTTATGGGGGAAAAATACTAAATAATTTAAAAACAGGCTATACGCCGGGGGAATTTCTTGAATAGCAGACTATATTGTTTGTGTGAGACAGCTTCTTGCATATTTTATATGATATACTTATTTTATGATTCTTAAAGATGCATAGTAAAAAGGATTTTCTGGGTTACAAGTTCAAGAGGGTCACGAAGTGGGTCTTCGTGTTGACATTTAGAAATCACATTTTCATAAGCAATTAGGGTAGAAATGTGGATTAGTTTTAGGTAGAAATGTGGATTCGTTTTAGGTAGAAATGTGGATTCGTTTTATACCCTAATGACTATCGTCCTTTAATAAAAGGACGATTGTTCTTTCTTATACAAATTGGAATAATCGGCCACAAACAACATGTGATCCAGTGCTTAAGGGAATTCCGTGGGTGTGTAGTTTGAGAAGTAGATAACAGGGCATACTTTTAAAACATTTGGACCAGGGCGAGTAAAACAAAAACAATTGAATAATGCCCACCATTAGGAATTCGGGATCACGGATCATCTCACAGAAACACACCAAAACCTAAGTTTTATTTGTAGAGGCCTTTTCAGCCCCGCAGCAACACGCGATTCGTCAAGATAAACTCTTAATAATCAAAATACTCCCAGACACTGTTATGTATCGTTAAAACGTGTCATTTTTTTCATAAGAAATCAAAGCATATCGAAATTAAATCCACACTTTCCAACAACAAAACTAGTCCCATTTAAACGACTGTGTTCTTGTTAGACGATGTGAATGAACTACATGTATTTCACATAAATTCTTTTTTTTTTTAACTGTTTTTACAGATGACGTACTTACAAATTTAGTAACATCATGTGCATCAAAAAAGGCGTCGATAACTGTAAACAAATCGATAAACTATCCCTTACAAATGTCGATAACTGTAAACAAATCGATAAACTATCCCTTACAAATGTCGATTACTTTAAATAAATCGATAAATTATCCCTTACACATGTCGACGATCATTGTATTTAAATCGATAAATAATCCCTTACAAAGGTGCCAAAAAATAACATTGTGGAAAAAATGGCGGTATTCTTTAGATGTCAGTTATATGATTGTGGATATAAACGCATGAAAATTAAGTAGATTTTGTGACGTTGATATGAAAAGGGCGTTCGCAAATAAGCAAAGATACATATTTTATAGCGGATACATTTAGTGCTGCATTTGCGGCTGGAGCCGACATAGCCTGACAAGCTATATTTAGCGTTAGAAGCATCAGGTTGAGGGAGGGGTCGGTAATAAATGGGCAGATAAGTAGTAATAAGTAATATAATGAAAAAAGTCAACAAAGCTGCTAATAATGCCCATTACTTGTAAGTTAGCACATAATGATGGTACCTTATTTTACACTGAAAACTCTAAATTACTTCGAAACAGATGATATAGCTGTTTGTTTGGTTGTTTGATTAGGATTTTTAACGTAGCTTTTAAAATATTTCAGTCATATCACTACGATGTATGCAGTGAGGCAGTTTACAGTGATGTCTAGCACTGGGGCATGATGCCGCAGACATGTAGCATGATGTTCCACCCAGTCAAATTATCCTGACACCAGGCCGACCAGTCCTAACCCTAACCTCTTAATGCTGAGCGCCAAGCGAGGCAGCTGTTAGTACAATTTTTGTAAGTCTTTGGTATGACTCGGCCGGGGATCGAACCCACGACCAGCCGCTTCCGCTGCGTACGCTCTAAGCACTAGGCCACCAGAGCGGTAATGATATAGTTGTTAAACAGCCTTAAGACTTCACAATGTTTTCTTACCATAATTATTTTCAGCATGTTTCTATTTGTAACTCATAGGCAGAAATAACTTCAACAGATAAAAGACGGGCACAAAACTCAACAACCAACAACTTAAAAGCAAACACCTACGCAGATGCAGAACAAGCTATAGAAACAACAGGAAACAAATCTGAATCAGAACAAAGAGAAGATAAGAGAAACAGAGCAACAAAAGTTAAATAAAGAGGAAAAGGCAAAACAAACGAACACGAGTATCTTGGCAATATCAAATAGTCAAAAAGAACAGAGTGTGATGATACAGAGAAAGGAGGTAAAACAACAACAACAATAACATAGAGAGAAGAAAAACGAAAAACTCAAGGAGATACAGAAACCACAACAACAACAAGAGATAGGAAATACAAAACATACTCTAAAGGACAATAAAAAAACAGATAAACAACACCGAAAACAAAAGGAAATGGAAATAAACCAAAAAAATATGGGGAAAATAATGAAGAAGACTCCGAGAAAACGGAAATTAGATTAAACACCACAAGACTATATGGCAGAAGAGTACATATTTGACCAAGAAAGAGCAATTAGAAGAAAGAAAAAAAGAAGGAAAAGAAGAGAAGATCAAAAATTGATGGAAGATTACATGTACCTAGACCATGATGAATGTCTTGAACAAGAATTTGGAAATATATTTTTAAAAAAAGAATTAATTTCTAGAGCGAATGGTACAAATTATGATCTAAGGGCGCAGCATGGACAGTATATCTGAGTCTACTCCGTTCAAAGCTTGCTACGGGTTGTGTACGGCTCATTGCTATGTAACCGCCTCAGATAACACGTACACAAGTGGTGTAGACTTGGACCAGCTACCTCATTTAGATGTCATGAAGACAGCTACCTCATTTAGATGTCATGAAGACAGCTACCTCATTTAGATGTCATGAAGACTAATAATATTCAGCGTCTGCATTCTCATGCTGCAAATAGGTTGAAGTCGTGAGATGCATGTGAGATGCATCATTTTCTCCAGAAAGTTATTTAATAGTACGTATGCACTAACGAGGTAGAAAGACATACAGAATTCCCCTCTGTACTTTATTACAATCATATAGACATACAATATATAGTACTGCCTACATCCATGTATTCATCTACCAATCGACACTTACATTAAACTTTTACTTTTCTTTATACATGTAAAAAATATTATGGTATTGAGTATTTCCTGAATATGGAGATGTCGGTACCAAACACCGGCTACCTTAAAAATTATGTTAATTGAGATAAATAATTCAGATCACATTTCCCTGCGACATTGCATGACACTGTCGCTTTGTTTCACAATGCGTCCATACCGTCCCATCAGTAAACAGTGTCAAATATCATTATTATGGTTTAGATGAATAAACAGCGCTGATAACTGATATCACCCCCATACAAGCGCCAGTTTCACTATATAATTTAGTTTCAATGAATTTGGGATACATGTAAAACATGTCTGGAACTTAATCATTAAGATTTGACACCTAATAAATGTAACCATAAACTTTCTACAAATCAACATACCTACCTGGACATACATGTATTTATACATACTTATATACCATGTACATATATTCACCTATTTAATACTTACCTACTTATGCACCTTCTTTCCTTCCTATCTACAAACGTACACACCAAGCAATCAACGAACCATCATACATACAAATTTATGAAGCTTTTTTTTTAAAATCATCTATATATGCAAATGGATAATAAATAATTCAGTCCTTCAGATTTGTAATGTTACTTCCGCATGACTATTGCCATTGCAAATTCTAAGAACTGATAGATTTTTTTAACTATCATTGAGCTTTTTAAAACGGGTTCAGGTGATATTGTGATAATTTCCTTCCATTCGACCATCTTGTTCATTCCTAGTTTGCCTTCTAAATCAATGGATGAAAATTCATGGAGCTTAGTAGTTGATTTGTTCATACAATAACCATTTGAAAAGAAGGAGAGACCCTTCCTCGATATTGCAAATGAAGAGATCGAGCGTATATTGGTACTAAATTATCGATTAGAGCGATATCCTGCAATAATTTCCCGACATACTTCAACATATGATTTCGGCTTACAATCCATTGTTGTGTGTGTGTGTGTGTGTGTGTGTGTGTGTGTGTGTGTGTGTGTGTGTGAGAGAGAGAGAGAGAGAGAGAGAGAGAGAGAGAGAGAGAGAGAGAGAGAAAGAGAGAGAGAGAGAGAGTATTCCTCCATTTTCTTAAGATTTTAAGACAAAGTATAGATATGCAATGAAATATATAGAATCACAAAAAAGTGGATTCGTTACTTATGAAGTCCACTGAATTATTTCCAATAGCACTGGGGCATCATGTCATGTCACACACATCATCATATTCCACCCTGTCACATTACCATGACACCCGACGGACGAGTCCTGACACTATTACACTAACCTGTTAATGCCGAACACCAAGCGACGCAAATAATATTACCATTTTAGAAATCTTTTATATGAGACGGCCGGGGTTTAAACCCACGACCTCCTGCATCCGAGATGGACGAGAGAGAGAGAGAGAGAGAGAGAGAGAGAGAGAGAGAGATGTTGTGATAACCAAAATTAAACTCTTCTGTTATGACAAACCTGCCTAAATAAAATATTTTTTTTTTACTTAACATAATGGCATTCTACAACACCACGAGCTGTGCTGTTTACTGGTAAAAGTTGTTCTTAAAGTGAAGTGTATTGAGTCTAACAAAAATAATTAGTACTTAGAGGCCATGAGATGATCAGGCGTGCTGATACATTTTCTGTGCGCTCAAGCATAGTACCCGATGAACATAAAGAGAGACGTCCTTAGGTAAACACTCCCAATGGACAACTAGATGTTGCTGAAAACTCTACATGTAAATCTTATTTTGATGATTTCTAATCTGCATATTGGAACACAAGTATGATAATGATTCACCTGCTTGATGTTAACAACAAAGATTTTGAAAAGCGCAGTCATGTTTACAAGTCCCATTAGATTATTGATATCACGACGCAGCGGCTGTAATTTGTATTTTTGTCAATGATTTTTCATAAAAACGAGTAATCACTTTTCTTCAATAGTTCATTTTGACAGTAAGAATATATCCAGAAGATGGCCGAAAAACTAAAATTCACGGCCGTGAAATCAATTAAACGTATCCAAAACACCCATTCTGTATTTACCCCAAACCATAATACCAAGTACTCCTGATGACATGTAGATGTTTAAAAGATATATAATTTCTACAATAAAGGGACCATTACGGTTAGGGAAAAGGACAACTTCATTGAAACAGTCAACTATTTAAACAATAAACTCGTTGTTTCCTGTTTAAAACAATAGTTTAACACGTGATATTTCATATCTATGTTGTTGAAGCCTACATGCTTCATTTTGTATTAGCTTCATTTGATATCTCCGTAACACATGTTTCATATGTTGTTTCTTTCTTTTAAATAGTATTTACAGCAAATCTAAAGTTTTGAAAGCAAATAAAGTGTGAAATTGCTTAAAGTTATGATAACTGACTCACGTTAGTAAATTATAATGATATTAATTTTAATTTAAATCACAAACATTAATGATAAAGTTAGTAAATAGCCATCCTTACCCCATGGTGAGGCGTGTTCAATGTAGAGTGGACAGTTAATGTGCACCCTCTGTGAAGCGTCCGTATCTCCAAAACAACCAAATCCGTCCCAAGTACGTGGGCAGAACAGTTCTGTTGTATTTCTCAAGGGTTCATTTAATTGTCTGTTACAACATCGTATGGCTGCGTGACAACATCTTGTCCAGCGTGAACAATCGTCCGAAGTTAGTGTTTTACACACTTTGTGAACCGCGTTACTGTTTTCAACATCTGCGATGACCGACGTCCCTTCGGGATAAGGTCCATCGAGATCTCTGGGTACAAGGTGAGTAGGTGAAGTACTGTTTGGTGTTAGGTGTCCTTCTCGAGGGAATAAATATGTATAACACATTGAACATGAAAACAATTTAAAAACATCGGGTTGAAAACTGCCATATCTGTCACGACACACATCTGGATTGGCCATAATGTTCTAGAAAATATTTTCTCGAATCCTTGCTTCTGTCTCAAAACTCGTGAATGTCGTGATCTATATAGCAGATAATTAGTTACTTTCCGGAGTTAAACTTCTCCAATTCTTTGTATACGCGTCTTCTCAAACTCTTTCACCCATAATATCTAACAAATGAAATGAATAGAAATTATTTCCTCACGGAATGCAAATCTGGATTAGTACGCGTACATGACTCTTAAGTGTCCGATAATTATCCAAATCACATTTGAGGTCTTCTCCTGAATGATTCACTTCGTGCTAATGGAATACAACATAACATACTCCAGGTGAAACAAACATGGGCATGACTTTTACTTACATATTAAAGTAGCATTACATCTGGTAATGGCAAACAGAGCCGATAATCGCCCAACAGTAAAGGCGGCAACTTGATTGATCGCCGGTATATACTCCAAGACGGTAGAACTGTTATAGCAAGCTGAATTTTATACCGAAGGGTTGAGCAGGCGGAGCGATTGAATGGGCACAATGTCTGTATCGAAGTACACGAATCTTCACGCTTGAAACACCTGCAGCCTGCAAATAAGAGAGCAGGGTAAAATTGAGCATCATGTGATTATTGTTACAAGGCCAGTAGGGTTTATTATTGTATCACAACACCGACGAAAATGTAAACATGAATAAAGATGGTGCTTTGAAATAACAAAAAGGACGCGAGTGAGAAATCGCATGAAACAGCTTGTACTATATTTCCCATTTATGAAAATCAGTTCAAATGAAAGGTTTGTCTCATCTTTCACGTGCACAATTATATACAAATCTCAAAGTCTGTGACGTGATGGAACCAAGAAGAAATTATTTTCAATCTGTCTCGCCTGCTTCGCTTGTACTTGTTCATAATCCCAAAGTTTAGTACAGTCAGTTTAGCAAGAAATGTTGGCCAGTACAACCACACATTACCCTATACAGATGTTACGAAGTGTGAAATCTCATGACCGTACATGCAACAGTGCCTATGAATCGACGAACACTAATGTCTCGCTGAAGACCGTCTTTTCTTCCAAAATTCATAAATTTACTCTCTCTCTCTCTCTCTCTCTCTCTCTCTCTCTCTCTCTCTCTCTCTCTCTCTCTCTCTCACACACACACACACATAGAGGAAACATAGAATATACACACATTCTAAAACTTTAATATTGGATCCATGTTAAAATTGTGAATTCCTTAAAATGGAGAATGTTCTTGAAAATATAAAAGTTTACTTTTTTTAAATGATCAATCAGCGCTAAGTTTTCATTCAATTTTTCAGGAGACAATTTATCAATACATTGAACACATGCATAAGTTTGTGGTACGTAATTCTGCTATTGACAGTGAGCCAATTTAATTAATTGAACTATTGTTGGGACGATGCATGGAATTTTGCATCTAGAATAAAAAGCGGTGCTGCTCTCTTTTGAAGTTTGGAAACTTTATCAATTTATTTACTGCATCATTCATCTGCAGTAGCAGTAAACAAAGCTTTATTTCAGAAAATAACGCGTAATCATCAAAAAAGAAAAAAAAAAAAGAATCTTGACTACAGGCTATTCCCGCTTTCGACGAAAATTCGAT